>OY288246.1:47275562-47814854 GCA_958450325.1 Agrostemma githago | reverse complement strand
AAACATGTAATCCCTAGAAAATCTAACGCAATACAGTGGCGGAAACACTGTAGAGTTGGGATTAAAAAACACACTGACAAACTATATCTTATTAAAAGAAATGGTAAGTCAATACAAAGGCCACTTTTTACAAAAGGGCTAAATAGAAAATTCTCCAAATGGGTTATACAAATCCGTAAATTTCATGAATAGAGAAAGAGTAGGATTCACGCTACTCGCTAGCTCACACCCAAAACCTAGCAGCAAATACCTGTCATGTTATAAACATAACAGCCACGTCAGTGGGGAGTAACTCGGACGTTCTCCCAGCCATATTATACCATATGGAAAAATAATAGTATTATTATATCAAAATACTTAAAAAGAGAAAACATTAAAACGATATAATAAAATAAGCTTTCGAAGATAACTTAAAGCACTTGCCAACCTGCAAGTCAAAATCAATCGATAATATAAATATTCAAAAATGGCATTATGGAAATTCGTTCAGTGTGCACAAGGCTAGACTTTCACTAGGATAATACTGGAAACTAGCTTCGAGAACTGTAGACTTAACTCATAACAGAATCCAGTCTCTAACTAGGCAACTCAACTATAACAGGACTGCGTGCAGCGAGGTCCTGGCTTAAGTAATATACACCCCTCCTGGACACCAACCGTAATCCAGTTCAACCCGACGGCGACTTACACAATGCGATATCTAAGTTTAAGGTCAAAATATACACACTCCTGAACACAAACCATGCTCAGTTCAACGACCAATGTGTCTCAACATAGACACACCAGCTTTATAGTTGATGGCAAAAATGTACATCCCAGACTATATTACTCTAACCCCACACTTCTCTTTATTCCAAAACTCCAAAACAGCCATTATCGATATTGAGAATAAATAATCATTATAAATGATATGAAGATAAAAAGGAATAAACATTTTATATTAAAAGGGGAAACTTTCTATAAATAGAAACTTACTAATTTTAGAAACTTACTAAAAATAGAAAGTCTTATAGAAAATACGTAAGTTATTAAAATGAGTGAAATGTGTTAAAAATAGCATTTCTAACGAAATGAACCTTTTATTATTATTATTATTATCGTAGTTATCGTAACTTTAATATATTTCTAAATCCGTTACTCAAAATATAAATAAAATATAATAAATCAATACATAGTATTTTATAAATAATCAAGAAATCGAGTTAAAACTATAGATTTTAGAAAAGAGGTGTTTTAAGAAAAACGATATCAAAATTAATTGAGTCAACGCGTTTTATGAGATTTACAAAGGTTTCAAATTATTTTTAATAAATAGCTTTTATTAATAAATAATACGGATTTTAATAAAAATAAGAAATCGTAACAAGTGAGAAATTATTAGGGAAAAATAGTCTCGAATAAAAAAAATGTATTTAAAACAAAATCGACTATTTTCTCATTTATTAGTATAAATCGTAAAACAAAAATTAATTTATTAAACAAGTATACAAATCTCGATTATAATATAAAAATACAATTTTGAGTTAAAATTATAAATTAACGAAATATGAAGAAAATATGAAATCGGTATTATTTAGTTACTAGTGTCACGATAATTAACAAAATATTATAACGATCGTAAATAGTGAAATTACTAACGATTTATAAAACGATATCGAAAACCGTAAAATATTTGTAAAGCATACGACTTAAAAATTTATAATATTAGCAATAATAAATAGCTAAAATTAGAAAACTGAAGTTAAAATATTTACTACATACTACTACTCAAACATACGATATAAAATCGAGTAACGTCCTAAAGTTACCTTGAGTCGATTTCCGAAACGAACTCGTGCCCGCCTTCTTGATCAACCAAGCATCAAATTAGAAGAAATATCGTCTTTAAGCTCCAAGTAAGAACCGCTAGTCTTCCAAGCATGTTTCATCAAGAAAATCGGTTTGACAAAGCAAAAGAATCGGGTTAACGAAGGTTGGAAATGAACAGATGCCCGTTGCTCAAAATTGTCGCGGAGCGAAAAACGATAATCTAAACTAAACAAAAGACGAGTAAGCACCTTCGTCGGTTTCGGATAGAAATGATGAACTTCCGACATTGATTCCACACAAATGCACAAAGGCCACTTTTTACAAAAGGGCTATTACGAAATTCATAATTGTTTTAAAATCGATAATCGACCGAGTCGAATATAAATATGGTGCAATTAATACTCGGCTCGATTTTTTCGGTGCTCATAATGCGTATGTGATGATTACAAGACCGTTATCGGAGGTTTTGAAGAAAGGTGATGTAATATCGTTTTGAATTGGATTGGGACGAAATTAATTCCCTTCGCGTTACGACATCTATAATAATCCTAACGGATTATGTGATGCACGATTTAGCGTCCACGGGTTTCGTACCAATCCTTGAAAATGGCATCGGACGCGTTTAACTACGTACCATCACGATCTCATTACGCTCTTGAGTGCTTAGGGCGATGCTCCTTGAAAGGGTGTCACCACTGTAGCGACTCGTAAAGGGATTAAACGGAGTTGGTATAATAGTCGTAGTTAAACGTGTTTAATCCGAATATGTTTTATAGATTTATATATACACGGTATTAGTTAATATGACGAAAATAAATAAATAAAATGAAATGCGAGAAATAAAATGTTAATGATAGTAGTAGTGTCGTTATTATCGACCAATCATAATACGTACGCATAAATGTAAATAATGACAAAAAAACGAAAAGAGAAGGGAGAAAGAAATGTCGGTGTTGAATGTCACGTCCTCAACCTACATGCTCTTGCCTCTCGGAATACGGCTCGTCAAATGGCGGCAAAGGAGCGGGAGCGTCGAGATACGTTGGAGGATTTGATGGTGTGTATAGGGTTTTGTAGAGACGGATTTTACGAGTTTTAGCTCTCGAGATGTGTATGAATATGTGTGGCGCGTTAGGGTTGAAGTTTATGGCTGAAAGTGTGAGGGTTTTAAAGTGTAAAGTTGGTTGATAAGTGTTCCTAAAAGGTTTTGGTTTGACGGTGAATTTATAGAAGAAACCCCACGACCTAGGGTCACTCGATCGAGTGGCCCTAGTTCACTCGATCGAGTGCCCTAAAAAAGAGGGCAAGCTCGGTTATTATGGCTAGCCATTTTAGGAAATGGTTGACTTTTTTGAATTTTTGAAAAGTGTGATTGGCGCTTGTTCTAGAAGCTTTGTATTTGGCTGGTTTATGAGACGGATTCGCCTTTGACCGGGTTTTGACCCGGTCGCTAAAAGATGGTTTTATTTTTGGTGTCTGTTTTGGCCCAAATTAGTCCCATTTTATTGGAAACGACCCATTGGGCCTGAATTTGAGGCCAGTTTTGTGTGATTTGTACTCCTTTAAAAGCCCATGCCAGACATTACTGATTCCGAGCCCATATTCGAGCGCGTTAGAGCACGTTTGCGTCCGATCATCATCGGGTGTTTTGTTGAAGACCGCTATAGACACTAGCAGTCAAATGCGGGTGTCTACAGAGCCCCCACTCTGACTGAGGCTTGGAGAAGGCAAAAGTCAGAGTAGCTACCAGGCCAATCAAATATTAAGACCTGGCAGACTTCCGTTCGCGTTTATAGTCCATTAGACTTGCGTGGAAGGGCTCGCCAGCCATAAGATAGAAATCATACCTGAGTTCTGTTAACAGGGATATCTCCGTGGGGAGTTTGGACTTGTCGCATAAGTCCTGGGTGTGCCTGTATGTGGGCTCATCTCGTGCTAATTCGGGGGAAATGCCGTCTTTAGGCTTTCTGCTGGGGAGATATGTGAACTGCGCGGGCAGGCTTCTGAAGCCTCGAGTTGTACCTGTATCAGTTACATAAAGTTTTGCATGCAACATTTAGGCAAAACATGACTCGCGCTGGGGAATAAAATTTTGAATTGTTGAAAATTCAGAATTTTCAAAATTGACAGGACTGCTCGGAATGACTTAATTCCTATGTCCTCAGGAGGAGACAAGGATCGGGCATGTATGTTTAGGCCCGCTTGGGCCAAGGTGGCACAGTAGCAGGGGAGCTACCAGGGTTTTAATGTTATAAATACATAATCTCTGTTCCCTTCTTTTCTACATCTCCCAATTCTTCTTTTCCTCAAGAGAAATTTGTCCTTTTCAAGAAACTTAATTATGGGTATTGAGCGCCTGACTGGCATGTTGCAAGATTGGTCCCACCGCTTTAGGGACGCGAGTAAGGTAGCCCTAAAGCAGTCGGGCATATGTCAACTGTTCTCGTTTCGCCGGATGCACGTGGATAGCTACTTTCTCGACGCCTGTCTGTCCTACTGGGACGACACCTACCACGTTTTTCCATTTCCTCGGGGCGAAATCTGTTCTCTCCCTGAGGAGATTGCTGCTATAGGAGGGTGGAACCCGTTGCTCCGTCCCGCTGTCCCATTCTCGGTTCACAACCCCAGGAGGAAATTGCGGGCGTTTTTAGGGCTTTCTAATGCTGAAGTATCCCGTATGGCTGAAGGGGATACCATTTCTCTGCTTGCCTTGGCTGAGAAATTCATGAACCCGTATGATATCCGAGTTTTGCCCATTCATAGCCGCCGGGCGTTCTCTTTCTGCATGCTTCACGTGTATGCTTTTGAAGGCTACCTGGATTTGCTGTCATGTATGGGTAGCTTTCGTCTTCTTGTTATTGCTAACCTAATGGAGACGGAATATAGTCCCGCGTGGCTAATCACGGGGGAGATCATCCAGGGCTTGGACGACCGCAAAAGGGACTCGACAGCACGTTTGACCGGGAGCACCCGTTTGCTGCAGGTATATCGCTTTTTTTCTTTTTCTTGATTTTTCTTCGTTTTTTTTTTGCGATATCCTGCTATAGGGGCACTCGATCGAGTCACTCCAGCAATCGGTCGAGTGCCCTTATCAAAAGCGGGTTGTTCTGTTTTAGGGGTGACACTCGATCAAGTGCCCCTGGGCGGACGACAAAATCTTATAAGCCTTGTGTCCTTTTCAGCTTTGGCTATTTGAGAGGTTATCGATCATCAAGCCTCCACTCGACCCGAGTCGATACCGGTCCAACCAAGTGATGACGAGGAGACGGGCTATCGATTCGTCCTACCTTATCGGTCGAGTGACCTCATACAGACCAGTCTACCTCGTTTTTGGGGTGTCACTCGATCGAGTGGACTATGGCACTCGATCGAGTGCCCCCTGTTTTAGCCGCTGCTCAATTTCGTAAAGGGCTATTACAAAATTCATAATTGTTTTAAAATCGATAATCGACCGAGTCGAATATAAATATGGTGCAATTTATACTCGGCTCGATTTTTCGGTGCTCATAATGCGTATGTGATGATTGCAAGACCGTTATCGGAGGTTTTGAAGAAAGGTGATGTAATATCGTTTTGAATTGGATTGGGACGAAATTAATTCCCTCCGTGTTAAGACATCTATAATAATCCTAACGGATTATGTGATGCACGATTTTGCGTCGACGCCTTTCGTACCAATCCTTGAAAATGGCATCGGACGCGTTCAACTACGTACCATCACGATCTCGTTACGCCCTTGAGTGCTTAGGGCGATTCTCCTTGAAAGGGCGTCACCACTGTAGCGACTCGTAAAGGGATTAAACGGACTTGGTATAATATTCGTAGTTAAACGTGTTCAATCCGAATATGTTTTATGGATTTATATATACACGGTATTAGTTAATATGACGAAAATAAATAAATAAAATGAAATGCGAGAAATAAAATGTTAATGTTAGTAGTAGTGTCGTTATTATCGACTAATCATAATACGTACGCATAAATGTAAATAATGAAAAAAAACGAAAAGAGAAGGGAGAAAGAAATGTCGGTGTTGAATGTCACACCCTCAACCTACATGCTCGTGCCTCTCGGAATTCGGCTCGTCAAATGGCGGCAAAGGCGTGGGAGCGTCGAGATACGTAGGAGGAGTTGATGGTGTGTATAGGGTTTTGTAGTGACGGATTTTACGAGTTTTTGCTCTCGAGATGTGTATGAATATGTGTGGTGCTTTAGGGTTGAAGTTTATGGCAAAAAATGTGAGGGTTTTGAAGTGTAAAGTTGGCTGAAAAGTGTTCCTAAAAGGTTGTGGTTTGACGGGGCATTTATAGAAGAAACCCCACGACCTAGGGTCACTCGATCGAGTGGCCCTAGTGCACTCGATCGAGTGCCCTGAAAAAGAGGGCCTGCTCGGTTTTTATGGCTCCACTCGATCGAGTGAGGTCAATCCACACGATCGAGTGGATCAGGTTGGCGAGCCATTTTAGGAAATGGTTGACTTTTTTGAATTTTTGAAAAGTGTGATTGGCGCTTGTTCTAGAAACTTTGTATTTGGCTGGTTTATGAGATCGATTCGCCTTTGACCGGATTTTGACCCGGTCGCTAAAAGACAGTTTTATTTTTGGTGTCGGTTTTAGCCCAAATTAGTCTCATTTTATTGGAAACGGCCCACTGGGCCTGAATTTGAGGTCAGTTTTGTGTGATTTGTACTCCGTTGAAAGCCCATGCCAGACATTACTGATTCCGAGCCTATATTCGAGCGCGTTAGAGCACGTTTGAGTCCGATCATCATCGGGTGTTTTGTTGCAGACCGCTATAGACACTAGCATCCAAATGCGGGTGTCTGTAAAATTTTAAAAAAAGTTTGAATATCAAAAGACAGATCGGAAATTCAAAAGTTGAAATGGATGGCATGCTGGCTAGAAAATAGGCTATTTTTAGTCAAATCGTAAGTTTATATTTCGGCAGCGTTTCGAGTTTTGAAAATTGGATATTTTGAAAAGATGCAGTTTTTGAAAGATGGTTTTTTGAAAAATGACACGGAAACCAAGTAGTACATAGTCACGTAAGCATTATAATGACACTATGTACGCTTTACACTAAGTCTCGGTCAGTCGAAATCGGGTTTATACCAACTTCGACGGCTTTCTCGTAAATCAGGACGGACTTCCTAAGCCGAATTGGTCTTAGAACATGCCGTGAAACCTATACAAGTTCGGCCAAAGATGAATCTAGCGCGCCCATTTAGGAACACACCGCGGTAAAGTGGGACGTCAATCACAAGTAACTGGCCCAAGAAAAAAAATGGGTTATGCATGAATCATCGAACTAAAACGCGTACATTATTAATCGAACGATTTATTTTCGAGTCTCACCCAAGGAAACCCCGATGACTAGTGGTACATAAGGTATCCCCAACGGAGTCGCCAAATTGAGGACATGACATAGGTCCACCCCGACGCGGCCACGCGCGGGTTTGGGTAGGCGAATGAATCTTGTGGTATGATTGATCTCGGGTTGAAATTTAAATCGAAGTTAGGAGTCGCCACCGAATTTTATGGGAATTCGGACCCATTCGAACTCACTCTACACTTAGGCATATCGTGCACAAAGCACGACCCTCTTTTAATCATAGAGCTTAGGAGTTCGCCCCTTTGCATTACGATACCGATGTCGAGTTATCGAGAATCGTGCATCAAATGACTCTCGCATGCCAACGGTTTCGGAAATCCCGAAACCACGGTTCTGAGTAAGGGGTGAGGGTATGTGTTGGGAAGCCCACGAAGGACACGCAACCCTGCCCGCTCTTAGCGGCCTCTACTAGATATCGTTCGTTTTCGTGTACGCGCGTTAGTTTGACGATTAAATGTTATTCAAAAGACATTTTAACTAAGCATGTGAGTTATATGCTCATTTACGTCATTTTAATGCTTTTAGTCTTATGTCGAGATAATTTAGCATGCGAGGTCCGTTTATACAGTTGCAAATGACAAACAACCAAAATAAATAAAATCGAAAACAAATTACAAGTTACGCGGGTGGAAATACAACCCGGACAAAACAAAATAGAGAGCAAAATCAACATAGTCACAAAAACGGAAACGTAAATAGACTAGATGACTAAGGACGATGAAGTGATGTGTAGACACCCGCATTTTGCCTGCTAGTGTCTATGGCAGTTCCCGACAAAACTCTCGATGATGATCGGACGTAAACGTGACTTAATACGCTCGAATACGGACTCGGAATCAATAGTATCCGACGTGGGTATTTAGCGGAGTACAAATATCTCAAAAGTGACCTCAAATCCAGGCCCAGTGGGTCATTTCCAATAAAATGAGACTAATCTGGGTCAAAACCGACACCGGAAATAAAACAGTCTTTTAGCGACCGGGTCAAAACCCGGTCAAAGACGAATCCGACCCCAAAAACAAGCTCGATGAGCTTCTAGAATCAGGCGCCCAATCAACATTTCAAATTTCAAAAAAGTCGACCACCTTCCGAAAATGGCTACTTCGCCTGACCCACTAGATCGAGTGGCTTGACCTCACTCGATCGAGTGCAGTCTTCAAAACCAATCAGACCCTTCTTTTCAGGGCACTCGATCGAGTACGCTAGGGCCACTCAATCGGGTGACCCTAGGTCGTGGGGCATTTCCTATAAATACCCCCTCAAACCCTTCAAAAATTCAGAATTTTTTTCCCATATACAATTCATCACATTTCAACCTAAGAAACCCTAATCATCACTACAACTTCACCACCTTTCAATCATTCATTCACCACCTAAAAAAGAAGCCTACATTTTCACAACACATCAAGCATTCATCTACACACACATACACATTTAAAATCCCGAGATCAAAACTCGTCAAACACCCGAGAGCAACCTCTCCCTAACCATATACACTCTAACTCACTCTACATTTCTCGACACTCGCACGCACACGCCGCCAATACGAGTCCGTTTCCGAGATCGATTAAGCATGTAGGATGAGGGTGTCATTAAATCCCATCATCCCTTTCTCCCTTCTTCTTTTTATCGTTTATATATATATATATGTACTACTACTACTACTATTATTATTATTAATATACTAACACTAACATTTATATTATTGCATTTCAATTTTCGTCACTTATATTTATGTACCGTGTATATATTTAGTATTAACATTTCCGATAGAACTCGTTTGACTATGACAACCGCTCCAAGTCCGTTTAATCCCTTTACGAGTCGCGACGGAGGTGGCACCCTTTCAAGGACCGCCGCCCCAAGCACTCACTACAAAAAGTAGAGGAAATTGCGGCGGACGTTTTGCGGCGGACTACCTATCGGACACATGTTCTTCGATCGCGTCAGATATGCGTCGGATTTGGCGACGCGAATGTCTTGTGTCGGAATACCCCACGCAAGATGGACGCAGGTTAAGGGCGCCCAAGTGAATGAGTTTTGCGCTTAATTATGTGGCGGATTATTCGCCACATAGTCTGTCATGTGGCGGCCAATCCGCCGCGTGGTGTACCTTTAATCGACGCAGGGGTGACGTGTAGTTAAAAAAATTAATCGTATGATGTGGCAGACAATCCGACGCAGACTTAATGATATGTGGCGGATCATGCGTAGGATTGCCCGCCGCATAGAGGTCATATATAAAAAAAAACAGACGCGGACATACAAACAGACCAAATCGATTTCCTCAAACCCTATTCTACCCAATTCCCCTCCCTCCTTCCCGTCTTCCCCACCGGCGATGGCATCCTCCGCCGGCGCCACTGCCGGCGCACCCTTCCACTGTCGCGCCTCCCCCTGTGTCGCGTTCTCTGGGTCGCACACCCCCTTGCCGCGCGCTCTCCTCATCTTCGGTTAATTTTTCCGTCTTTTCTCCATTAAAGTATGTTCAAACTGTTAAATTTTTTAAATTGTTGTTATTGTCATTGTTATTATTGATTAGGTTATTGCTGTGGTTTGTTGTTGTTGGTTGTGTTGGGGTTGGGGTTAGTTTGTATGAGTGGTGGTTTCTGTTAATTTAATGGTGGTAGTGTTGGTTTGTATGAAATAATATTGGTTGTGTTAGTGTTGTTGTTATTGTTGTTGTAATGGTGGTAGTAGTAGAAGTAAAGGTTGTTGCTGGAAGTGGGAGTGATCAATATAAGTACATAACTACAATCAAAGTACTCGATCCAATTATAGTAGTAGAAGTAAAGGTTGTTACTGTTAAATTTTGTAGTCACCAATTATAGTTTTTTTCCATATAAGGTTGTTGTTGTAATAGTGATCAATATTCCATCCATTTTAATTTCACCCATCCAAATAAAAGTATTAGAAGTAGATTAGTATTAATGGTAGTAGTAGATTAGAAATAATAGTAATAGATTAGTAGTATTATTTGTAGTTGTAGTATTAGTAGTAGATTAGTATTATTATTAGTAGTAGTTAAGTAGTATTAGTAGCATTAGATTAGTAGTGGTGGTAGTAGTAGTATTAATAGTAGATTAATAGTAGTAGTATGTAGTAAATTAGTAGTAGTAGTAGATTAGGAGTATTAGTGGTAGTAGTAGTGAAATAATATTAGTAGTGCTAGTGAAGTACTTTAACTACTGCACTAGTACTACTAATAATATTTCACTAATACCCCTAATACTCCTAAACTATTAATTTAGTACTACTACTAATTTACTATTACTACTACTAATGTATTACTAATACTACTACTACCACCACTACTACTAATCTACGACTGCTATTGATTACTACATAGCTACTACTAATAATACTACTAATCTACTACTACTACTAATTTACTACTATTACTACTACTCCCACTAATCTACTACTAATACTACTACTACCACAACTACTATTAATCTACTACTACTACTACTAATACTACTTAACTACTACTAATAATACAATTAATCTTCTACTACTACTACTACTAATACTACTAATCTACTACTACTAATAATACTTAACTACTACTAATCTACTACTACTACTAATACTACTTAACTAATACTACTAATCTTCTACTACTACTACTACTACTAATTTTCTACTACTACTACTACTACTAATACTACTAATATACTACAAATCTACTACTACTACTACTAATACTACTTAACTACTACTAATAATACTACTAATCAACTACTACTACTACTAATTTACTACTACTACAACTACTACCACTAATCTACTTCTAATACTACTACTACCACAACTACTACTAATCTACTACTACTACTAATACTACTTAACTACTACTAATAATACAATTAATCTTCTACTACTAATACTACTAATCTACTACTACTAATACTACTTAACTACTACTAATCTACTACTACTACTAATACTACTTAACTAATACTACTAATCTTCTACTACTACTACTACTACTAATTTTCTACTACTACTACTAATACTACTAATATACTACAAATCTACTACTACTACTACTAATACTACTTAACTACTACTAATAATACTACTAATCTTCTTCTACTACTACTACTACTACTACTAATACTACTAGTAGTAATTTGTTGGGTGTTGATACATGATTGTTGTTGTCTACAGTTTAGGTTACGTATTGTTGGTAAGACATGTTATACATCTCCTCAGACCTACCTAGTACCCGTTCAAGAATTACTTGTTAGGAGTAATTCTTGAATAGTCCCCGTTTTGGGACTGTCTTTGTACTTTTCATGTCACTTAGGTGGTAAACACGAAATTTTGTTATGTCGATAAGAAAAAGTCTGGTGGCAATTCCCTGACTGTTATCCGAATGCACATGTGGACTTTTCATATTTCCACATAGTTCATTCGGAGAACTGGGGCGAATTGCTGCCGAATTTTTTTCTTGTCGCCATAACAAAATTTTTTGTTTATCAGTGGCATGGAACGTACGAGGATGGGTTTAGGTTGGAGTGATAAGGTCCCAAGGTGGTGAAACTGTTTAGAAATGATGCCTTAATGGGTTTGCGGATATATAAAAGCATGTTCAATTGACTTCCCTTGGTTTACATTGTTCTGGAGATAATGTCCATAATATTAAACTGTTTTGAATGTTCTTCCCCACGCTCATCTAATTTAATAATTTCTACGTACTTTGCATGCATATATATATATATGTATATATATATATATATATATATTGTCTTCACAAGGAATAAAGAGAGTGGAAAGGAAGTGGATGTACGAGAGATTAGATGAGCTCAATAAGCCTAATCATGAATACAAAGACGGTGTCTTGAAATTTATCGACTATTGCATAAACAGTAACGTCCACTACACGAAAAAACAACTTAGGTGTCATTGTAGTAAATGCAAAAACTTTGCCATACTACATGCCCATGATGTTAGAGACCATCTCTCCAAAAACGGGTTTGTTCCAAACTACTACGTCTGGACGTATCATGGTGAGGATTCTGATCTCGTTAGTGAGAGTCACGGAGCGGGTACTAGTAACCCATATCGGGAGGTCGTGGAGGATGCGTTACGTCCGACCGTTGAGGACATAATGGAGGCGGAGCGTAACCCGGACGACATAAGCGATGAGGAAGTTCAGCATGGACCCAACCCAGAAGTTCTATCCTTTTTCGAAATGATGAAAAATGCTGAGTTACCATTTTGCGACAGATGTGACATGAGTTTGTTGGAAGCCGCTTCAAGGATGTTGACCCTTAAGTGTGAAGGTAACATGTCTTTGAGGTCTCTCGATGGTTGGATAACGTTCATAGCTGACCTTCTCCCCAAAAAGGATAATGTCATGTCCCTAAATTTTTACGAGGTCAAGAAAGTGTTAAAGGGTCTTCAACTTCCTCATAAGAAGATCGATTCCCGCCCCCGCGGGTGCCTGTTGTTCTGGAAGGCAAATTTCGATCACGAGAAGTGTACAAAGTGTGCCACGGATAGATTTAAGAGTGAGACGAAAAATACAGGGGGAAATAGAGTAGCGAGTAGGGTATTTACTTATTTCCCGCTAGGTCTTAGATTACAACGCCTGTACGCGACAAAGAACATAGCCGAGCAAATGCGTTGGCATCACAAAAACTCAAAACTAAAGGTAAATGGTACCATGGTGAATCCTAGTGACGGTGAAGCTTGGAGAACTTTCGACCTTAAACATCTCGAGTTTTCAAAAGAGTCGCGTAATGTTCGCTTAGGTTTATCCACTGATGGGTTTTCCCCTTGCGGACAATTCGGTAAGTCTTACTCGTGCTGACCCGTTATGGTGACACCCTACAACCTGCCTCCTTGGTTGTGTTTGAAGAGACAATTCATGTTCTTGTCTCTCATCGTTCCTGGACTTAAGAACCCGAAGTCAAATATGGACGTGTATCTCTAACCTTTGATTGAGGAATTAAAATAATTGTGGGAGACAGGGGTTTACACGTACGACGTGTCCACGAAGAAGGGCTTTAATCTGAGGGCAGCAATAATGTGGACCATCAATGACTTCCTTGCTTACGGGATGCTCTCCGGTTGGAGTACAACGGGTTATCGTTCGTGCCCGTATTGCCAAGGTAAGAACATAAAATCCTTTTATTTGCCAAGAAGTTCTAAGGTGTGTTGGTTTGACTCCCACGGACAATTTCTACCAGCCGACCATCCATTTAGAAAAAACTTCAAAGGTTTTCTAAAGAAGAGACTCAGTGAAAGTTCAATCGCCTCTAACAGGTTATCAGGCGATGAAATAAGGGAGGAAGTAGAACATTATCCTACCATTATTCATGCTTCTTTCGATGAGTTAAAGAAGTTGAAAGATAAAAAAGAAGGATGGTGGAAACAAAATATATTCTGGGAACTTCCATACTGGAAGACTCTGCTGATTAGGCACAACCTAGATGTCATGCACATTGAAAAAAACTTTTTTGAGCAACTTATGAACACCATTATGGATGTACCTAATAAGACGTCATTCGGACCGAAAAGCAAAGCCGACTTTATGGAACTGTGTTTTAGTCAACCCAAGTCAATGTCATTCGTATTGGACAGAAGTGAGAAGAAGGCGTTATGTGACTGGGTATCTGGGTTGAAGTTCTCGGACGGTTACGCGTCTGACTTGTCTAGGTGTGTAGACCATTCGAAAATGATATTGCATGGCATGAAAAGTCATGACTGTCATGTGTTCATGGAGAGGTTGTTGCCTGTAGCATTGAAGCAGTTAGTCCCTGTAAATACATGGAATGCCATAACTGAGAATAGTCAATTTTTCCGTGATTTGTGATCATATACCATTTCCGTGGACTCCATTAATCGGTTGGAGAAGAACATTGCGAGATCATATGTAAGTTGGAGAAAATATTTCCTCCGTCTTTCTTCAACTCGATGGAACATTTACCAGTTCATCTTCCATTTGAAGCAAAAGTTGGGGACCCGGTTCAATACCGTTGGATGTATCCATTTGAAAGGTATGATTGCGTTAACAACTGAGCCCATCTTGTAGCATCTAAAATGAAAGTAATTGTACTTTGTATTATTGTTATGCAGGTTCCTTAATCATCTTAAAAAAATTGGAAATAAAACTCGGGTAGAAGGGTCAATGTGTAACGCTTATCTGTTGGAGGAGACGTCAAATTTTTTTCCTTTTACTTTCAAGATCATATTGACACGAAAGCGAAGGATATTGATGTCGGTGTCAATGAAAATGGCGAATCTGATGACACTGTAGAACCATTTTGAAAGGATGTGGGCTGCACTACGGGCAAATGTAAGGAAAGATTTCTGACTGAGGTTGAGTACAATCAAGCGCACAGTTACGTCATAAGAAACTGTGGTGCAATCGTAAGGTTGTACGAGGAGTAAGTGACAGATGTAGTGTAATAGCTTTTTATTGTTTTGATAGTATAAAACCCCGTAAAATAATCTCTTTTTTTTCATCTGAGTCAAAACAAATTTAGGAAATTCGAGGCGTATATCATGACCAAACATGCAGAGGTTAGATCATGTGACGCAGTTTGGAGCAAAATGAGTCGTTGTTCTCCACTTGGCTACGGGATCAAGTACGTGAAAATGATAGTTGTGACTTTAAGTTACTCGAAACTGTTTTCTAAAATAATTTATTGACTTATTATATCTTCATGAAAGCCTGAAGTGTTGCTCGACCCCCTCATGAAAACTCTTGCGACTGGCCCTTCTTCACGGGTGAAGACTTGGAAGCGCTATTCAGTAAATGGGTACAAGTTTCGTGCTTTCAAAGATGGTGTCGACGTCCCAAAATCTACAATTAGTAACGGCGTCAGTGTGAGTTCCACGGAAGAGTAGGATTATTATGGAACACTAGAAGAGGTGATTGAGCTCCACTATTTTTGACAGTGACAGGACCTGTAAACCCGTACTATTCCAATGTGATTGGATTGATAACTCCGCACATGGAGTTAATGTTCATAAGTTATACAATCTTGTACATGTGAATCGCTCAAGAAAACTGCGAGGGCACAATCCTTTTGTGTTGACGTACCAAAGCGATCAAATTTGTTTTGCCCCTTATCCAAAGGGAAAAAAGGATACACAATGGTCGGCGGTATTTAAGATCAAGGCGAGATCACAAATTGACAACTCAATCACCGACGATAACGTATACCAAGAGGATGTCGTTTCTAGTGTACAACCACTTTCATCTATTGTAGTTTCAGACACTAATGACACTGATGATGTTGAGGAACAAGTAGAGAACGTCGGTGAAGAGGATGGGGGCGAGGAAGAGAAAGAAGATGAATTTCACAATTGGATCGTGCTTGAGGGTGAGGGTGAGGATGAGGATGAGGAACAGGTTGTTGTTCAAGAAGCAGATGAGGATGAGGTCGACAGTGAATGGGATGATGATGACACTACAAGAAAACCAGCTCCGGGCATCCGCCTTGTGGGCATCCTGGGCATATGGACGCCTAAATGGCGTCTGAAAATACTTCCGGGCGTCCACCGTCAGACGCCAAATTTGGCGTCCGATAAAACTTTGGAGGAACAAAAGCAGTCTTATGGGCGTCCACAAGCGGACGCCATATCCACTAAATGGCGTCCGACAGTCGATGCCATTTAGTGCATATGGCGTCCACTGTCGGACGCCATTTTGGCTGGATATGGCGTTCGATAGTGGACGCCCGTCCGCCTGACTCGCATCATTCACTCTCCCCCTTCACTCTTTAAAAAACATTTCACTCTCTAAACTCTCTCTACTCCCTCGCCGACCACATTCTCCCTTCCTCTCCTCCATTTTTCGTTCTTCTACTCTAGATTTTGGTATGTTTTCTTACTTAACTTGTTTTTGATTGTTATCGTTATTTATTGGTAGTTTGCTAGTTAATATTGTTTAGGGCTAATAAATTTTGATTAGTTTGATTAGTTTAGCCAAAATTCGATTAGGTAGATTAGTTAATATTGTTTAGGGTTAATAAATTGAGTAGTTTGCTATCCTTATTTTGAGTAGGGTTTGATGAATTTTGTTGAATTGAGCTAGAATGACCTCTAGGGCCTTCCGTGAGGGTTTGTGTGACTTAGGACGGACCAAACGGTGTCGTAATAATGCCGGATTTTCTTGAAACCACTTCCATCGTGATCGAGGTTGTAAATAAGTCTTAGCGGTGCTTTCGGAGTTCCCATATCTGTATCCAAAAATTTAACCTAATTTGACCTGGTTAAGTAGTTTCTGTCTGACCTAAGCCATGAATTTTTTTGTTTCGTTCGGTTAAATTGGGATTTAATTTATAAATTAGCTAGGGTTTTCGTAAACTGGGATTAAATTGTGTTTATATTTCTAATTAAATTCGGTGACTAATCTTTGTAAGGTCAATTTTAAATTAAGAAGCCATTCGGGTTTACTTTGACGTATTAGTGATTATCTTGAGGAAAATCAATTATGGAAATTAAGTTAGAGAAATTAAGTTTAAGTTAAGTGGTGATTAAATTTTTGTTTAGTAAGTTCTAAATTAAGTTAGAGAAATTAAACTTTATTTTGTTATATATATTTTGTTAACATGGAAAATGAAGAGAATTGAACGGAAATGGATGTATGAGGGAAGACTTGATAAGAAGAGACATCCCACTGTCAAATTTTTGAGGGGTGTGGAATCATTTGTCGAGGTCGCTAAGAAGTCAGTAGACTATGCATCGAGGGGGGAAGTTAGGTGTCCGTGCACTAAATACAAGAACATTAAATTTTTTGTGCTGCTTGTAGTTAAGGAACATGTCATCTATAATGGGTTTTCATCCAATTATTATAATTGGATTTGTCATGGTGAGCCACCTCAGTCTATGGAACCCGAAAACCGTCAAAATGAGAGGGGGTTGAGAGGTATGATAGTTGACGTAGTGGAGTGCAACTTGTTTAACAACGAGAACACATATGGGAATGACGACTCACCTAACCCACGAGACTCACCCAACCACAAGACTCACCTAACCCACAAGAGCCTAACCCACGAGCAAAGGTATTTTCGACATGTTGAACGCTTCGGAGAAACCGTTATACGGAGGGTGCGATGTGACTTTGTTAGAAGTCGCATCTATGGTAGTCAGCCTTAAATGTGAGTTCAACCTACCCTTTGCCTGTGTCGATGGTATTGCTGCCTTGCTCGAGAGAGTAATCCCGAAAGACAGTATCATGACCCGAACTTTCTACACAACCAAAAAATTTGTGAAGGGTCTTCAACTCCCACATCAGAAGATTGATGCTTGTCCAGATGGGTGTATGTTATTTTGGAAGGACGATGCGATGCTAGATGAATGAGCTTACGTACTTCCCTATTGGACCAAGGCTTCAAAAATTGTATGCCACAAAAACCATAGCGGAGCAAATGAGGTGGCACAAGGAGGATATTAGGGTACCAGGGAAGATGTATCGCAGCAGGAGGAGGAAGTGGTCCTCGAAACGGGACCGGAGCAGAACGATGAGGAGCAGCAGCAGGGGGAGACGGAGGAGCTAAAGAACGACGAGAACGGTCGCGTGATTATCGACCCCGGTCGCGTATGGTAATATATTCTAACATGTCCATTCTTTTGTAACATTCGAATTTTTGGACTACATGCATATTGTAATATTTCGTACATGTATGTGTTTCTCGACTCGGTGCTGGTTTCTACATGAGGTGGTGACTAGTGGCTGTACTGCCAGCTACATGGCCGACCAAGGTCAAGGGTATGCCTACTGGACTCAGGTACCGATGGACCAACGGGACTGGTGGTTCAACAACTTCCGGGTACGTGGATTGTTTTTGCTACCGAGTTTTGAATTCATAATGTAGACTTTGTAATTATTTCTGTTACTAATTAATAATCCGCCTTGATTGTGTAGTTGAAGTTCGCTTGGAAGCCGGAGTTCGAAGGAAGTGTGTGGGAGCGGTATAACGAGACTAGCACACGCCGTTTCGCTGACGTAATAAACAAACGCCACACCCGAGAGACTGCGCTCAATGACCTGAAAGGTGTAGTTTTTTATATTACTCAATTTTCACAAACAATCTAACTTCAATCTGTTACGGTATTAACTAATAAAATATTAGTGTTGTCATACTTCACGTGAAGCGTTGGAGAGGTGGGTAAAGTACCACGACGATAAGGACTTCAAGGTCAGATTGGAGAAGGCATCCCGAAACAAAATGAAGAACTGCAAGAAGGAGGGGAAGGCCGACCCGACACATCATCGGGGTTCACAGTCTTCATTTCGTCGTGCCAAAAGGGTATGATTTCTACTAATATCGTACTCTTACTTGAATAATCATAATACAAACTATGTTCACCTAATATACGTTCGCTTGTACTCATTTATTTGCTAGAAGCTGAACTCGGGAGAACGTCAACCACCTTTGAGATATTCTTGGACATGCACGGGAAGACCGACTCGGAAGGGACTTCTTTTATGACGAGTAAAGATCAGGCAATCTGGTTGAGTACTTACTATTTCAAATAAATCAACTGGGTCTATACTTTAGGTGGTAGATAAGTATCTTTATTGATTTCTGTGGACACGACATAGGTCCACCCCGACGCGACCACGCGCGGGTTTAGGGTGGCGAATGAATCTCCATATGAGAATGGATCGAATTGAAATTTAAATCGAAGTGGAGTCGCCACCGAACTTTGTGGGAGTTTGGACCCATTCGAACCCACTCTATGTCGTAGTGGGCCGTGTACAAAATACGGCCCATTTCCGATGTCAGAGTTTATTGGGCTCGTCCCTTTGCATTAGATACCGATACCGACATTATCGAAAATCGTGTATTGAATGACTCTCGTGCGCCAACGGTTTCGGGCATCCGGAAACCAAGGTTTTGAGTAAGGGGTGAGGGTACGTGTTGGGAAGCCTACAAAGGACACCCAACCCCGCCGGCACATTAGCGGCCTCTACTAGGATATCGAATGACTTTCTAATACGCGCGTTAGTTGAACGGGGGAAAATGATATACAAAGATTATATTCCCTAAACATGCGAGAAACTGAAAGGGTTTCTATGTCGATTTAATGCAACTAATTCTAACGTCGAAGTTAACTTTAGCATGCGAAGGTTCATTTTAGTACAATAAAATAAACGATGAAAAAAAATCGATAAGAAAATAGCAAACTTGTTAGTAACGGTATAACGATAATAACAGTTTGCGAATAATATAGAATAATTTAAATAGGATGATGCATGGTTTTTGAAAAAGTGGTATTTCACGTGATAGATAAGGCACGTGTTGACCTAAGTCAAGAAAATATTTATCGAGATTTTGAATATGCCGAAAGAGCCGCTATTTCGTTAGAGAAAAAGGCAAAAAATAAGATTTTATGTTGCGGTTTTCAGGGTGTGACGCGACCCGCGCGAAGGGTACGCGACTCGTGTGGCCATGCGACTCGCACGGGGGACGTGCGACTCGCACGGCGGACTGTTCTCGAGATGTTTTTAGAAAATCGACGCTCTTGTTAAATCGCGTATAAATATGATGTAATTTATACTCGACTTAAATTTGTGATACTCGTTATATTCAATGTTCGATTATGGAACCGATATCGATTGTTTAGAGCGCGTCTAAAAAAGATGTTTGAAAAGTTTGTTGAACTAAATTAAGACGGAATAATTAACTTATGTCTCCATTTTTCAAAGATCCATGCGACCCGCGCGAGGAGAGCGCGACTCGCGCCACCACGCAACTCGCACATGGTCCGTGCGACTCGTGTGTCGGACTGATTTTTGGTCCCGGTTTCGTGTCACTCGTTATATTCCATTTTCGATTATGGAATCGATATGCAATGTTAGAGTGGTAACTTGAAGAAAATAGTATAAGTCGTTTTAAATTAACAAGCACGATATAAATTTTCTCCGCGTTTATTAATGTCGTAATTAATTCAATTGAATCAAAGGACATCTATATTAGCATCAACGAAAATCGTGTCAATTAATTTATCTGACTAAATCATTAGATTCGACATCCAATTATGAAATTGGTATCGAATCTAATAGATCGATACTTGAAATAAAAACTTGACTTGATTCCCTCCGCATCTCGGCATCATAATTAATTCTCGCGAATTGATTGATGTCGGATCCGCATCAACGGGTTTCGACCCTTATTAAAAAAAAAGTGCTTACTTTAAAAAGGGTTTTAGAATTGATGAAATATGCAATTTGAACGATGATGCGAACGAAATAAAAACTATTGTTTAAGTTAACTTGTTTCAATAGTCAAGTGATCGGGGTGGTGGGATAAGAGACCGGCAACGCTGAATGCAATACTCTTGTATATTCGGTTTTTCTTATCCTACCATCACTCACACTCGACACAAATTCACAAGTACTTTAGTGTTTTATACTAATAATATTATCGGTATTAGAGATGCGATAATAAAATAAATATAAAAAACAATAAAAAAAACAAGAAAGAGAGGAGATGACGATAGAGAGGAAGAAGAAACGAGAACGGGTTTTGCACCCTCAACCTACATGTTCTTGTTCTTGGACGGGACTTGTAATTGTGGCTAGCACGGGAGTATCGAGATGTAGG
Source organism: Agrostemma githago (assembly GCA_958450325.1). Lineage (NCBI taxonomy): Eukaryota > Viridiplantae > Streptophyta > Magnoliopsida > Caryophyllales > Caryophyllaceae > Agrostemma > Agrostemma githago. The sequence continues at coordinate 47,794,080 of OY288246.1, read as the reverse complement.
TTAAGTTGTGGTGGTTAGGGTTTGAATTCCTAAACGCCAGGGTTAGGGTTTGGATGTATGTAGATTAGTATAGAATGGGGTTGAATTAAGGCTCCAAAAAAAAGTGTCTTGAAGTGTGTGCATAATGGTGTTTATATAGGCATAGCCATGCACCTTGGTGTCTAGGGTTTTGTGTCTTGACGGACTTGATCTGATGGCCCGTCTGAAGGTGGACCGCGGGTGAGCTATTCGGAAACAGCTTTGACCGGATTTTGACCCGGTCGATAAAAGTTGGTTTTATTTCCGGTGTCAGTTTTGACCCAAATTAGTCTTATTTGATTGGAAATGACCCACTGGGCCTGAATTTGAGGTCAGTTTTGTGAGATTTGTACTCCGTGAGTGCTTAAGCCAGCAACTAATGGTTTTGAGCCCACATGCGAGCGCGTAGAAACACATTAGCGTCCGATCATCATCGGGTGTTTTTTGGAAACTACCATGGACACCTGGCAGTCAAAATGCGGGTGTCTACAGAGCCCCCACTCTGACTGAGGCTTGGACAAGGCGAAAGTCAGAGTAACTACCAGGCCAATCGAGGATTGAAACCTGGCAGACTTCCGATCGGGTCGTTTATAGTCCATTAGACTCGCGTGAAGGGCTCGCCAGCCATAAGATAGAAATCATACATGAGTTGATGATGATAACTCCGTGGGAATTGTACTTGTCGCATAAGTCCTGGGTGCGCCTATATATAGGCCCACCTCGTGCTATTCCGGGGAAAATGTCACCTAGGTCTTTCCGCTGGGGAGATACAGTGGGTTGCATGTTCCTACTTGAGTCGTACCTGTATAAGTCACATAGAATTTTGCATGTAACACGAAGGTAGAAAAATGACTCGCGCTGGGGAAAAAGGTTTTTGAATTTTTTTGAAAATTTGAAAATTTTAAGATATTGAATTTTTTTTAAATTTGGAATTTTTGAAATTTTTTGATTGTTTGGAATTTTTGAAAATTTTGACTTCTAAGAAATTTAGGAAAGTTCGGGATGACTAATTCTGGGCTAAGATTAGGGGATCTCGAGACGAAGCCTGTATGTTGATTTCCTGTTAGAATTAGGAAACTTTTCATGGAAAAGTGATATAGAAAGAGAATGGTAAGGTTGATGCTATATATAGCCCTTCCTTGTCTTTGATTTTCCTCACAACCTTCTCATAATTCATCCCTCCTCAAAAAGAAAGTCTCTTTATTCCTTTCAAGAATTTTAGCCATGGGAATCGATTGATTGACAGTGATGTTGTAAGAATGGTCCCGACGCTTTACGGACGCAGATAGGGTGGCTCTCAATCAGACGGGTATTACTCAGTTGTACCCATTCCGTCAGATGTAGGTCGATCGCTATTTCTTGATGCCTGCTTGTCTTACAGGGACGACATATATCATGTCTTTGCCTTTCCCCGGGGAGAAGTTTGTCCTTTACCCGAGGAGATTGCTGCAGTGGGAGGACGGAACCCGATACTCCGACCTGCCATACCTTATTCAATTTATGACCCGAGGAGGAAGCTTCGAGAATTTTTGGGGCTTTCTCACAACAAAGTATTACGTATGATGGAGGGTGATAATATTTCTCTGATCGACTTGGCTGAGAAATTTATGAATCCTCTCGATGTCCGGGTCAAACCGACTCACAGCCGTAGGACTTTTTCCTTTTGCATGCTCCATGTTTATGCCTTTGAGGGTCACATGGATTTATTGTCTTGTATGGGTAACGCCCGCCTCTTGACCATGGTTGATTTGATGGAGACGGAGTACAGCCCGACTTGGCTGATCACGGGTGAGATTGTCGAAGGTCTAGACAATCGTAAGAGGGATTCATCAGTCCGCTTGACCGGGAGTACCCCTTTACTGCAAGTATGTCGGATTTTTTTTTATTTCTCGATTTTTGTTTTTTTTTCGATTTTCGATTTTTTGATTTCTGATTTTTTTTTTAGATTTGGCTATATGAGAGGTTATCAGTGATAGATCCTCCCCTTGACGCGAGCAATTATCGTCATAATCAGGTGATGACGAGGAGACGGGCCATTGATTTTTCTCGCCAGATTACCCAGAAGTATTGGGACGAGGTGTTGTCATTCCATGGTGGTCCATTGATTCGATGGGTAGTGCCGTGGTGGCCCATCTATGTTTGGACTGGCTTGGACCCAAGGGACAAAGCTCGTTATCAAGTAATTTTGTCTTTCAGGCAGACGATCCATCTCTATCCCGACCGCAAACTAAGGCAGTATGGTTGGACCCAAAGAATCCCAGAGATTGAAGCAGTTGTGAGTGATCCTACCCAACTGACTAATGTGATGTGCGATACCTGGATGCAAAGATGGTATACCCGACATACTTGGCCTATTCCCACATCTCGTCACTCCATCTGGGTTTCAGACTCTTATGTGAAGTGGACTAAAGCAGGCGATGCCAAAGCCCGAGCTGCTTTGAAGGTCGATGAAGCTTTTGATCTGCTGCGAAGGGAGCAAGTTAAAGACAATAGGGGTTTCTTCGACGAAGGTGATACCTCAGCCACTCTGGTCCGTCTAATGTCAGGTCAGAGAAAGAAGACTAAGACTCAAGCTGAAGGGTCTAGTGCTAGTGGTGCACGGGGGAAAGTGAGCCCCGAGATTGACTTAGAAAGGAGAGTGGGCCCAAGACTAGCTGTGTAGGACCGACTTGGCCCTCGAGATAGGCTACCCGAGCACGTGCTGGCTCGACTTGGAGCAAAGACAATAGCAGAAGACCCGCTGTCAAAGAAACGGGTTCGAGCTAAAAAGGTTCCCCTCGTGATTCGGGAACGCTCGCCCCCGCCCCGGCGACCTCGGGCTCCGCGTGACCCAAAGGACAAAGGAAAGGGCAAAATGCACTAATATTAGTCTCCATTGTTTTATGATTTGAGTATTATTATTATTATTATTTTGGTGTGATTTGTTTGGGTGCCGTTTTTCGCCTTTTTTTGTAATTTTGGATTTCCCGAGTTTATCGGGTTTTTTTTAATAAAAGATGTATTAGTGAATACCGTTCTCGTCTTTTCATTAATTGCAGCGGTTTTACCCTTTTGAGGGATTGCCTACGTATCCGCAATTAGCGGAATCAAACCAAACGTAGTTCAAACATGGAGTTTTTTGCAATTTTCGAAATGCATCAAGACTATTAGTTCGAGATGTGCGACAGTAGAATAATTAATTCTAACTTATTGACTTGTCTATAGTTTTTGAAAATTTACAAAAAGACGAATTTTCATAAACTTTTGCAAATGACATTGAGATAAGGTTTTAAGGGTAGTAGCGCTTCAACTGGTCCAAGTTGGTTGGTTTGACGAATTCGTTCCCGTCCAAGTCTCTCAGCATCACCGCTCTTTCTGATAGGACCTTTTTCACTAAATATGGCCCAGCCCAATTGGGTTTGAATTTTCCTCTTGGATCAACCGGTAGTAAGGCACGAACCGATTTTATGACCAGATCCCCTTCTTTGATGATTCTGGGCCTAACTCTTTTGTTGAAAGCCCGTTGGATCCTCTTTTGATATACTTGGATATTGTTGAGGGCCCGGGATCGCCGTTCGTCTGAAAGGACTAGCGAATCGTATCGGGCTTGGACCCAATCTGCTTCCGGTACATGGCTTTTGAGTAAAATCCTGAGGGATGGCACTTCTAGCTCGACCGGCTGGACCGCCTCCATTGCATATGTCAGATAATATGGAGTTGCTCAAGTTGCGGTGCGAATTGACGTCTGATACCCCCAGAGAGCAAAAGGTATTTTGTCTGGCCAATCCCGGTAATTCTCAGCCATATTTTTAAGTATGGTGACAATCGTTTTATTAGCCGCTTCTACAGCTCCATTTGTTTGGGGTCGGTAGGGTGAAGATGTATGCCTTTGAATTTTGTATTTTGCTAGCAACGTAGCGGTTTCAGCTTGAAAGTGGGTCCCATGATCACTGATAAACTCGTGTGGGATCCTGTATCAACATATGATCTTATTTTGGATAAATTTGGCCACGTGCTTGGCGTTCAAGACACGGTATGACTCGGCTTCGACCCATTTGGTGAAATAGTCGATCGCCACCAGAATGAAGCAATGACCTCCCATCCCGGAAGGGTGCACCTTTCCAATTATGTCAATACCCCATGTCGAAAATGGCCATGGTGACGTCATGGTATATAATAGGGAAGATGGCATATGTTGTACATTAGCAAAGATCTGACAATTATGGCAATGTTTGACGTATAATTGACAGTCTGTTTCCATGGTGTTCCAATAATACCCGAGCCTCATGATTTTTCGGGCTAGCATATGGGCTTTCATATGCGGGCCATTTTCACCATCGTGTACCTCGGCCATAACCTTTTCGGCCTGCATTTTGTCGATACATAGGAGGAGAGCCCCCTGTGCCGTCTTTTTATATAGCTGCCCGTCGTCCGTACGAACAAATTGGGTTGCCAATCTTCGCAAGGCCTTCTTGGCCCGGTTTCAGTTCTCTGAAGATACTCTCCCGTTGTCGAGTAGGTCAGAATGGCTTGATACCAAGCTTCTGGGTCAGTTATCTCGATATCCTGGATGGCGTGGATGTAAGCCGGCTTGGACCGCCTTTCGACACAAATCGGCATGCTAGCAAGATGTTCCGGTATATTTAGCAGAGATGCTAATTTGGACAGCGCATCTGCGAACTGATTTTCTTCCCGGGACAGGTAGATATATTCCACCTCCTGGAATTGTTTCTCTAGAACCCTTACTCGTGCTTGGTAAGCCACGAGATTGGCGTTCAGAGTTTTCCATTTTTGGAGCGCTTGATTGATGACCAGTGATGAGTCACCGTGGACCCGGAGGTTCGTTACCCCTAAATCAGCGGCGGCTTGCAGCCCATGAATGCATGCTTCATATTCGGCTGCGTTGTTGGTCACGTCAAAGTCCAATTTGATGGATAACGGGGTATGTTCCCCTTGTGGTGAGATTAAAAGAATTCTGACTCCAAATCCTCGGAAGTTGGATGCTCCATCAAAATACAAATCTCATGTTTCGGTATCGGTATGGAATATGTCTTCATCAGGAAAAGCCCAAGTGTCGGTGTGTCCTTCTTCAGATATCGGGCTATCGGCCAGGAACTCGGCTACTACCCGGCCTTTGATGGCTTTTAATGGTACAAATTTGAGGTCAAACTCAGCTAACATTAAAGTCCATCTGGACATCCTGCCATTGAGGATGGGCTTCCCGAACAGGTACTTGATAGGATCCATTTTGGATAACACGTGTACCTCGTGATTGAGCATGTAGTATCGGAGCTTTTTAGTGGCCCAAACCAGAGCTAGGCACGTCTTTTTTAGTATTGTGTACTTGCATTCGTATTGTAGGAACTTTTTACTGATGTAGTAAACAGCCTGCTCTTCTGAATCGACTGTCTGGGCCAGCATAGCTCCCATGCCTATCTCGGTCGTTGTTAAGTATAACGACAAAGGCAAACCGGGTTGAGGTGGCATTAATACCAGCGGTGCAGACAGGATCTCCTTAATTTTATCGAAAGTCGTTTGACATTTGTCGTCCCACAGTGTTCGTTCTCCTATCTTCAGTTTTTTGAAAATGGGCTCACATACCATGGTTACTTTTGAAATGAACTGGCTGATGTATTGGACTTTTCCGAGAAACCCCCTTATTTGTTTTTCGGTTTTGGGTGGCTGCATCTCGGTAATGGATTTGATTTTAGCTGGGTCGACCTCGATGCCGCGTTGGCTAACGATATGGCCCAGTAATTTGCCTGATGTTACCCCGAAACTGCATTTTTGAGGGTTTAGCCTCATGTTGTATTTGCGTAATCGGGTAAAGAATTTTCTTAGGGCCGCGATGTGTCCAGTCCGATCTTTGGACTTGACGATCATGTCGTCCACTTAGACCTCCACTTCTTTGTGCATCATATCATGTAATAAAGTAGTGGCGGTCCGCTGATAAGTGGCCCCGGTGTTGATAAGCCCAAATGGCATGACGGTGTAACAGTAAGCCCCCCAAGAGGTAATGAATGTGGTCTTACTCATATCCTCTTCTGCCATTTTAATTTGATTATATCCGGCATACCCGTCCGTGAATGATAGAAGGGCATCATCGGCCGTATTATCCACCAGTATGTCGATGTGTGGTAATGGGAAATCGTCTTTTGGGCTGGCCTTGTTAAGATCCCGGAAGTCCACACATACCCGCACCTTGCCGTCCTTCTTGAGTACCGGCATGATGTTTGCGACCCAGTCTGGATATTCAGACACTTGTCTAAAGCCTGCTTTGAACTGCTTGTCGACTTCTTCTTTGACTTTGACAGACCATTCGGGCCTCATTCTTCGGAGTTTCTGTTTTACCGGTTTACACCCATCTTTGATGGGTATTCGGTGTTCAGCTATTTCCCGATCTATTCCCGGCATGTCCTTGTAGGACCATGCGAAAACATCTTTGAACTCTTGGAGGAGGTCTGTGAATTGTTTTCTCCCCTCTGGATCTGAGGATAGACCCAACTTAAGCATCTGGGGCTCTAAAGTGGTTCCCACGTTAATGGACTCGGTTTCTTCGATTACCGGATCTCGGGATTCCCTTTGTTCGAGCTGCTCGATCAGATGCGGAGGTAGAGGTACCTATTCGTCGGGTTTCCCAATGTCATTGCATATAATATTTTTGAAATTGAAAGAATTTTAGAAATAAGACAAGTCGTAAGCAGAACGGTTTTCGTTATTATTATTAATGGTAAATTTTGAGAAAAGCTCGAATACAACGGCCATCTGCTCGTTGGTCAGTGGCGGGATAGGGAGAGGTCTTGGGACAGGCCCCGAGACCTCAGTGGAAGTGGCTAAAGAAAGAGGGGTTACAGACTCGACTCTAGCACCAGACCCTCTAGACTTGGACTCAGACTCCGACTCTGACTCAGACTCAGACTCGGACTTAGTATCCGGCATGTCTCCCTCGCCGGTGGTCAGCTTGTAGATCCGTCCTTGATTGTCGGTCCACTTGATGGGTTTTTTCCAGGCCCTTTCCCGGTGTCTGTACCGACTTTGGAGATTAACTTGGTTGGGTCAAACCGATTGCTGCGAAGGATCAGGTTGACCAAGTCATCTTTTGGAGCAGGGACGATCTTGTCTTCTCCAAATAGGAGCCCTAGCACGGGCTCGGAGTTGTTTTCACCTTCTTTGGACTCGGCCTGGACAAGGGTGAATATATCATCGGGGATGAAACTGCATTCCCGAGCCGTTTTGGTCTCGGGATATGTGATGGTGGGTTGGTAGAGGCCCACTTGAATAGCTCCAAATACAAGAGTGACGAAGTAGTCAGTTAACTTCGGGTTATAAGGGCCTAAGTAAGTACTCTTGATGAGGTTGGTGGCCTTGTGAATACCGGCCCGGACCACGTTTTCTGGGGTTATAGCGTACGTCAATCCGAACTGTGATTTGCCATCATTTAGGACCACGATAATCTTCCCAGTTGGAAGATATGGCCTCGAGGTAGCCCCCGGTAAGTAGCCCAAGTTTTGTAGCATCGTGTCGATGCTAGTGGTGAAGTAAGGCCTGAAGAGATATTCCTCCTCGATCATGCCCACGAAATCAAATCCTCGTGGGTCAGCCCGACCCGTAGCATTGCAGCTTGCTACAGTAATGGGGGTCGCCTCCAGTGTGATGACACTGGTCCTGAAGCGGCATCTTGACTTTTCTGTGGAGGGTAGAAGACACGGCCTTGACCGCGTGGATCCAAGGCTTTCCTAGTAGTAAGTTAAAGGACGAGGTGACATCGATCACCTCAAACTCCAACTCTTTTTCGATTGGGCCCGTTATTATTGTCAGCTTAACGGCCCCGACGACTGGTTTTGGGCTTCCGTCGAAAGCCAGGATAGTTTGCGCCGTTGGGAGATAGTCGGCATCTGTGATGCTGAGGGCCCTAGCGGTCACGGCGGAACCGTCGTCGATTAGGGTCATCGGGAGGTACTTCCCTCGGCAAATGACCGTGATGTACATGGCCAGATTATGATTGGGACCGAACCGTGGCAGATCAGATTCAGAGAAGGTTATGAGTGGGCCTTCTTTTTTGGATTTGCCCTTGAGATGGGGCATAATAGTGGTAACCTGTGAGTCGACCTTGATCTCGTCGAGAGCCTTAGTCAGTGCTTCTCGATGTGCTTGTGAGCTAACCAAAAGTTGCCATATGGTTAAGTCAGCTCGAACACTCTTCAATTGTTGAACCAAGGCCGTGTCGTTGCTCGGTTCTTCGGGGGTAGGCTCCGTCTTGGCAGGTTCAGCGACGGTTGTTGGAGTAGAGCGCCCGGCTGTGGCGAGGTGGTTAGTGGCTAAGGCTTTGGACTTAGCTTTTCGGCCCTGTTCACTTGTGATGGGAACAGTTTCCCCTTTGGCCAGGTAGACGTCGTCCTCATCATCGAACCATATCCCGTTAATTTGTGGGATATAAGGGGAAATGAGGTGAGAACAGTCGATTACCTCTCCCGTGAATATAGCATGGGTACTGAACGGATTTTCTTTGTTGCTCGGCTTGTCCCCGGGCAACGGTATTTTCCCGCATTCTATCAGATCTTGGATCAGATGCTTCAGCTTCCAGCATTTTTCTGTGTCATGCCCATTACCTCGGTGATACTGGCAATAGGCTTGGACATTGTAGCTCTTGAGCCTTTTTTCCACTGGAAGTTCTGGAGTTGGGCCTATTGGTTGGATAAGGCCTTTAGAGGATAGCCTTTGTAAGGCGTAGGTATAGGTAGTTTCTATGTCCGTGAATACCCGAGTTGGTGTATTCTTTTTGGATGAGGTGTCAAGCAGATTTACCTCATCGAAGATGCTGCGAGTTGCAGCTGCAGGTGTGGGCTTGCTCACAGATGAGCTTGCCTCTTGATAGCCCTTGGTAGAGGCCTTAGTCATGCTCTCTAATCGTAAGTCGTCCTCGATCCTTGTACCCATTTCAGTTAGGGTAGCAAAATTGGGGATAACAGCATACCGGAGATGGACCCGGTAGGAAGGGAGGAGGTTCTTGACAAAAGCCTCCACTAGCACTTTCTCGCTGGGCTTATCAACCAGCTTCACACTTTCGGCCCGCCATCTTTGCAGATATTTGGTAAACCCTTCTTTGGGCTCTTGGGCCATCACTTCCAGAGTACGCATTGTAGTCTGGATCTCGGTATTATCAGCGTAAATCCGAGAAAATTCAGTCGCCACATCATCCCAAGTTTTGTATTTCTTGGAATCGAGCCTATAGTACCAGGCCTTAGGATGCTTTTCGAAGGAGGAAGGGAATAAGTGTGTAAACATGGTGGACTTCACCCCTTTTACCGCCATAAAATCTTTGAAAGCCCGGATGTTGTGGACCGGGTCTTTGGTACCCTCAAACATTGGAATTCCCGTAAGGTTGAGGTTAGCGGGTAGCTCGTTATTCAAAGGCGAATAGGAACGAGCAATTTCAATGTGGATCGAGTTGTTCGTTGACAGTGAACTTGTTCTTCGAACCTGCGAACAGCGCTGACTAGTTCAGCTATGGGCCCAGTGCGCTCAGATCCAGGAGGGGGAGTCCCCTTCTCCATGGCGCTCACACGAGTGGCGAGTGTCGTTTGGTCAGTCTGGATGGCAGTCAATTGGGCTTCGATCTTGGCTAGGGCATCCTTCAATGCGGCCATCTTGCGTTGATATCTGGTTTCGGGTGGCCTGTCTTTTAGAACACCACGTAATCAGAAACTAGCCCGAATTCCGGAATAGAAAGTACATCCCGAACAAGACTGAAAAGGGAAATGACTCGGAAAAGACACCTAGACGGGTGACTTGTGAAAGGTGGGCCTTCCTTAGGATTCGGCGGGTGGGCCGAGTCCTGTTCGAAGAAAGGTTCACGTGAGACATCCCCATACCTTTAGACTCGATTGTGTTAATGGGCCTCCTTTTGTAGGAGTATGTCCTACGTAGGTGGGCCTTGCCTTAGTCTAATAAGGCGGACTGGGATAGGGAAGAAACCCGTGATGTAAGATCGACAGAGTTTCGACGCTAAAGACTTCGACGACCTACGACATGACCCGACACTGCTAAATACGGGAGGTCCTAAGAAGAGGAAGGTTTTGAAAATGGATTGTTTTTGGAAAGTCCGAGAAAACCCGGGGAAAGGGACCGATTTTTTTTGAAGAAATCGGAAAGTGTATCGAGTCCCAATATTGAAAGTTCGAAAATGTTTTCGAGTTTTGAAATGTGCAGCATACCGACTAAAAATAGGCCATTTTGAGTAAAATCATAAGTCCTAAATTCGGTATACGTCCCGTGTTTTGAAATTGAATATCTTGAAAAAGATGTATTTTTTTGAAAAGTTGACGGTTTTTGAAAACGACACGGAAAGCAAGTAGCAAGAAGTCAGGCAAGCATTATAACGACGCCATGTATGCTTTACACTAAGTCTCGGTCGGTCTATAAGAGGTCTATACCAGTGCACATAGTCTAGACGTTAATCGGGACGGACTTTCTAAGTCGAGTTGAGCTTAGAACATGTCGCGAAACCCACTCGAATTGACTATGGACACCTTTGACATATCCATATTTTTGAGTACATTACGGTATAGTGGGACGTCGGTCGCGAGTACCGGCCCAGGAAAATATGGGGTTATCCATGAACCGTAAAACTAAAACGCGTATTGTACTAGTCAAACGATTTTTATTCGAGTCTCACCCTGAGGATGCCGATGGTAAGTCACGCATCAGTTAATCCCCAGCGGAGTCGCCAAATTGTGGACATGACATAGGTCCACCCCGACGCGACCACGCGCGGGTTTGGGGAGGCGAATGAATCTCCATATGAGAATGGATCGAATTGAAATTTAAATCGAAGTGGAGTCGCCACCAAACTTTGTGGGAGTTCGTACCCATTCGAACCCACTCTATGTCACAGTGGGCCGTGTACAAAATACGGCCCATTTTCGATGTCAGAATTTACTGGGCTCGTCCCTTTGCATTTGATACCGATACCGACATTATCGGATATCGTGTATTGAATGACTCTCGTGCGCCAACGGTTTCGGGCTTCCGGAAACCGAGGTTTTGAGTAAGGGGTGAGGGTACGTGTTGGGAAGCCCACAAAGGACACCCAACCCCGCCCGCACATTAGCGGCCTCTACTAAGATATCGAATGACTTTCTAAAACGCGCGTTAGTCGAACGGGGAAAATTATATGCAAAGATTATTTTCCCTAAACATGCGAAAAATTGAAAGGGTTTCTATGTCGATTTAATGCAACTAATTCTAACGTCGAAGATAAATTTAGCATGCGAAGGTTCATTTTAGTACAATAAAATAAACGATGAAAAAAAATCGATAAGAAAATAGCAAACTTGTTAGTAGCGGTATAACGATAATAACAGTTTGCGGAAAAATATAGAATAATATAAATAGGATGATGCATAGTTTTTGAAAAAGTGGTATTTCACGTGATAGATTAGGCACGTGTTGACCTAAGTCAAGAAAATATTTATCGAGATTTTGAATATGCCGAAAGACCCGCTATTTCGTTAGAGAAAAGGGCAAAAAAAATAACTTTTTATGTTGCGGTTTTCAGGGTGTCACGCGACCCGCGCGAAGGGTACGCGACTCGCTTGGCCATGCGACTCGCATGGGGGACGTGCGACTCGCATGGCCGACTGTTCTCGATATTTTTTTAGAAAATCGACGCTCTTGTTAAATCGCGTATAAATATGACGTAATTTATACTCGACTTAAATTTGTGATACTCGTTATATTCAATGTTCGATTATGGAACCGATATCGAATGTTTAGAGCGCGTCTAAAATAGATGTTTGAAAAGTTTGTTGAACTAAATTAAGACGGAATAATTAACTTATGTCATGATTTTTCAGAGATCCATGTGACCCGCGCGAGGAGAGCGCGACTCGCGCCACCACGCGACTCGCACATGGTCCGTGCGACTTGCGTGGCGGACTGATTTTTGGTCCCGGTTTCGTGTCACTCGTTATATTCCATATTCAATTATGGAATCGATATGCAATGTTAGAGTGGTAACTTGAAGAAAATAGTATAAGTCATTTTAAATTAACTAGCACGATATAAATTTTCTTCGCATTTATTAATGTCGTAATTAATTCAATTGAATCAAAGGACATCTATATTAGCATCAACGAAAATCGTGTCAATTAATTTATTTGACTAAATCATTAGATTCGACATCCAAATATGGAATTGGTATCGAATCTAATAGATCGATACTTGAAATAAAAACTCGACTTGATTCCCTCCGCATCCCGGCATCATAATTAATTCTCGCGAATTTTTTGATGTCGGATCCGCATCAACGGGTTTCGACCCTTATTAAAAAAAAGTGCTTACTTTAAAAAGGGTTTTAGAATTGATGAAATATGCAATTTGAACGATGATGCGAACGAAATAAAAACTATTGTTTAAGTTAACTTGTTTCAATAGTCAAGTGATCGGGGTGGTGGGATAAGAGACCGGCAACGCTGAATGCAATACTCTTGTATATTCGGTTTTTCTTATCCTACCATCACTCACACTCGACACAAATTCACAAGTACTTTAGTGTTTTATACTAATAATATTATCGGTATTAGAGATGCGATAATAAAATAAATAAAAAAAACAATAAAAAAAATGAGAAAGAGAGGAGATGACGAGAGAGGAAGAAGAAACGAGAACGGGTTTTGCACCCTCAACCTACATGTTCTTGTTCTTGGACGGGACTCGTAATTGTGGCTAGCACGGGAGTATCGAGATGTAGGTTAATTTGTGGTGGTTAGGGTTTGAATTCCTAAACGCTAGGGTTAGGGCTTGGATGTATGTAGATTAGTATAGAATGAGGTTGAATTAGGGCTCCAAAAAAAAGTGTCTTGAAGTGTGTGCATGGGGCTGTTTATATAGGCATAGCCATGCACCTTGGTGTCAAGGGTTTTGTGTCTTGACGGACTTGATCTGATGGCCCGTCTGAAGGTGGACCGCGGGTGAGCTATTCGGAAACGGCTTTGACCGGGTTTTGACCCGGTCGCTAAAAGTCGGTTTTATTTCCGGTGTCGGTTTTGACCAAAATTAGTCTTATTTGATTGGAAATGACCCACTGGGCCTGATGTTGAGGTCAGTTTTGTGAGATTTGTACTCTGTGAGTACTTAAGCCAGCAACTAATGGTTTTGAGCCCACATCCGAGCGTGTAGAAACACGTTAGTGTCCGATCATCATCGGGTGTTTTTTGGAAACTACCATAGACACCTGGCAGTCAAAATGCGAGTGTCTACAATTTCATCTAATAATAACATGATTTGAAATCACTGTTGTGTTTGCAGGATGCCTACCAAGAGGAGCTAGCAAACCACGAGACTGCTCCTGATGCTGCCGAAGTAGACCCGAATCATACTTTTTTCAAGGTCGTGAAGGGGTACAAGAAAGGACGTGTGTATGGTATGGGAATGCACACGGTATCTACTTCACACCTTCCCCAGCACGTCTCGGCACCTCCACACAAATGGAGTATACGCTAGCTGATAAGTGTAGTTTGTAGTGCCTAATTTGTTGTGTTTGGTACCGGTTTCTCTTTTGCAATCGCTCCTTAGGAGCGGTTTCTGGGCTACTTATGCTTCTTCTAGTTCGTTTTAGGTCCCCAAGACCGTTCATGGAGAATTGGAACGATTCCGACTCGTTTCATACACTTTTGGAGCCAACGAAGAGAAGGAGCGATCACTCGGTGCCTTGGATTCGATCCCGAGACCTTGGGACCCATTCCCGAGCCCCTTAGACTCGATCTCGAGCCCCGAGAGTCGATGGGAAGCCCATGAGAGGCAAGGAGGGACCTTAAAGATCATATTGGTGGCCTACAAGACCCTTCCCGGGCGGGATAGTAGCCTTCCCGACCGGGAAGGGGTGCGCAAATGGAGCTGCTCTTGTTTTGGGGCCGTCCCGGTCGGGACCACTTCGTCCCGGACAGGACCGTCTCGTCTCGGACAGGATGGGTCAGCTACAGCATGAGACCTTTCTTTTCAATCTCCTTCACTCTTGTAACCTTATAAATACTCCTCCCTTGTATTGTTTAAGCATCTTACATTATCTTAGACTATCTTAGACCTCTGTACATTAGACTAAACCCTAGAGAGAATGCCTCCTCTCATTAGCTTAATCTCTCTTTAAACTCTTGTTAATCTTAGATTAATCTAGTTTATTAGTCTTGTATTGGAGATTCTTGTAGACTCATCCAAGATTGACAACCTTGGAGATTATTTTGGGTTTCTTATTAATGCAAGTTCTCATCTTTTTATCTCCTTGTTAGTTGGTATAATCTCTTTTCTTTTAATCTTTGTTAATCTCTCAAGTTTTAATCTTTACATATTGTTTATTGTCTTGTTTGTTCATGATGAATGTTTGGTTGTTTATGTTGATTTCTATTATCATTGTTATTGTTAGTTTCATTATGAGTGAGTAGACTCTTTGTGGGGTTAGTAGGGAGATTAAGTGTGGATTATGGGTGATTAGGGTTTGATTGTGGGTAAAGGTGATCCCTTTGTTGCTAGTCACTTATTGGGCACACTATGTGTTTGTTGTATTGCTTGTGTGGGTAGTAGTGGCCAATGCTTCTCATACTTGTTCTCATCTTCTCATTGTGTATTCGATTTGTGGTTGAATGTTTGTGTTTTGAGTAGTATCTATCATGAATGTTCGGGTCTAGTCTTAGACACGAGAGTGCGGAGTTTGGCTTTGGCGCAAGAGCGCAAACCGACCTTAGTAACTAAGTGGCACCTATACCCTTGATTACCCAATTATCCTACTACACTTAAGAACCCGACCTAACCCTACTCCTTCCCATATTTGATTTCTCCATCTTGTTAATAATCATTCTTCTAGTTTATTTGTTTCAATTTAGCTCTAGTGTTCTTATTAATCCTTGTTCTACATAGTTCATTATTAGTCCTTTTCCATACCTCTCAACCATTATAGTTTGTCAATTATTGTCTTCTTTGTGTTTGTTTGTGCGACCTAGCCTTGTTTGTGAGTAGACCATAGTCTAGACCCTCATAACCGTCCCCGTGGATATCGACCCGACTTACCCTAACTACTATTTAGGTCTAGTTGGTTATATATTGAGCGGTAGGACCCACGGCAAAATCTTCCCATCAATTTGGCGCCGTTGCCGGGGACGGTGCATGTTTAGACTTAGTTTTCTTATTAGCTTGACTTAGTTACCCTTCTTGTGCTCTTCTTCT
Organism: Agrostemma githago; assembly: GCA_958450325.1. Lineage (NCBI taxonomy): Eukaryota > Viridiplantae > Streptophyta > Magnoliopsida > Caryophyllales > Caryophyllaceae > Agrostemma > Agrostemma githago. Next base: position 47,778,867 of record OY288246.1, on the reverse strand, counting down.
TTCTCTTGTGCATATTTTTTAGGTTTTTCTCGTTTTCATAGCTTTCTTTTTTCTTTGTCTCCCGTTGTGTTCGTTTATTGTCTTTGCCTAGTGCCCATAAAGCACTAGGTGTTCTCACGTTTGTTTGAGTGTGTAGTATATGCCTAGGAGGGGAGGTGATTTCTTTCTCTTCAATCCAGAGCCGAAAGACTCTTTAGAGCCTTTCACCAATGGACGATTGACCGGGTTAGAATCTCTCAACCAAGTGCTAGCAATACCAATCAAGAACAAGCTCAAGGATCCGACTTAGACGACGCACCTCGAGAGACAGCCGAAGAGAATTTCATTAATCCTTTTGGTACTTCTCAACCTAGTTCCCCCTCTACTTGTACGTCAACACCATCTACACCGTTCTCTCCCGCATATCCAACAATGCCTAAGCTCTCTTCTCATTCAACCTTTACGGAAGACGTTTTGCCCGGTCCAACTGGTTTACCGGAGGCATATACCGGCAACTTTGTGGCAAAAACGCAATTCATCCAATTGGTCGAAAGAAGTCAATTTAGTGGGTTACCAACCGAAGATCCTCATCAACACATGGAAACCTTTTCGGATTATTGTGATGCTATCTCACAAACGGGAATAACCCAAGACCAAATCCGGTGGGTATTATTTCCTTTCTCTTTAATCGGTAAAGCTAAGCAATGGTTCAAAGGGTTAGACAAGGCGACTCTTGGTATTGATACTTGGAAGAAGCTAGCCTTAGCTTTTTACCAACAATTTTATCCCCCGGAGAAGACAAATCTATTGAGAGCCTCTATCACGGGATTCCAACAACGTGATGAAGAGAGCCTCTACGAATCGTGGGAAAGATTCAAGGCCTGGATCCGCTCTTGTCCTCATCATGGTCTATCACAATGGTTCCTTGTTCAACAGTTTTGGAACGGGTTATATGAAGACTCAAGGGCCATTCTCAACATGGGATCGAATGGAAGGTTTACCGAGGTGGATGATGACCAAACTTGGTCAAGAATTCAGGAGATGGCGGTACACAACTCCCAATACTCAAGGCCTAGGAAGGCGAATCGAGGAGGAAGGCTCGAGATCGATGCCATTACACAACTAAGCATTGATCTTGGAGCTCAACTAAAACCCACATGGAATCTAGTGACAAGAAGCTCCAAAGCCATTTTGATCAAGGTCAAGGTGCAAGTGCCTCCTACCAACATTCAATTCAACAAGTTAATGCTTTGGGAGTTGTATCTCCTGCATCTTATTATGAGATATGCGATACTTGCGGGATAGTTGGACATGAGCCTCTAAATTGTCGACGTAGTATTGAGCAAGTGAACGCTTTTCAAGCGTTCAAGCAAGGTGCCCCCTATCCCCATATGTTCCAAGCTTCCCAACAAGTTCCCCAACAACAATCTCTACAACACCGTCCATATGTTCCACCTCCCTTAAGGGACAACAACCAAGGGTACCAAGGTTATGTAGGCAACCCAAGGCCATTCGACAACTTCAAGCAACATAACCAAGGAACCTTCAACAACAATCAAGGGTTCCAACAAGGGAACTTCAATCAAGGTGGTTTCCAAGGGAACCAACACTCCCAAGGACACGATAACTACAACCAAGGTAACAATCAAGGCCTTAATCAAGGTAACTCTCATGGGTTCCAAGGGAACCATCAACAACAACAAGGATCTCAAGGTACTCAACATGAAAGCAAGCAAAGGACTCGGTCTCCTATTCATGATTAAGGTATTCCTCTAGCCATCACCAACACTCCTCATAACCAACAATCTCCCCCTCGAGATTTCGACATGCAAAAATCAATGTTAGAAATGCAAAGAAGTCAGTTGGAGACACAAAGAACCCAACAAGAAATTATTGCTCAACTTCAAAGGGATAACTTGGCAAGAGATGCTCATATGAAGATGCTCGAAACCCAAATAGCTCAACTTGCTTCGGGTAGCTCTTCAAGGCAAAAGGGGCAACTACCTCCTTAAGGTGAAACGACAAAATTTGAGCATGTGAATGCTATTACCTTGAGGAGTGGTTCATCTTATAACTCCCCCTTACTCCCTAATGAGCAAGAACCAATGAAAGAGGTTGTATCTCCACTTCAAGATAATTCAAGCTTGAGAAATCCAATGGAGGAACAAGTTTTGTGGGAGATTGAGAAATCCCATGAAGACAAGCTTCCCCCACTTCAAGGAAAAGACAAAGGAAAAGGGAAAATGTCATTCGAAAAATCCAACCTTAATGAGCAAGACAAGGTACATATCAAGTTACCTTTCCCAACAAGAAAATTGAAGACTAAGGTGGATGTTCAATATGACAAGTTCCTAGATATTGTGAAGAAATTGGATGTAAGTGTCCCTTTTACCGATCTACTTACCCAAATCCCGGCATATGGAAGATTCATGAAAGAAATCTTGGCTAGGAAGAGATCCGTCGACAAGGAAGAGACCATAGCGTTCACAAGAGTGGTGAGCGAGCTTATTCAAGGTTCTACGCTTCCCAAGTTGAAGGATCCAGGTAGTTTCTCGATCCTGTGCACCATAGGCAACTTCAAGATTGAGAGAGCACTATGTGATTTGGGTGCGAGTGTAAGCATCATTCCCTATTCCATTTGTGAGCGACTTGGGATGAAGGAGCTCAAGTGTACTTCCATTACACTCCAAATGGCATATAGTTCCCTCAACCGACCTTTGGGGATGTTGGAAGATGTGCCAATAAGAATCGGGAAGTTCTTCATTCCGGTCGACTTCCTTGTACATGACATGCCGGAAGATGCTATCACTCCCATTATCCTTGGGCACCCATTTCTACATACCGCCGGTGCTATGATTGATGTAAAGAACGGTAGGATCACATTTGAGCTAGGCGACGAGAAGCTTGTGTTTGACCTCCAAGGCAACACCTCACCTACTAATGATGAGTCTTGTAAAATGATCACCGCCATGAAAGACATCGATCTAGGGGATGAGTCGGGTAAAAGCTTGAAGAACAACTTCTATGGAATTGAGGATGATGATTCCGAGCTTGGGGCGGATGAATGCCCATATCAAGAGATTGAAGACAAGTTGCAAAGCAAGAAGAAAGATGAGCCTCCCTTGGGGCCACATGAAGTTAGATGGACGTTTGGGTATATCCCGAAAGATCGCAAATACAAGTTCAAGCCATTGAACTTAGTGGATCGGGATGCCCCGGGAATGTCGAGGTTAGATCATAAAGACCCTTGGAGTGTAGATGGTTATACCACAAGCTTGATTGAATACTTTGCGAGAACCTTCGATTTGTTACTTCGAGCTCTTGATGGAGAAGGAATTGGCCAAGTGTTGTTAAAAAAATGATTAGAGAATGCACCACCTTTGGTTTGACGGACCAAAAGAACCGTCTTATTGTATATATCTCTCTCTTGTAATTCTTTTAGGTTTTGTGAAATTCATGTGATTTGGTATTTTGATGCGCGATGTGAGGGAGGGATTTTGATGAATGTGTTTGAGCTTACTTGTAGATGTGAAGTGAAGATGAATCTTAGAGAGGAGTGATTATTGATAGAGCTTGGATTGTGAGCATGGGAGTCGGTTTTTGAAGCTTTGGACAAGCTTTTGGGGTTATAGAGAGTTTGAGGACTCTTCCCGGCCGAGAAGAGAGCATCCCGACCAGGAAGGTTGAGCCGTCCCGACCGTGAAGGAGCCATACCGATCGGGATGAAGGTACCAAAAATCGAACTTCTGGAGAGTCTTCCCGACCGAGACGAGAGTTTCCCGACCGGGAAGGGTGTGTCATCCCGACCGGGACCATCCACCCCGTCCGGGATGATGCCCTACTCCTTCTTATGGCCTCTTCTTTACCATTTGAGCCCACCCAACCATTTTATACCCCCTCCCAACCTCCCTACCTACCCTTGCACCTATCATATGACCCCTACACTTCATATATACACATTCACCTCATTTTCTCCTCACTTTACACCGATTTTCACATCAAAACCCCACCTCCTTATACCATTGTACCTCAACCATGGAACCTTATCGAGAATGAAGAGGAATAGCATTGACGAAGACAAGCAAAAGTGCCTATATTGATCATTGAGACGATGGAGTTCGTGAGTTGCTAACCTATCGGTATGGCGACTCTAATTTCTTTTCCGTCTTTTATCGCTTGTCTCCCTTTGCATGTTCCCCTCCCCTTGTACACTTTTGTGTCATTGTAGCCCTCGGGCCTTGGCAATTGTTGCTTCCGACTCTCGATGACGTGACTACATCGAGAGACATTTGAAAAATCCAAATTTACAAGATTTTCACCCTTTTTTGTAGGATTTAGTCGGATTCGGGTGGAATCCGGGCTAGGTGACTTGATTACACCTAGTCTTCCCCTCCCATTTCCTTTTAGTTCCTTCTTTTTATTTCTTCCCCCATCCATATCTTTCCTCGTCTCGGCCCATGGTGACTTGACTACACCCCGGCCGGACACATTCTACCCTTTTCTCCGCTTTATTTTTGATTTTTAGCTTTATTTTCGTAGTTTCTTTTCTTTTCTTTAGTGTCTCCATACACTATGATCGAGCATGAGGACATTGCTCGGTTTAAGTGTGGGGGAGCGATATTCTAGTATAGTTTAATTTTAATTTCATTGTTTTTCAAAAAATCCTAAAAAACCATAAAAATTTGAAAAATTTCACAAAAATCAAAAAGATTTTCTTTTGTGTGTTTTCCCTTTGTGTCGTTGTGTCGTATATTTGTTGTGTTGTGCGTGTCTACCTCCCTTTTTCCTTGTAGGTCGCTAAATCACCGTTAACTTTGGAAGGCTTTCAAGACATCCGGTAATGCCTTTTTATCCCCTTTTCCTCTCTATCTCTTGTGAAGTTTGGAGGAGAATTGTGATTATGTATGCTCGGGTGAAGCTTTGTGAAGATTGGTGGTTGATTGGTTGCTTACTTGGAAATAAGGGGTGGTGTTTGCTATCTTTGTATGTTTGTTTTGTTTCATTTTGTTTTGTTGTCTTTGTCTCATTTTCTCTCATTTTTGTCATGTCTTTGTTTTGCGTTGTGTAGTTGTGTCTAGTGTGTAAAAAGGTTTTCGAAAACCCGGTTTTGAGGCTAGAGTGCAAGTGTTTACTTTCCCTTCCTAGCAATATGAGTCGAGTCTTGGACTTTAGTCTAGTAGGATGACCCTAAATCAATGATTTCGTTGGTTTCTTACCTTGAGTCCACCTAGCTTACTAGGGATTTACTACTCGATTTGCATTTTGACCATTTTGACCACCCACGGTATGAAAAGGCCTTGGTTGCCGAGTTCCGTCTCTTAGGTGACCATGTTTGAAATTCTTTGATTAGTCCATGTTTCTCACCTTTTTGTGAGTTTGGAGGGGGATCGCGACCCCCGACTTACCCATTCCTCTACCTCCTACACATATCCACAAAATAAAGTTGCAAATTGTTGAAATCTCTTTCTTAGTTGCAAAAAAAGAAATGCCTACAACTCAAATCTAGCCAAAAGGGCAAAGAAAAGAAAATGAAAGAAAATGAAAGAAAGAAAAGATTGAAGAAAAAGAAAAGGCACAAAAAGCCAAAAAGAAAATACAAAAGATGAAAAAAGAAATGGCATAGCAACACACAAAGCAAAAATGCAAAAGAAAGAAAAATGCCAAAAGAAAACCGTCTCACAAAAAGATTCTCACCCTCTCAAAATAAACCTTTTTTCCGATCGTTACCGTGAAGAGCCTTCCAAAGGACCGAGTCCCTAGGAAGGATGATAGCGGTAATGATCGGTCTTCCCTCATTTCGCAGTCATATCCACCTTTTTACTTGGACTAGTTGGGCGATTTTGAGCTTGGGACAACCCTCTTGGCTCATCGCTAAAGGGGGCGGGGTCTCACTTACCTACAGTGTCGACTAACACCGTGGTTCATCCTTTTTCCATCCCGCCTATCGTCCCGTAGTACGTTCTTAGAAGGTTAGGAGGAATCTAGGTAAGTTACCAACGTTTTTGTTTCTTTGACATCATACTATTAGGGTTTTTTCCATTTCGGTTTGTATTGCTAGCTTGGGAACGTTATCACTTGCCTTGAGTCCTTAACCGGTGTCTTTTTCACCGCTTTGTTGAGGGAAGCGGTATTTGTTTTTGTCTTGGATGCAACCGTTTGGTGTTTGTTTGTCTTTGTGTTTGTTTGTTTATGTGTTTTCGTGTCCGGTTGCATCCTCAGTTTTGTCGCAAGACCCCACTTGCCTTGCGGAGAACACTTGTCCTCTAAGTGTCCTCGTGTGAGTTGAAAGGGCGTAGGGTGCGCTAATACCCACTCGGCTAGTAGTCTAGTTTCTTTTAGTCTTTAGTTAGTTTATGCTTACTCGAGGGCGAGTAAGGGTTAAGTGTGGGGGAGTTGATAAGTGTAGTTTGTAGTGCCTAATTTGTTGTGTTTGGTCCCGGTTTCTCTTGTGGAATCGCTCCTTGGGAGCGGTTTCTGGGCTACTTATGCTTCTTCTAGTTCGTTTTAGGTTCCTAAGACCGTTCGTGGAGAATTGGAACGATTCCGACTCGTTTCATACACTTTTGGAGCCAACGAAGAGAAGGAGCGATCACTCGGTGCCTTGGATTCGATCCCGAGACATTGGAACCCATTACCGATCCCCTTAGACTCGATCCCGAGCGCCGAGAGTCGATGGGAAGCCTATGAGAGGCAAGGAGGAACCTTAAAGAGCATATTGGTGGCCTAAAAGACCCTTCCCGGGCGGGATAGGAGCCTTCCCGACCGGGAAGGGGTGCGCAAATGGAGCTGCTCCAATTTTGGGGCCGTCCCGGTCGGGACCACTTCGTCCCGGACGGGATGGGTCAGCTACATCACGAGACCTTTCTTTTCATTCTCCTTCACTCTTGTAACCTTATAAATACTCCTCCCTTATATTGTTTAAGCATCTTACATTATCTTAGACCTCTCTACATTAGACTAAACCCTAGAGAGAGTGCCTCCTCTCATTAGCTTAATCTCTCTTTAAACTCTTGTTAATCTTAGATTAATCTATTTTATTAGTCTAGTATTAAGGAGATTCTTGTAGACTCATCCAAGATTGACAACCTTGGAGATTATTTTGGGTTTCTTATTAATGCAAGTTCTCATCTTTTTATCTCCTTGTTAGTTGGTATAATCTCTTTTCTTTTAATCTTTGTTAATCTCTCAAGTTTTAATCTTTACATATTGAATATTGTCTTGTTTGTTCATGATGAATGTTTGGTTGTTTATGTTGATTTCTCTTATCATTGTTATTGTTAGTTTCACTATGAGTGAGTATACTCTTTGTGGGTTTAGTAGGGGGATTAAGTGTGACTTATGGGTGATTAAGGTTTGATTGTGGGTAAAGGTGATTCCTTTGTTGCTAGTCACTTATTAGGAACACTATGTGTTTGTTGTATTGCTTGTGTGGGTAGTAGTGGCCAATGCTTCTCATACTTGTTCTCATCTTCTCATTGTGTATTCGATTTGTGGTTGAATGTTTGTGTTTTGAGTAGTATCTAGCATGAATGTTCGGGTCTAGTGTTAGACATGAGAGTGCAGACTTTGGCTTTGGCGCGAGAGCGCAAACCGACCTTAGTAACTAAGTGGCACCTATACCCTTGATTACCCAATTATCCTACTACACTTAAGAACCCGACCTAATCCTTCTCCTTCCCATATTTGATTTCTCCATCTTATTAGTAATCATTCTTCTAGTTTATTTGTTTCAATTTAGCTCTAGTGTTCTTATTAATCCTTGTTCTACATAGTTCATTGTTAGTCCTTTTCCATACCTCTCAATCATCATAGTTTGTCAATTATTGTCTTCTTTGTGTTTGTTTGTGTGACCTAGCCTTGTTTGTGAGTAGACCATAGTCTAGACCCTCATAACCGTCCCCGTGGATATCGACCCGACTTACCCTAGCTACTAGGTAGGTCTAGTTTGTTATATATTGAGCGGTAGGACCCACGGCAAAATCCTCCCATTACCAGCCGGATCTCAGCAGCCCGACCCAGAAAAGGAGGCCATGAAGGAACAACTGACCCAGCAGCAGCAACAACTGAAGGAACGGCAGGAGCACATAAAGAAGATGCAGGATCAGATGGCCATGTTTGAGCGATTCAACCAAGGTCGTCACCCATCCCCTCCAGACGACAAAGACCCCTTAAACGAGGATGGCGGTAACTCTGGTGCTTCAGCTAGCGTCTTAGTTAGCTGATTGTTTTTTTTAATTTTTTTTAACTGAATTTATGGATTATTTATCTTCGAACTTGTTTAGATTTATGTGCCTTTAAACCGTATGTTAAAACTTTTTTATATGAATGTTTTTTTAGCATAATTGTGGCGAGAGATGAAGTGTTTTGGTTGATTGAGAGTGAATGAGATTGAGGTCTTGTGGATGGTCGACAGTTGTGGTTGGATGAGAGTTGTGGATGTCGTTCATTTTGCAGGTTTTGGCTAGACATCGAACACTTGTTTACTGCTATGCGTCAGCATACATGGCGTGCAATAACGGACGCCATGCCAGACGCCGGAGGAACCTAAAACCGATCAGAATTGGCAGCATTCAGATGACATGGCGTCTGACTGTGGACGCCATTTACCCCTTCATGGCGTCCACGGACGCCAACCTGAAGGACATGGCGTCTGACTGTAGACGCCATCCAGGGGTAACTGGCGTCCACAGTCAGACGCCAGCTGTGGCGTCCACTGTCGGACGCCCGTTTCCATGGCTTCCAATAGTGGACGCCCGGACTAAAAAAAGGCGACTGGTCGTGGCATCCACTTTCTGGCATCTGTTTGCGGACGCCCGTACCCGTACAGCGTCCACTGACGGAGGCCACTGGATGGACGCCAGAGGCATCTATTCTTGTAGTGTGAGATCGAGGAAGACGGTTTCAATGAAGTGAACACAGATGAGGAGAATGCTTGTAGCGACGATGAGTAGTGTCTATTATCATTTTAATACCATAACTTTAATCTGTTTATTTTCATTGTAACTAATTAAAAACATTTTACGCAAAAAGATGTACGTATTATGGATTGGTTAATGTATTACATTTTTTGTGTGTATGTACCTTTAGTACTGTACATTGTTAATGTGTTTTCACGTTTTGCAACTTTGGTTCTCGTAGCGGAAACGTAATAATGGCAGGTGCTGGGAACAACGACGATATACCGGATGCCGATAAGAAATACCTTTCGCGGAAAGATAACGGCGTTTGGTAAGAATTCCTGTATTGTATTAATGTTTTCCTAACATATGATTTTTATTTCATTTATGATAGAATATAACTCGTTAAATTATCGATGTAGGTGGGAAGATGGCGATATTGTCAACTACCTACGCGAGTCCATCATCGGCACTTACATGAACGCCCCTGGCATTTACAAGAACTGGACTGAGGCGCCCCAACAGGCGAGGGACGCCATGTACTCCCACTTCGCAGTGAGTGTTTTTTAAAATTTTGGGCTAATACTGAACTATTTAAGTCATTTGTTAATTTTCTAATTATTTGTTTGTCTTTTACAAACAGAAACGAGTGAGGGTCGATCCAGGCTATGAGCTGAGAAACGCGTACGAGGTAATGATTAAGAAGCGTCTCTCCGACATCTTCCAGAGAGCAATGAAGGCGAAGGAAATGCCTACTTGGATCCCGGAGAACAAGTACCAGGAGCTGCAACGTTGGGCGATGGATCCTAAATTCTTGAAGAATGTGGAAGTGAGCAAAGCGAACCGTCGTGGCGGAAACAAAGACGGAGTCGCGAAAGGGAACAACTGCCTTGGGCGTAACAGCGCGACAAAAGCTTTCAATAAAATGGTATCTGTTTTGAAAATAAATTATTAGTTTTTTGTGTTCAATATAACATGGTTTGTACTGTGTTCTGACATTTTATTTCAAAGGGACCAGATGCGACCCCGATTCAGCTGCTTCACAAGATAAAGAAGAACAAGAAAGGTCTTTGGGTTGATCCCATTGCAGAGGAGGTGGACGTAAGTTCTCCGACAATAGAATTCAAATCATATTAAATTATCTCAACTTCATCATTTGGTGTTAAGCTACTTATAATTTAATATTTGAATGTCATTTCAGCAAAAAATTGTACGAGCGAGGGAAGAGGCAATGTCCCAAGGAGGGAAGGCGATAGCACGTAAGGATGAGTTTTGCTTATACCATGAAGCCTTCGGGGGGGGGTTCAACAAGAAGAAACGTGTGTTCGGGGTTGGAAGTGCAGCCAAAGAACTGTTCAAACCGTGCATGAACTATACCAGTACCGCGGTTGATGACTCGTACGTACCCACCGTCGGCATACAGCAACGGACCGAGAACATGAGAATGCAAGAGGACTTGAAGAGAATGGAAGAACGTCAGCTGCAACATGAGCGCGAGATGTAGGAGCAGAGGAGGACGATCGAGATGCTGAAGGAGAGGATGGCTATGTCCGACGAAGGCTGCAGTTCCATGCCACGGGGTCAGAGGCGTGATGACAACGCCGAGGATGGACACGCGTTTGGTAGTAACATGGAGGTAGACCCGACCCATTAGGTAGACTCGATAATATGGATTTTCTAATTACTAGTCCTCGAACTTGTTAATTGAATATATTTTAGTTTCTTTCGAATTAAGTAGACTTGTGAACATGGGAATTAGGTAGACTTGGAAATTAGAACTTGTGAACTTGGGATTAGGTAAACTCGGTAATATATTAGTTTCTTTTCGATCATTGAGCATGTTCTGCTTCTGCTGCTTCTGCGTGAAAGATTCGATGTGGAATTTGCTCGGGAGGAGAACATTTGGTTGCACGTGATGTGCTTTTATTTTTTTCAGGTCGCTTTTCATTTTGGGGACGTTCTATATTCGGTATTGAGCCTATACACAGAAGCTTGCGTCGGAAATTCTCACGCAAACTGGTCGCGCAGACCTATTTTGCGTGGGAAAATCCCACGCAAAACTGGTCGCACATACCCATTCTGCAAGGGAAAATCCCACGCAAAATTAGTCGCACTGACCCATTCTGCAAGGGAAAATCTCACGCAAAATGGTCGCATATACCCATTTCTGCTTGGGAAAATCCGCCGCAACTCAACCAATTTCCGACGTTTGAAGAGTTGACTACAAGTTGCCTTTGACTTGTCAAGCGTCGCCCATTCCGCCACAAGTCCGACGCATAACATCTTGCGTCGGCCAATCCTACGCACATGCTCCCTTTTGCGTCGATAGTTAATGGCGGCTTTTCGCGTCGTGTAATCCTCTGCAAACTTGATTTTGCGTCGGATTTTCGTGATTTGCGGCGGATTTTTCCATCGCGACAGACCCTTCATTTTTGTAGTGCAAGTCCGTTTAATCCCTTTACGAGTCGCGACGGAGGTGACACCCTTTCGAGGAGCGCCGCCCCAAGCACTCAAGGGCGTAACGCGATCGTGGTCGTTCGTAGTTGAACGTGTTCGATTCCATTTCTGAGATTACTACGGAACCCGCTGACGTGAAAAACGACACCACATAATCCGTGAGGATTAGTGTCGGTGTCGTGACGTGGAAGGAGACAATTTCGTCACTAATCAAAATTTTCGATCCTAAAACATTTTTTTTTAAAATTCCGATGCCAGTCTTGTAACCAAAAAATGTTACGGGTACCGAAAACCGAGCCGAATATAAATTATGCCATTTTTATATTCGACTCGGTTGACAGTCGGTTTTAAACAAATCACCAATCTCGAAAATGCCACCTTTTCGAAACGTGCAGCAGCTCGTACAGGGGGCACTCGATCGAGTGCCATAAGCTACTCGATCGAGTAGCACCCCAAAAAATGGGCAGAGAGCCTTTTAGAAGGCCACTCGGTCGAGTCTCTGCCATGACTCGATTGAGTGGACTCCTCTATTAAAAAACGAGCGCTTTCCACATCATTCGAGCATCATTCGAGGCATTTATATCAAGCATCTGAAACCCGGATATCCCAGAAAGAAACAACGTCAAAACTCCACAAAAACTAGTACTAATACGCCACATAATAGGAACTAATAAGACATAATACAAAACGGCTGAACTCTACCAGTCCAACCTTTTCTTTCCTTTACCCTTTGGGTCTACCGGCTTGTGTTCCTCATCATCAATCCTTTGAACACAATCTTCTACAGCCCTAGCCAAAGGCGAGTCTAGACAATCCCACATTCCTTCCTCTCTCACATTTTTAATATGGGTCTCGTTAGTCTTGGCCCGCATAGATGAACTGACGGAACTAGGCCCGGTAACACTGTCTTTGGTCAGGCACTTAGTGACATTCCTTCGAGTCACCTTCTCGTCCCCTAGCGACGCTGTCCTCTTAACTTTTGAGTTTCTCTGTCATGACGGGTGTTCACAAACCCCCCGCCGGATGGAAGCAATGTCGGTCGGTCGGACGCTCTCAATAACAACGGGACGTGAAATACTCTGTTCCCTGGACACCCTAAATTCCCTAAACGAATCTTCGCCCATGAGTCGAAACTAGAAGTATCCTTAGCAGTCTCAGAAGTGAGTGGTTTGACACCCATTTGGTTCGGCAACACACACGGATAGATATAAACTTGATCCCTCATGGATAATATTAACAAAGCCTCGGTCGAAGACGAAAATAGAAACCCGGCGCGCCCACAGATATTCCACCACAGGATGGACCACCTAAGGACTAACTGCCCTTTAGACAAGTAGGAGAACCACTCCCCTTTAGTATGACCTTTACTACACACATGCACCGTCTTCCGTCCCGTGAAACCCCTGTAGTTGTAACCTTTGAAGCCACGGGGAGGGTCTACCAAACCAAGCTGCTCCTGTAACCAAACCTGCACAAACCACGTCAAAGCGTCACACCTCCGAACCAAAGCAACCACAAAACAATAAAAAAAAAAGCCAAGCAACAAGGAAACATCACACCAAAAACACCTGCAAAATGATCCTTGAACCCCGAAAAGGTGTCTTGTAAAGTCGGGCACGGGCATCGAGATCTAGAATAAGCTCACCCAAAATAAGCAAAGAGAGTGATCGTCCATGTTCCATTCCCATAACCACATCCAAAACTCGAGGATTACCCCAACCTTCACGCGCCCATGCATCCTCAAAAAGATGATAACAAGTCATCGCAATGTTAAAAGCACGCCTACATGTTAAGGTCGAAATATCTTAGGAACCAGCCTGTGAGAATGTCCCAAAAAGCAACTCTAAAAAGTGACAAAACCGCTTTCCATAAGCATCATTCCCCGAAGGCACGCAAGGCCGAACCGAACTCCACCCACCTATAGCATCTATCTCTTCGGGAAGAGGACAAATTTTACCACCGGGGAAAGCAAAGACATGGCCTTTTCAGTCCCAAAACTTAGAACTTGCCAATAAGAAGTTATCTTGTATCTTGACCCGACTCAGCGCAACGATCGTTGACAAACCGTCATTTGAACAAACCTCGAGGTCGCATTTCTTAAAATAACCCGCCCACTCGGTTAGGAGATTCCCGAAACCTGACATGACCCTAAGAATGGATGCTCTATACCCTATGGATATTCTAGTATGTCTAAAACGACCACCCACAACCCGTATATATAGCTCTAGTCCCACAACAATTAGGAAACAACAAAAATTTCCATAAACAGGGCTCGGATCGCCCACGCCTAGGCGCCTAAGTCTCCAGCCGCCCGAGCCCAGGTGACCTAGAACCCGAGAGCCTCATCCTAGGCGCCTACCTCTAGGCAGACAACATCTAGAGCAACCCAAAATAGAAACGGTGATCCTGTATTATAACCATAAGCTTCCACATGACACCTCGGACATCGGGAACGACCTCCCGAAGTCACTAAAACCCGCTTCGGAGACCGAAATACCCTTACAGAACTTACAGGAACACGAGTTCACCCGTCGGACACACGAGACTTAGGCGTGTTTTCATTCTTTTTAGGGGATAAGCTACCCCACCTAGGCGTGTTGTCGCCTTTTAACGGTTATCGTCAAGTCGCGTATGTAGCCTAATAAGGCGATCTTATGAGTATGCAAAAAGTGGTCTAACTTTTTCAAAATTTGCTCGGATTTTAACTCTGACCTCGTTCTGAATGTCAAAACAACTGCACTCGTCTTCTATTACACTCGGTCAGAACACGTTAATATTTTTACATCTCACCCGTCCTGAGTCAAAACATTTTAATCGACGTACTATCTGATCTGATTCCCGGCTCAAAGTAACGCATTTCAAAACATTCGAAAAGAACTGTTTTCGTACTCCCATGCATCAGAAACACATCCTAAGCTAAAATCGAATCGCAAAAAAATTAATGCAATGCTTAGTGATTACATGTCAATCTAGATAAACAATTCACCAAACGAAAATACAAGACTAATCCAAATCAAATACTAAAAATCTCAAGAGAATATACAAAACATACAAATCCACATATAAATCGAGGCTAGGGAAGATTCCTAGAAGCTGAGCCAATGGCTATCACGATCTCACAAATGTCATCATCCAAACCTAGATCCTCCAGATCTAGAAGAGGAGACTCACTACCGTCCATTCCCGACAGCATGTCTAAGGAATCTGTCTCGGGAACTTATCCGACCTCCTCGGTACCTCCTGTAGCCCGACCCGTAGCCTCAGCCTGAGCCTCGCTCTCGATCCGATGCCTAGCCTCATCCTGCGCGGAGGTCTCGCCCTGAGACCGAGCCAGCTGCTCCTTAAGCTGAGCAATCTCGTCGGCTCGGGATTGTAGGAGTTGTCGCGCCTCAGCCACCTCCGCCTCGAGCTTGGTCACTCGAGTCTCCAGCTGCCCCAAAATATCCGGGACGTCCTACAAATACACTTAAACATTCGGAAAACACACAAGCAGCCAAGAAAGCTACCCTAATCACGCAAACTTACCGATCGAGGTCCCGAAGTGTCATGGGATACCCTCGAGGCATAAACCCGGAAGAGGTTGGTAGCTTGCCACAACCGTTTATGGCAAGCTGATGAAACCTGAAAGGCGAAACAACAGAAGTTAGACAAACCAACCCTAACTCTTAAGACCCAGACAAAAAGAAACGAAAGCCAAAACTTACCCGGTACACCCGGTCACGCCACTCTATCCCAGCGTCCATCTCCTCGGCATAACACGGGAGGAGAGGCTCAGTTAAAGCAATCCCGGCCGCGTCCACCCTGAGCAGCGTGAGGGGAAACTCTGGGGGCTGAATAGCATCAGCCGGATCGGCCAGCTGAGAGGACAACAAATTGGCCGGTCAAGGGGCAAGACAGCACTAAACCATGAAACAAACCCTAGAATCAAAGAATAAAGCGTTACCACGAGGCAGTGGCAAGCTAGCCGCTGGCAGACGTGAGATAGATAGGAGGCACCAGGCACCAGTAGTGCATCGCCTCCTTCTCCATCCCTACCCTCGAGGACCTCTGCGGTGGTCGGTGGTCTTAACATGGTCCGGGGAGGACCAACTGGCATCCTGAAATCGTCATACAAACACTGACGCACCAACCGCTCGCCCAGATACCAGACCGGGCAAAACAATGCAAGAAGAAGCATCCTCCTATTAATACCGAACCGACGCATCTTAAGCTGAATACCAGGTAAGGTATATCACGAGAATGACTAATATACGTATTATCGCGTTAAAACTGACTTGCTAATACGTATAATACCAGTAATCTCTACTCTCCTATGTGCATCTTTTCGTGGCCTGCTTCTCACGTGAAATCGCATCCAAAGAATGTAAACACAACTACTTTGACGATAAAACTTGTCTTTAAACAATCGACGTAGCAAAAGGTATAGGGTGAAAACAATTGATGTTACAGTACTTCCGCCACAACAAAAGAACAAAGTTATCAGCCCACTGATTGATTAGTAGAGGCCGCTATATTGCGGGCGGGATTGGGTGTTGTCATCTCTCGGATGTTGGCTTCCCAATACGTACCCTCACCCCTTACTCAGAATCGACGATTTTCGGATGTCCGAAACCATTGGCAATGAGAGTCATTCCAGGCATGGAGTGCTTAAGGGTACAAGTCTTTATCTTTAGGTCCCGTGCCCCTCAACTTTTAGCCGGCTAGGGATCAAAGTTGACTTGAACGGTTTCCGAGTCCTCATAATTGACTCGGTGGCGACTCCACTAATCGGCAACGAATTCAGTTCACTAAAAAGGTCGCCTTACCAAATGAATCGGCCTTTAAACATTTACAACCACGACTCAATCGAATCCAAAAGGAAACACGGGTGCGGGCACCCTTCTAGTACTACTCTAGATCGTCATCCGAATTGTGGTCCAAAACATCACCCCATACGCAAGGTCGGTGGCCGCCGCCACACGTTGAAAAATCGGGTCGATCCCGCACGGGCGTGCGCGGGACGTCGGGCAGTGCGGACGGACGTCCTTAACATCATATCACATACACCCATCACATTACATACACCCAAAATTAATCCTCAGAAAAAACACGAGGTCATTCTACATGTGTTATACAGAGTATACTTCCTCCTAGGGATGGCAACGGACCGGATCCGTACCGGATCCGCATGGATCCTGATCCAGATCCGCACTCCTAGTAGCGGATCCGGATCCGGTCCGGATCCGACGGATCCCAAAAATGTAGATCCATATCCGGATCCGCGGATCCAATTTCTTATTTAAATTCTACAAAATTTTTAATTAATACGTATTTGCGACCATATTAATTTTCATAATTTTACAAATAAAATTGAATATAAAGATTCATAATCAAAGATTAATAAACTAAAAGAAAAGAGTCTTAGAAATAACCAAAAAAACACAAATTAAAGTTCTAAGTTTTTTATTATTGTTAATTTTTTAATAAAACGGATTTGCGGATCCGGATCCGGATTTATTTATTAAGATCCAGATCCGGATCCGTTTAAAGATAGCGGATCTGGATCTGGGTCCATATCCAACGGATCTCAAAATTTAGGATCCATATCCGATCCGTGCGGACCGGATCTTGCGGATCCGGATCGGATCCCGGATCCGTTGCCATCCCTACTTCCTCCGATATAATAATGCGCACATATATTCATGAAATGTACCTGGAGAGGGTATTTCACTACGTAGAGACATCAACTTCCATAGTAGAAGTAGTAGCAAGGACTATGGAACGGCTAGCCGGCACGTTCTCGTCCTCTCTAGACTATGAGAAATTTTTATTAATAATTTTTACAAAATATGGCTAGACTCATACCTGATGAGGAATCACTTGGTGTCTATTTGCAGTCATTTCCAACATAGAACGACAAATGTAGAATCCACAATCCAACGAGCCAAGTGGTTGTTTAGGACACTATTACAAAAAAAATAAAGCTTGGGAAGAACTTTTTGTTTCATGAAGAACAAAAAACAAAAATTAAATATTAAAAGATCAAATATACATGATTGCATTCCAATGGTTTCTTCCACGTGATAAGTGGTTTTTTTTTTAATTTTCTTCATATCTTTCCGATGCTTCAAGCTGAATTGTATCATTCCTCTAAGCAATTGTTACTATATTAGACATCTTTCTTAAAGAAGTATACTAAAAAAATTATAGATTTGGTTTTCGTGATACATACTCATTTGTGATCTCTTCTGCAAACTCGGATATTTCATCGTTAGAGCCCGACGGATTAAGCCACCATACTACTCCATTTCACGGACGAATGACAGCTGACATCCAAGGGAAACTGGAAAAAAAAGCAACAAATGTAAACACCAGTCGCTTAAGCAACAAATCTTTTTCATACGTTTCACTTAAGTACCTTTCGCAGATAAAATGTACCAATTTTTAAATAAATGGCATAAAATATAAGCAACAAATAACTCTTAAACAACGTAGCACGACACTTACTTCATAAAAATTGTTACGTGACTTGCTCCAATCGCTCGTTGAAAACACCAGTCGAGCAACTCATCATATTTAAGTTTAACATCATGGGGAAAATAAGTCACACTTAACGAGATTGGACCTATGATTTCTCCATCCTTCTTTTTCATGGTTATAGCTTCATTCCTTAAAATTTGCAAAAAAATTGTAGTTAACTTAGCTCGATCCATATCCGTTATAATATACTTTTGAGAGCATGATCCTTGAGATGAAGGAGGTCGGGGGGATGTGGAGCTTCTCTGCTTGAATGATTGACGATTATCCTTCTCATTGTCATCAGGGGTATCATCGGTAGCCTGTATTTGTTTAATATACGATTATCACCAAACCACGATTCCGAACATCTTTATTAATCATTTAAATTACTTGAGCAAATTTAGCATAATGAGTTTACCATGCTTCTAGGAAATATCAGATGACTTGGCCACTTGATAAAACTATGGATAGCTTGGATAACTACACTCCACTCCTCAGTAGGACAAGGTAAAGATGTTGTAGGCACTACAGCTTCTAAAACACTCACACGATGAAAACCGGGAGGGAGACTTTGACAATGTATTGTCATTTTTTCAGCAGCATCCGCATGTATGAATACTATTCGGATAGCAACAATCTTATGACCTTGTCCGTGGTCAATAGCAAAGCAACAATCACTTTCACCCTATAATCATATTAAGTTAATTAACTTTATATTGATGATACATTTTACAATTTAAAAAAAAAAAAGGAAAAAAAGAAGTTCAATACCTTTTGAAAGACGTGCTCATTAAAGCTAGATTTAAGATGAAAGATACTATGGTAATGATTAAGTGACTCAGGCTCCGCTTCAGGCCAAGTTACACAATAAGGTTCCGGTTCCTCCATTAAATTCCTCTTTGGATCTCTAGCAAGGGGGAGTTTGACACCTTTGCTTCCTTGGCCAAGTCCAAAGTTTGTAGTAGTTAATAGTTGATTAAATGAAACACCTTCCTCCAGAGACGTGTTAGATTGAGGGTCACTTATCCCAAACAAACTAGAACCACCACAAGAAGCAAACTGGTCGGAAAGACCAAACTGGCTAGCACCTCTCAATTGGCCAATAACACCAGTCGCTTGGCCATTAAAATTACAAGGATACGTACTCATTTGGTCTATAAAAGGAGTAGATTGGGTACCATTATTACCAATGGCTGCATACCGTGTCAATTGCTCTTCATTTAAAATCGACATCAGAAAAGAAGTTATAAAATTGTTGTGGCTTTGTATAACCATCACTTCTGACGTTAAACCATCGATTCGAGCATACAAATGGGTAGGCGATGTTGGTTTGTTATACCCAAAATACTCTGTGTGTGTGACACCAGATCCTACAGCTACCACACGACCTCCTGGTTCTGGCTTCTTCATTGCTCTAGCTAAGATGTCATCACGGCCCTTGGATGCTATCCCTCCAACTTTACATTGTACCATCAATGATTTCTAACACAAAAGAAAAAACACGTACATGACTACTTTGATAAATTAATAAGCTAGGATTGTAAAAATTGATCGGAACTTCTTGATACAAATTATGAGGATCTAAAATGGTGTAAAAATTCTTACAATTGCTTCAGCAACTTTTTGATCAGCAGGGTTCATAAAGGTTATCACGTCACCGTGTTCACCAGTTTCAATAATTGCATGAGCTTTGATCGACACTAAATATTGGGGAACCTCATCTATGTGGATTCCTTGTTTCAAGAATTCTTGTTCCTAAAAATTCACAATCAGAATTCATAATCAAAATAACTAAACTGTAAAGATTAAGTTAAGATACAAACAAGAAAGTTAGTGCACAAGACTTAATGTTCACTAGCTAATGTCGGTAAACTTATGTAGTAAATTACTTTGAACTAGATAGTAGTATAAGTTGCGGTGAATATCTCCCAACTTCTTTCATCAATCCAAGGATACTTCCATGGAGGCTTTCTTCTTATCTTTCTTTCTGATTTATAAAGCCAATATTTTCTCAATCGAGTCTTGAAAGCGTTCCATAGTTCGCTAGCTTTGCTTACGACCCACTTTCGACGATCTTCTCGCACATTCACTAGTAGAAAATTATCCTTTGGAACCGGTTGTAAACTACCCTTTGGAACCTTTCTTCATAGCTTCTACTGCCACAGATTCCTTAGGTCCGGAGCTTTGGAACCGGTTGTAGGAAGGTTCCATAGATGACCTTTGGAACCGGTTGTTGGTGAAACCAGTTCCAAAGAGTATATTGTTGGAACCTACTATAATTACAACCGGTTCCACAGGGTGTACCATTGGAACCTGTTGTAATTCACAACCGGTTCCAAAGGGTGTCTCATTGGAACTCATTGCAATTCACAACCGGTTCCAAAGGGTGCTATTTTTTTAAAATTTGAATATTTAAATCCACGACAATATTATATAAAATATAATCAATGCACACTAACAATAGATTTACATACTTGATAAATTAAATAAATAAAAGATTGCAAGAAAATTGAAAAAAATAATATTTTAATTTACATTAAATTGCAAATTACAACGTATATCGTCATCGTACATAGTGCAATCTTCTTCACATTAATTAATCGGTCATTCTCATAACATCATACTAGCTACGATCTTCTTTATATTCGTGGTTCCTTCCTTGGAATAAGGAAGCTCTCTTCCCCCTACATCTTTGTAGTCTCTTCAGCTTGTAGAAAAATATCGTCTTAATGGAACAGAAGAATTTCCACTTGACTGATGTCGAATAGCAAATCGAATTCTATTCAGGAGCTTGCTATTGTTATGTGTCCGACCATCATGACTGTTATAAAAACTAAATAACACCCGGAGCGGCTACTTTAGATTCTCCACTTCAGCAACAAGTTTTGAAACGGATAAAAAATTGAGTGACTTTGATGTAGTGTGCTACCCACCCATGTTGAGGTTTAATCAAGTCTTCCTGACTATTGAAAGCTTAAGAAATAGAGAGTTCCAAACTTTCGTTCAATGTTATACTAAAAATTTTATTTAATGTTAAGGTCAGGTTATTATTGGAGTTAACAAATGTGATTTGTTCATATCGTGTGAACTGTCGAGTGTTGATGACAAAAACAAGACAATTATAGTGAAAAATGAGGCATATAAGATAATTATATTAGTTAATGGCCCGGATAACCCGAATTAAGTTCGTAAAATCATTAAAATGGATGTTTGGATTAGCTAAGCTATAACAAAGAAACAAGAGGGACCTGGATCGATGTTGGATAACAACCAGGGTTTGCAACCAATCGAGCATTCTGAATTTCAGGTCTCAATAGCTCTGTTAAACATACACAGCTTCTGTCAAGCAAAGAAAAGAATTTTCAGTAAGAAAGAAAGACAACGTTCATGGACAATAAGAGCAAAATCCTTGAAGAATGCGGTAGCAGCCACCAACCAACAGGTCAAATAAAATTCCAATTCCACCCCAGCCCCAAAACATGCAGCTATATACAGATTGGTCATGTAAGTTACGCAACCGTATCAAACAAAAAAAATCAAATTCTCAGCAAATCCCACAAAATCAATCAAACAAATTACTCAAAATAATCACAAAAAACAAACCTAGAAGCATTTCATACTGAAACCAAATCATAAGAACAAACATTACTATAAACATCCAATCCTCAAAAAATATTAGTAGTAGTGAGTGAAGTCGAGAAATATTTATTTTATTGAAACAGGATATTAATTAATTAGGATCGAACTAAATTCAGAGAGTGTTAGTTTGTGTTAATCATCAAGCTAATGAGAAGCGCAAATGGTGCATGTCAAATTGCTAGATGCAATAGTACGTTAAATGATGAGTACACATCAAGATGTAAGCAGAGGCTCACCATACTGAAGATTCATGTTCTCATAGTACTTGTTGCCAAATTGATCAACACCAAGAACCTTTGCTCCGATATTGTGAATTTTTGTTTCCCTGAACACACACACCCAAGAACGAGAAATGAACATTCACAAAGAAGTGCAACTCACATTCTTAATCTGCTCAGATTAGAGGCATTGAAATCAGCGATTCAAATAAGAGCATTCCAGCATAGTACGCATCAGCGCTGCAATATTTCTCAACGGATAACACGATGATTAACATTGATAATAATTAGCCATTGAAACAGGAAACTGAATGACATTATAATGTCACCACACCACAGCCAACATTTTCGTATAGCTCAAAAAAACTCGCATCATCCCTAATCTCTAATTACAATACCAGATCAACAAACTGAAAGGAAAAAAACAAAAAATCAAAGTTAGTGGCATCAACTTCAAAACTCATGTAATCGCCAGCGCTGTTGAAGTAAAGTACGCTGTTTTTTTCCTTGTAGTGTTCTGATTCGCAAGTATGTCGAGGAATACAGCATGGAAGCACGAGAAAACTAACTTAATTAACTAAAATACCATCAAATTCCAACTTAATCAACCCAAAAATCAGAAAACTCCAACTCAATAAAAAAAAACACAAAATCTAACATCAAATCAAACAAACTCCAATAACGCCAAACATTCACATCATAGAAGGGGAAAAAACGTACTTGAGAGCGAGTTTTCCCTAAGTCGTCTTACTCTCTCCTGCTCATTGGCTTCTTTCGAAACATTTAAAGATTCATAAGGATTTCTCCGAACAACAGTAGGGGTAGAAACTCACAAAACTAACCTGATAAATATTGAATTGTGTGAATTCGATGATGATATCAACTAACCTGTTAATATCCGCAACTAAGGGAGATGCATAAATACTAGAGCTTACTTCACTCTGCCATCGCAGCTCTAAATTCTAAGGACATTGCGAATTCAACAAATCGTTCTCATCCCTGAAAATAATGTCAAATTCGCCCATTTATCATCAAATGAAGAAAAAAAAGTGCAAAAAAAAACATAGAACTTACAAATTAGGGTATGCTACTTCATCATCGGTGGCAGTTCGATTTCGAAACTTGTTATTGCTGGAATCCTGTTGCGCAAGGACATGGACATGGTTTGGATTGATAATTAAGAATAAGAGAGCGGAGATGAAGAAGTTGGTCTTAATCGCGGAGAATGTCATGTGATTCGAGATTTGCAAATGAGGTGGGATTAATTGTTGTATGTCTGCATTCAATTCAATGTGAAAAGATGGATGAATTTGGGGGATTGTCTAAACCCTAATCGAAGCTGTTCCGGTCACGGAAACAATTAACCCGGCTCTGGATCCGGGTTGTATAATTGAGTTATCTGTGAACAATTTATCGTCTGACTTCCTTAATCCTCTCCTTGTCTCACTCCCTTGGTCGGACCGTCCCGGCGGAGTTGGCCTGCTCCCTGCACAATGAACGCACAGGGCCTCGGAGGTTGTCCGAGGAAACCCTCTCCGATGCCTAAGTTAGTCCGTGAAATGCCTTGATGAACCTAGTTCGTGAGGAACTAGGTGGCGTTTTTAGGAGTAGGAGTCTAGAGAGAGAAAATCCAACCCCTCTCATGTGGGAAATGGCAAAGTATTTATACCTTCCCACAAGAGAGAGGAAAAGAGGAAAGAGAAGAGGGAAATGAGTGGATACTTGTGCGACACGTGGACTCACCTTGTCCACTCACTTCCCCTTACCTTAGGTAAAATGACGGATGGGTCCTCGGTCCTCCTATGGTCCTGCTTGGGCGGGAGCGCCCTGGAAGCAGACAGGAAACCTGGTCAGCCCTGCTCTACAGGCGGCAAGGCCGTGCCGGGCGGCTAAACAATTAAGGCCATTTACTTGGAGTTTTTAATGATATTGCTGGGAGGTCTGCTGGGCAGGCCACCCCTTATTCAGGGATTGGGCGTCCTGGGGCCTGACCGGCAGGCGACCCGAGGCTTGGCTACCGACCCCCATCAATTGGCCCTCGCCGGCTGAGGGGGAGCGAAGCTCCTGCTCGGCAGGTGACGTCTTGTTTTGGGACGGCGGGAGGTTGACTCCCTGAACACTCTTGCATTAAATGCGCTGCATGTTCCCGAGGGAACGAGCTTTAACTTCTCTGGGTATACAGAGAGTTTAAACGTCTTCTTTCATGATTATTCTTCTTTGCAAAGTGGGTTTTCGAACAGTGTGCCAGTTCGGTGATTGGCTTTCCTCTCTGCAGAGGTGGTTGAAGCTCCATTAATGCTCTGCTTCTCCTCTTTGTATAAATTGCATCTTCCTTCACCATTTTCACGCCCCATTTCCAACCTTCCTTCCTTCCTTTGTCTTTAATCATGGTTTGGATCAAAAAATCTGTGACTCGCCGCGGATCTCGCTATGTTACTTTCACTTTCAGAGGATTCTGGAGGCTCCAATATGCTCGAGCTGCTTATCGAGTTGTCCGCCGCAGTCGCCGTTCACGGCTTTATTCCCGCCGGACGGGTAAGAAGGCTCCTGCTAGGATGAACAAGCGCCTCAAGAGGTCCTCACCCCCTGCTGCGCCTAGATTCAGGCGCTGCCCCCAGGGAGGGGGCTGCTTTGACAGGGGATGCCACGAGTGCTTTCCGTGGCTGCACCCCGAACAATTTGACTCCAACTTCTCTGACACTGACTCCTCCTTGGCGTCAGGCCCCTCCTCGCCTGTGAAGAAGACAGGCTGTCGCACCTGCGACGAATCTCAGGCCGTTCCCTTTGGCAGGGACTGGGAGGATAGCAGCCGAGGCTCTGACGACAGTGAGGGCCTTGGTTGTTCGAGTGACAGGGATGAGGGTGGGATCCCTGATGATCCCTTCAAAGACTCCCCAGACTGGGACTGGGGTTCGGACTTTGGGGGTCCAGGCAGCCCTGGGGACCCTTCCCCTGACCTGGATGATGATTAGGCCTGCTTAGCAGGGCGTTTACTCGTTGGGCCGGAATTTCTGGGCCCTTGTACGTTTTCTTTTCTTGCTGGGTACTGAATGTAATTTTCCCTTGTAAGATTTAATGAAATGAAATTCAGGCGATGTGTTTGTGTATTGTATTTTTAATATGTGTTTATTATTATTATTATTATTATTATTATTATTATTATTTTTGAAGTGAAGAGGGGACGTCATAGTGTGATCAATCCCTTGACACTTTTTGGTCTTTTCGAGGTTATTCTTGGGAAACCACGCAGGGATGACTCCTGAGGAAGTGACGCGTGGGCAGTGGTCTTTGGGGGGACTCCTGAGATTTTGGTGACCCTTTGTATGCCCCTCTCCTTATAAAAGCAATCAGTTGCACATTCTTCTTCTTTTTTTTTCTTCTTCAATCTCTTTCTTCTTGAAATCTTCCTATCCTCTCTTTCTGCAAAACCCTTGGGTGTTTGACGGTTCGTACCCCACTTTGTACCCCCATTCTTCTGGGAGATTCCTTCTTCGGGCTTTTACCGCACTTGGCAGGCGATCTTAGGTCAGACTTTTGCCTTCCACTTCCTGCTTTTTCTTTTTGATTTTCTGTTTTTCCGCTTCCATTAGAGTAAAATGTCTAGAACCCGTGAGCGGATTTTACCCTTTACCGACCCATCAAAGAGGGGGGAAGGGGTGAATTTTGCCTCCTCCTCTAGGGAGGTTGGTTTTGAGGGAGAGCATTCGTCAGACAGCGGGGGTGGTAACTCTCCTGACCCCCCTTCGTTGGACGCCATCGATTCCGACGACGAGGCGTTGGAAGTTGACCCTTCTAGAACCTCTGGCCCCCTTGTTCGTCGGGAAAGGGGTAGGGTTTACTATTTAGACAGAGTCAAATACCGCATCCCTTTGAGTACTTTCCCTGACCCGAAAAATCGGGAGCTGATCCTTGCAAAGAACGCCGCCGGCGCGATCAAGCGGCTTTACAACTTTGGGGAGGGGTACACAGTCATTGTCCCCGGCGATAAGGATACCGTATGCAACCCTCCCGACGGGTGCATAGCGGTTTACCATAAATGTCTGGAGTTCGGCCTTCGCTTTCCCCTCCATCCTTCCTTGGAAGAGATCTTCAGGCGCATGAACGTCGCCATCGCCTAGCTGACAGCCACGGCTGTCAGGGCGTTGATTTCATATGTCTGGACTTGTCTGTTCCACCGCGTCGAGCCTTCCATCGACGCCCTGCGATTTATGGTGGGTTTACAAATGGTTTCTTCTGGGAGTGCGGGCTCCCCTGGTTATTGGTCCCTTTTGAGGCAGAAGGGACATTCTTTGGTGTGGCCTGCCATGGATAGTTTAAGGGACTGGAAGAACAACTTCCTTTATGTACACAACACCCATGGGTGGAAGATTCCCCGTCATTTCCGGAATCATGTCCACACCAGGCTAGAGACCCCTGAGGAGTATCACCCTGGCGTGGGTGGAAGAGCCCTGGAGGTGAAGCTGGGCGAAAAAGACAAGAAATTGACGGGCTATTTTGCCGCCCACACTGATAAGTATGGGGTGTATGGCCCTACATTATGGCTCCCCCATGCGGAGCTTATTGCGTCTGATAAATACTTGACCCGGTTGGGCATGAACCCGGGTCTAGATGAAGGTAGTTCGGGAGTGTTGATGATTCTTTCTTACTCTTTTTTCTTTTCAAAAGTGCCCTGACAGCTTGTATGTTTGCCTTACAGATCTTGCTACCTTTGTTTGGAGAAAAGGGGAGGTGAGGCGCCTGGGCCTGTCTGAAGACCTTGTTGTCGTCCAAAGTCGCCCTTCTCTTCCCCATGATTTTAAGAGAGGTGAGAATAATCTGATGAAGCACTTGAAGGGTCTGTCGTTCAGTAGACCAAGGCTTCCTCCTCCTCCCAAAGCTACGCCTGCGAAAACGGCGGTTTCCGGGGCCACTCCCTCTCCAGTTGCGAAGGTGATTGCCTGTGAGGCTACCCCTTCGCCTGTTGGCAGGCAGGGGGGCCTTTCAGCAGGGGTTCAGGTTCCCTTGGGGCCGCGGGCTGGAGGCTCCGAAGAGACTGGGGAGAGCACCCCCAGGGGGCTAATTAGAAAGAGGAGCAGGGAGGCTCCAAATGCTGACCAAGTGGTGGACCTGGAGACTACCACGCCTGAACCCAAGCATTTTGCTCAGGGGGTTCCTGCCACCCTCTTTTCTGAGGAGAACACTGAGTTCCACTACACCGGCGGCGATAGCCAAGATGTTTCCGCCTTACTTTCCGACTCTGGGGCAGTTCTAGCGGACCATCTTCTCAAGACTGTCCATTCTGCCACCAACCAAGTGACCCAGTACGTCCAGCGTACTGCCAAGATCCTCTAAGCTTCTGCAGAGCTGGCGGCCCTTAATCACCTGAGTGACGAGGAACTGTCTAACTCTTACCGCCTTTCTGCAGTCGAGAGGGACGTTGCTCTCATTGTCAGTCTGAAGGACCATTTGGCGAAGAAGAAGATTGAGCTGGAAGAGGCCAAGGGTCAGGCGATCCACTGGAAGTCTGAAAATGAGAAGGCTATCAGGGAGGTGTCCCGCCTGGGGGAGGAGTCAAAGAGAGCCCAGCAGGCCTTCGCGGAGTTGGAGCAGGCTAGGAAAGCCTTGGCTGAGCCGGACCATGCCAAGAAAAGCGTCGTCGACCTAGGGGAGCGCCTTTCCCAGGCAAACTCAGATCTGCAGGCGGCTCTTGGTGATTTGGCAGCGAAGACCAAGGAATGGGAGAAAGAGAGGGACGAAATACTCCAGGAGGTGGATACAGCTGTGTCGGCGGGCTTTGTGAATGGCGCCCACTCTTGTTTGGGAGTAGTTATGGAGACTGTCAGGGAGATGTTCCCTGGTTTTGATGAAGATGCTTTTCGGGCCCTCTACACTGCCAAGGACGAAGCTCAAATGCGCAGACTGTCTGAAGGAGCTGCTACTTCCGGTCCAGACGCCCCCCCTGCCTAACATGGAGGGCAGTCTTCCTCAGAGGGCTCTTGCTCGTCTCCTGCTGCGCTTGTGCCAACGTTTTAACTTCCTTACTTCTTTGCGCGCCGAGCCCTTTTGGTGGCCGGCTGCCGTGTTTAATTTGTAACCACTTGTTCTAAAAACTCTTATCCTGTGTTCCTTTGACACTATTCCTTTTATGTAGATTTTTCTGTTTGCTTTGTCTGTTTTTGTTTTGATTCTTCATGAATTTGATGCGCAGCCTGTCCCTGCCTGCCCAGAGGTAAGCATGGAGGTTCCTTAACGTTTTTTATACCAGGTTGGAGGGCCTGCCCCCAGTCCTTGTTGATCTGGCCTGTCCCTGGCTTTTGTTCAAAGCTCAGGGGGTCTGCCCCCTGCCTGCCCAGAGGTAAGCAGGGTGGCCTTTGCGTTTTTTATACAAGGTTGGGGGGTTCATTTTTCCTGATTTTGGCAACAGGGGGGCCTCCCCCTATTGCCCCCTGCTCGTTTGTATGTGAATGCGCAAGTTTGAACATGCAACGAGTATAAATCTGGATCTTTCTCATTTCTTTATAAAACTTGTGACATTTTGGGTGGTCGGAGCCGTCGACATTCTTTGACCGTCCTCTGCCATTTGTTTTTAGCAAAAATAAAAACTATCTTCGAATTTTGTTCAGACGTAATATTTCTTCAAGGTGTCCGCATTCCAGTGAGCATGCAACTCTTGCCCTTCGAGGTTGGCGATTTTGTATGTGCCTGGTCTCAGGACTTGAGTCACTTGGTATGGACCCTCCCAGTTGGCACTTAGCTTTCCATGTTCCCTTGATTTTCCAACCGCCTGCGTTTTTCTCAGAACCAGCTCACCCATCTGGAAGTTCCTCTGACGGACTTTGGTGTTGAAGGCTTTCCTCATTCGTTGCTGGTAGGCAACGATGTTGGTACTGGCTTCCTCCCTTAACTCATTTACCAGGTCCAAGGCCTCGACCATTGCAGCTTCGTTTTCAGCCCGGTCGTACTGCAGGGAGCGCAGAGAAGGGATTCTTGCCTCAATTGGTAATAATGCCTCTGCTCCATATACCAGACCAAACGGGGTCTGGCCTGTAGATACTTTCCTGGTAGTCCGGATTGACCAGAGTATACTGGGAAACTCGTCAGCCCACCTACCCTTGCAGTCATCCACCATTTTCTTCAGGCCATTTAAGATTTGTTTGTTGGCTGCTTCTGCCTGTCCGTTTGTTTGAGGGTGACAGACGGCTGAATAAGCGACTGCGACGTTGTGGCTTTCCAGCCAGATTCTTAGAGGATCATTATCAAATTGTCTGCCATGGTCAAATACCAACATTTTTGGCAGGCCGAACCTGGTGATAATATTTCGCCAGACCACTTTTCTGACCGCCGGCTCAGTAATGTTGGGCACTGCTTCGGCTTCCACCCATTTGGTGAAGTAGTCTATGGCGACAATCAAGAATTTCCTGCCCCCTGTGGCCACCGTGAAGGGTCCTACTATGTCCATCCCCCATTGAGCGAAGGGGATGGGGGATAGGATTGGCCTGAGTTCCTGGGCTGGGGCATGGATTGATGGGGCGAAGAGTTGGCACTTTCTGCATTTCTGGGTCAGGCTCTTGGCATCCGCCAGCATAGTAGGCCAGTAGTAGCCCGCCCTTAGGGCCTTGTGGGCCAGTGACCTCCCTCCGACGTGATGTCCACAAATCCCTGAGTGGATATCTTCCAATACTTCAGCAGCCTGATCTGCCCGTAGGCATTTGAGCAGGGGATAAGTAAAATATTTCTTATAGAGTTCCCCATCAATGAGTATGAACAAGGCTGCTTTAGCCTGTACTTTTCTTTTTTGCGCTGCGTATGATGGTAGGACACCATGTTTCTTGAATTGGACGAAGGGGGTCATCCAACTTTCCAGACCCTCTTCCACGGTGCTAATCGCCTGACAGGAGCTGGTAGACTTCTCATGCAAGACGTCAACCCATACTGACCTCCGTATGTCCTGTAGACTGGAACTTGCCAGTTTTGACAGGGCATCTGCTCGACTCTTCTGGGAGCGGGGGATCTGTTTGATCTCATATGATTTCAGGCCTGATAACTCTCCTTTCACCATCTCCAGGTATGTGGCCATTGCTTGGTCCCTTGCTTCGTATTCACCATTGATTTGGTTGGCGATGAGCTGGGAGTCTGTCGCGAGGATAATCCGTTCTGCCCCTGCGGCTTTAGCTAGTCTGACGCCTGCGAGTACTGCTTCGTACTCTGCTTCGTTGTTCGATGCTGGGAAGACAAACCTGAGTGCATGCTCAAAGTTAGCCCCCCCCGGGCTGGTCAGTACGACGCCTGCGCCTGCGCCGTTGGCTGTCAAGGATCCATCAGTATGCACGACCCACTCCTCGGCAGGGGTCTCTTCCTCCCCTAAATGGGAGCACTCAGCCAGAAAATCTGCTAAGGCTTGGGCTTTGATGGCTGTTCTTGGCTGGTAAGATATCCCTAGCCCACTCAGTTCGATCGCCCATTTCAGTAATCTCCTTGATTTTTCAAACTTTTCCAACACTTTCTCCAGCGGTTGGTCGGTGAGGACCACGACCGGATGCGCGTCAAAGTAAGGTCTGAGTTTTCTGGCAGCAATTATGACTGCGTTGGCGGCTTTTTCGACCATCGGGTAATTTTTCTCGGCTGCCCCCAGCGCATGACTTACGAAGTATATAGGTTGCTGGGTGCCCGCCTCTTCCCGTAAGATGACCGCGCTGACAGTTATATTAGTCACTGCGATGTAGAGGAAAAGTTTTTCCCCTGCTACGGGTCTTGCCAGGGTGGGGAGCTTTTTAAGATGGTCCTTCAATTGCTCGAAGGCCTCTTTCTGCTCGTTTTCCCACTTGAACTGTTTGTTTCCTTTCAGTGTTTTGAAGAAAGGAGTAGACTTGTCTGCTGATCGGGCGACGAATCGCGCCAAGGCGGCCATGCGGCCCGTCAGGCGCTGGATGTCTCTAATGGTTTTGGGCTCAGGAAGGTCTAAAACTGCCTGAATTTTCTCAGGGTTGGCGTCTATCCCCCGAGAGCTGACCAAGAAACCCAGGAATTTTCCGGAACGGATCCCAAATGTACACTTTTTTTGGA
This sequence comes from Agrostemma githago, assembly GCA_958450325.1. Taxonomy (NCBI): domain Eukaryota; kingdom Viridiplantae; phylum Streptophyta; class Magnoliopsida; order Caryophyllales; family Caryophyllaceae; genus Agrostemma; species Agrostemma githago. The sequence goes on along the minus strand of OY288246.1, from coordinate 47,748,137 downwards.
TTGAGTTTCATTTTGTAGGCGCGCAGGGAACAGAAGGTCTCCTGCAGGTCTATCAGGTGCTCCCTGTCCTCTTTGCTTTTTACGATGGCGTCATCGACGTAAGCCTCAATGTTTCTGCCTTTTTGACCCTCAAACACTTTATCAACTAAACGCTGGTATGTGGCCCCTGCATTTTTAAGCCCGAATGGCATCATCTTGTACATGTAGGTGCCTGAACTGGTGATGAACGCACACTTCACCCTGTCCGGCTGCCATAAGTATACTTGATGATACCCCGAAAAGGCGTCTAGGAAGCTCAGCATGGTATAACCACTGGTGGCGTCCACCAGTTGGTCGATTCTGGGGAGCGGATAGCAGTCTTTCGGGCAGGCCTTGTTGAGGTTTGTAAAGTCCACGCACATTCTCCATGCGCCCGATGTTTTTTTGACCATGACTACATTCGCCAGCCATTCTGGGTAGTCACAGACCTCAATAAAATCCCCCTTCAACAGCTTGTCAATTTCTTCCTTTATTGCCGCGTCCTTTTCTGCGGACATATTTCGCTTTTTCTGCTTTACAGGGCGAGCGTCCATGCTTACGTTCAGCCTGTGAACGATGCATGATGGATCAACCCCGGGCATCTCATCTGCCGAGTAGGCGAATACGTCCTTGTTTTCTTTCAGCAGCTTGATCAGTTCAGCCTGGTAGGACTCCTCCAGGTCAGCTCCTATTAGGACCTGCCTCCCTGGCTCTAAGTCTACCAGCATGCTTTCGCCCCCTGGCTCCAGGTGGTCGGACGCCTGATTCTTGACCGGGATTTCGCCTTCCCTGCTGGGGGAACTGTCAGCTTTTCTTTTTCCTTTTCTCTCTTTTTCGTGTGTTTGCAGGTCCCACGGAGTAGCATTGTCTGGCTGACTCTTGGTCCCCGCGCACTTTTCCTTCTAGTCCGAATTCGGTGACATATGCTATGGTGAGGGCCCTGATGGAGATGGCCGCCTCGATTTCGTCCAGGGTGGCTCTGCCAATTAGGGCGTTGAAGGCGGATCTTGTATCCACAACAAGAAGGTTGCCCTGACGTTTCTGGCAGTAGAGCCTTCCCCAAAGGTTACGGATAGGTCTATGACTCCCATGGGCAGCACGCCCGCTCCGCTGAATCCGTATAACGATCCGGGGGCAGGTCGTAGGTGCCTTTTTTCCAGGCCCATTTTCTCGAAGGCGTCCTTGTACAGCAGATTCGTGTATGCGCCAGTGTCTACCATGCACCTCCGCACAATGTGGTTGCTGATCTCCAGGGACAGCACCAAAGGATCACTGTGCGGGTACACCACACGCCCTGCATCTTCAGGGGTGATGCTTAATGTTACTCCTTTTGGACTTCCTTCTTTCTCAGCATAACAGATCTGGTTCTTTAGTTCACGCATTTGTCTTTTTTGGCCTCTTCGACTGAGCTGGCCCTCAGTACCCCCTGATATTACGTGGATCACCATGCGATTCTGCCCCGACCCTTCAGGTTTTTCAGACACTTCTTTCTGAGACTTATTCTTGGCTGCGTAGTTAGCCAACCATCCGTTCCTGATAAACTTCTCGATTTCGTCTTTCAGGTGGCGGCATTCCTTGGTGGTGTGGCCTATGCAGTCGTGGAAGGTGCAGAATTTCTTGGGGTCTCCCTTTGGGCTGCGAGATTTGTTTGGGCGATTCCACTTAGCGGTTTCCTTTTCTAGTTCGAAGATCTCCGCCCTGGATTTGTTGAGGGCAGTGTAACTGTCAAACCTTGGCTGGTAGACAGTGCGCTCCTTCTTGGGAGTGTCTCCCTCTTCTTTCTGCTTGCCTGGCTCATTCCTGCCATGCCCACCCTGCGGTCCCCCTTGCGGCCTTGTTTGGCCTGCAGGGGTATCCGTCAGACCGTGGAACTCCTCCTGCAGAATAAACCCTTCAGCAATTTTCCTGGCCATGGCCAAGGTTTCTGGCTGGGCCCTGATCATCTGGTTTTTCATTTCCCCTGGGAGCAGGGAGATTGTCAGAGCATAGGCGGTGGTGGAATCATCGATCTCCCTGACCTGCTGGTAGGATAGATCAAACCTTCTCAGGTATTCCCTTACACTTTCACCCTTTTTCTGCTTTAGGGTCATGAGATCGAAACGAGTGAGGCGTCTTCTTTTATTCCCGACGTATTGTTCGAGGAAGATCTCGGCCAACTCTATGAAGAACTTGACTGACCCCTGGCGGAGGTCCCTGAACCATCCTTGTGCAAGCCCTACCAGGGTGGTTGGGAAAACTTTGCACCAGATGACATCATCTACGTCGTACATGCGCATGTGGCTCTCAAATGCCGCCAGGTAGTCTTCTGGGTCTGTTGTCCCATCAAACTTAATGGTGGGCATTTTAATTTTTGGAATGGGGTATTCTTGTACCTCAGGATGAAGTGGGGTTTTTGTGGGCCTACCTACCAATCGTGACCTGCTTTCCCCAGATTGGTTACCATGAGTATCCCATTGTTTATGGGTCGGTTTCCTCATACTGGGGGAGCGGTGCCTTGGAGGCGGCCTGCTCGCTGCTTCATCTTCTGTCTCAGGGGAGACTTGCCTGGGTCTCTTCCTCTGAGAGTGACAGAAGCTCTCACCCTGGTGATACTTAGATTCGAGCGGTTGCCCCCGGTTGAGCCTTGACTGCAGGCTTTGGGATAAACCAGGGGCTGACTGCTCTTTGGCCGCCGGTGTTAGCCTGGAGAAAACCCCGCCTGGCTTTTCTCCCAGGCGTTTTGACATGGGCTCCCTGGGCCTCATTCGCTCCTGCAATTCCCGAGATAAGCCTCTTTGTTCTCCAGACGCTGATTCTGTTGTGTGAATGGAGAACGCCTGCTGGGCAGGTGGCTCTGGGTTGCTGGTGGTAATGCGCCTTTGTACATGCGCATACGCCTGTGCCGTCCCTCTTGCTTTCCTCTGAGCATTCCTGGCGGCGGTCCGCCTCGTGCCCCCAGCTCCATCCCTGCTGATTGAGGATGGTTGTCTGGGAGCCGATGCGACCCTGCCTACCAAGTCCTCAGGAGTGAACTCCTGGTTCAGCATTGCAGAGAAGAAAGCGGCTGTCTGCGCCATCTGAGTTGGGGTCAGATTCAGAGCGTGTCCTGGGTGTGCCCCCAACTCAGGTGCCACAGCAGTGTTTGGTCCGCCGAGGAGACTGGCCGAGGAGTGGGGGGCCACCGGTGGGACCGTCGGACCCGTCCCTCCACTGGCATCAATGATTTCTGGCATGATTGTTTTAGTTTTTTGTGATTATGAGTGGTTGATTTTAGTGGGTAACTCGTGAGCACAACCGTAAGTTCCCCACAGACGGCGCCAAATTGTTCCAGTCACGGAAACAATTAACCCGGCTCTGGATCCGGGTTGTATAATTGAGTTATCTGTGAACAATTTATCGTCTGACTTCCTTAATCCTCTCCTCTTCTCACTCCCTTGGTCGAACCTTCCCAGCGGAGTTGGCCTGCTCCCTGCACAATGAACGCACAGGGCCTCGGAGGTTGTCCAAGGAAACCCTCTCCGATGCCTAAGTTAGTCCGTGAAATGCCTTGATGAACATAGTTCGTGAGGAACTGGGTGGCGTTTTTAGGAGTAAGAGTCTAGAGAGAAAAATCCAACCCCTCTCATGTGGGAAATGGGAAAGTATTTATACCTTCCCACAAGAGAGAGGAAATGAGGAAAGAGAAGAGGGAAATGAGTAGATACTTGTGCGACACGTGGACTCACCTTGTCCACTCACTTCCCCTTACCTTAGGTAAAATGACGGATGGGTCCTCGGTCCTCCTTTGGTCCTGCTTGGGCGGGAGCGCCCTGGAAGCAGGCAGGAAACTTGGTCAGCCCTGCTCTGCAGGCGGCAAGGCCGTGCCGGGCGGCTAAACAATTAAGGCCATTTACTTGGAGTTTTTAATGATATTGTTAGGAGGTCTGCTGGGCAGGCCACCCCTTATTCAGGGATTGGGCGTCCTGGGGCCTGACTGGCAGGCGACCTGAGGCTTGGCTACCGACCCCCATCAGAAGCAAAAAGGTGAAGTGATCCTGCTTTCTATTTCAACAAAACCCTAATTCTAGAAACTGAAATCAAGCATTGATAAATTAAAGAACGTGAATCAATTGATTTAGGGTTTGTGGGAAAAAGCAGGGGAAGAAACGAACAAGTTGAGTGAAATCAAAGGATAAAGAGGAAATGAAATGGGTTCATTATCGAGATTTAGTGAACGTGGAAAGATGAACAGAATAAATTTTAGGGGAAAAGCGGTGATAGATGGAAGGTGAGGCGAGAGAAAGAAAAGGAAAGGCATTGTTGTGAAAGGTTCTTATTTTTTAAGAGTTACATGGATTTACTCTTTAGAACCTTTTGTTATAAAAAGGAGGTTTCATTGATAGACTCTTTAGAACCGGTTGGTGCAAAAATATTTTAATAGGGGTCATTTTTTTTTATCATGTACCTTTGGCACCTCTTTTTAGATAACAACCTGTTTCATTGATAAGGTCTTTGGAACCGGTTGAACCTACAAAAGGTGTCAAAGCATTTTAATATGGTCTGAAAATTTTAGACACTATCTTTGGCACCTTTTTTAGTTAACAACCGGTTCCATTGATATGATCTTTGGAACCGGTTTAATTTACAACAGGTGCCAATCATTTTTTTAGTCATCTATGAAACCTCTTGTTTTTACAACCGGTTCCTTTTGATAGGTTCCAATGGCATTAATTCTACTAGTGATTGAACCCTTTCTGTCAGATCATTTATTATTGCGATTCAAAAAATTCACATCATTTCTATCACAAAAGTAAAAGAAATTGTTTTTAAACTTCGGTGAATAAGTAATGATTTCTAAATTACCGTGATTAATTCAAACATCACTTCAATCCCCTCCTTTGGAACATTAGGCCACCTCCAATAGTTGATGGATACTCATTCACGAGCAACAACTCAAACATATGAGGAAAATGGCGTTTTGAATTTTCCGCATGGAACATTTCTAGCATTCCAGTCCAAAGGTATTTTCTTTTTACCAGTTATCGCATCCCCAACTTGTTTTAGGACTGTACGACCCCTCTCATCTTCACGGTTTCTCTTGTCATCGTCAGATTCGGGATCTGATTCTGAATCTTCGCGGGTATGATAATCTTGTTTTCTCTTTTTCATCATAAGCCTATACATATATGAAATGAAATATTAAAGAATCATCACAATGTTTATTCATGTACTATAATGTAAAACCCAAAAAAAAGACCAGTATTCTACCTCTATTTTTACATATAAAATGGCAATGACCCTAATATTCAACCTCCTTATGATTCTTTATTTTTATTCTTGTCATGACAACATTTTCTATTTTCTGCAATCCAAATACCTTCATCGTGGTCATTTCATGCATGAATGACCGATTCATCGACAATCTCATTATCAAACTGAACTAACCTTGACGGAGACCTTGTCTTCAATTCAAGATTATCATCACAATAATCATAGTCATCAATAGCATGTCGAGGCTTCAGAGTCAAAACTACAGACCATCTCTTATTAGCTGGGTTTGCCATATAAAACACTTTTTTCGCTTGAGATGCTAGAATGTAAGGATCATCTAAATTAGCACATCTATCAAAATTGACTGAAATGTACCCCAGACCATCAGTGTGAACACCACTATTGTTGTCTGCCTATTTGCATGCAAAAAGTGGTATAGAAAAAACCATAATACTGCATTTCACAGATTTCTTCGATAACTCCATATTAACGCATCTTCATATACACCGGATTGTTGTCTTTAGAACTTGCAAAATGCACGCCCATGGCTTCCAAAGTAACTCCGCTATTTTGTGTTATACACTTTTCATCTTGGTCTCTTGTGGAATATGTGCACCTATTAATCATGACATACCCGGAGTAGAAGGTAGCACTAAAATTAGGTCCGTTGGCTAAGCTCTTGAGGCGTTCAGAAATGGATGCAGGATTATCACAAAGTTTCCTCATTACTTCATCTTTAAACCAAGATATAAATGATTTGTTATGTTCACTTGCTAATGACTTTGCATTTGCTCTTGGATTGCGATGTTTTAAAAATTCCATGTGTGTATTCATGTAGGGTCCAACATCTTCCTCGTTAAAAAGAATATATATGTGGGCCATGTGCCATTTTTTGAAAGACAAATCAAGTTGTTTGCGACCTTTAGTACCTTCTCCTTCAATTCTATCACCGTGTCAAGATATAGGAACCCCTATACTCTCAACACGTTTTAGATATAGACTACAATGTTCAACAGCAGATTAATAAAAAAGGCGCTCCGCAATACAACCTTTGGGCCGAATAAAGTTCTTAACATACCCTTTGTAAGTCTTCATTTGCTTTTCAAATGGATATTGATTCCTCAAATATACAGGTCCACAAAAACTAACCTCTCTCACTAAGTGTACAACTAGATGAACCATAATGTCAAAAAATGATGGAGGAAAATACATCTCTAACTGACACAAAGTAACAATTAGATCACCCTCTAAAGAATCCAAATCCTTAGGATCAATGACTTTCTCAAATATGGCATTAAAGAAAAGGCAAAGTCTAATGATGGCATATCGGACATTCTTAGGCAAGATTGAACGAATGGCCACTGCAATAATTGTTGCATGAGAACATGGCAAACGTGAGACTTAAGACCCACAAGTTTTAACCTATCCATTGAAACAAGACGACTATTGTTGGAAGAATAACCCTCATGAACTTTAACTCCTGCCAAAGACTCACAGAATTCTTTCTTCTCTTGTCTCGATAATGTGTAAGCAGCTAAAGGTAAATATTATCGAGTTCTATCTTTCACAATGTGAAGTTCGCTTTTTATCCCCATATCCTTCAAATCATCTCTTGATTTTTCACCATCTTTTGTTTTCCCTGGAATATTCAATATTGTGCCAACAACACTATCACACACATTCTTTTCATTGTGCATCACGTCCAAGCAATGTCTAACAAACAAGAATATCCAGTCAGGTAGGTTCAAAAACACCGAGCACCTTTTATATCCTTGTTTTGGAAGAGTCGTTTTAGTTTTCTTGCCAAATGTTGTTTCAATTTTCTTAATCTTTTCAAATACCTGCTCACCCGTCAAGACTTTTGGACGACCTTCGAATACTTGCTTCCCATTAAATGCATTTTTTTATTAAGATAATGGTGATCATGGGGTAGATAGCAACGATGTCCAAGATAAACCATCTTTCTTGATGAGCTTAACCACTCTCCTTTGATACCATCGTCACATACAGGACACGCCTTCTCCCCTTTCACAGTATACCCGGAAATATTACCATATGCAGGATAATCATGTATGGTACAAAATAACATTGCTCTTAAGATGAAATTTTCGTTTCGATGAGCATCAAACATTTCCACACCATTCTCCCACAAAAGTTTCAAATCATCAATAAGAGGTGTCAAATACACATCAATATCATTTCCTGGTTGCTTTAGCCCAGAAATCAATAATGACAAAATCATGTACTTTCTTTTCATACACAAAGAAGGAGGTAAGTTATAAGTAACAAAAATCACTGGCCAAGTACTATAGGTACTACTAAGGGAACGAAATGGATTCATACCATTGGTTGACAATGCTAAACGTAACTTACTCTCTTCCTTACCAAACTCGGAATATTTTCTGTCAATAAATTAAACTTCCATTGAGGGGAATCTGTCGGGTGTCTAAGTATCACATCATCTTTTCGCCCATTTTTATGCCAAGTCAACTTCTCTGCATCTACATGGTGCGAAAATAATCGCCTAAATTTTGGTATTACTGGAAAGTACCATAAAATCTTAGACGAAACTCCTTTCTTCTTATACATTTCTGCATTGTACACTGGACAATTTTTCAATGCTTGATGCTCATTTCTGAATAGCATACAATCATTGGGGCATGCATGGATTTTCTCATATTGCAAGCCCACTGGGTACAATGACTTTTTTGTCTCATATGTACTACTGGGTAGGACATTATCCTTCGGGAACATGTCTTTTAAGACTTTGAGTAAAAGAGTTAAATTGGTGTCATTCCACCCTTGACCAGCCTTAGATTGTATAACCAAAGTATACCAGACAACTTTGTATACTTGCTCCCTCCATATAAGGGCTTCTCCGAATCATTTAACAATGTCGCGAATGTTTCAGGATTATCGTTGAATTTATCTTGGGCTGCACTTAACATCTCTTCTAACCTATCACCCTCATTAGTGTTATAAATTGAATTAACATTTTGCGAATATGCACCCGTTGATGTTTCTTCCTTATCTTCACCATGCCATATCCAACGGGTGTATGTTCTATCAAATTCCCATTTATCCAAATGATTAAATATCTCATCTACTCTCTTATACAAAAAATTATAGCATATATAGCAAGGACAAGGTAACCTAGAATCTTCTCCTTTATTCTTAACGACAAAAGTAATAAATTCCATTACTCAATCTTTGTATTTTGGTTCACCGGGCATTGTAGTTAATATCCAACTTCGATCCATTTCTCTACACATCAAATTCAAAGTTACGCCAAATTCATCTGAAGAGAGTATGATTTTCCATTAAAACAAACACAAACAATTAGGTGGTGACTGCCTGGCGTGGAGAATGCAACCTAGCTGGAATGTACCTAAACTATTCTATTACTACTTCATTATTAATAAGGCTTATTATGAGATATACATCATACTTACTCAATCATCTGATACTGTGACGATGCCTGATATTATGATATAATTCGCTCCAAATGCAATAATTAAGCAGCAAATCACACATGGCCTTAATCCTAATAGAGTTCGGAAAAGAACAAGCTCTAATCCCTCTAGCATACGTATAATATAATCATCTTGCTCAAAGTTTCTGCTAAAATTCCAAAAAATGTGTCATTGAATACAAATTCTCATCTAAGACGGAATTGTTCATACTAGAGAAGACGATGTTAAAAGAGACGTGCTATGATTCGAAAAAAACTGGTCACGATAAACAACATCAAATTTAAGAAACAAATGAACATTCATAAGGACAAATCAATCAAATTAAGGAAGTTGCGAAGGCAAATCATCAATCTAGAATAACGACGGGAAAAACTAAGAACAGTCGACAAATAAAAAAAACAAAAAAAGAATATTCACAGTAGCGAAACAAGTGGTTCTCATTGCAGAGTATATAAAGGTCGACTCGACACTGTTAACTAGGTTTCATATACTATTCTCAGCGCTACCCTACCTCTATATGTCTGACTCCAACTTACCGTTAACCAGTTTTCATATACTATGCTTCAGCCTTCAGCCCCACCTTACTATGCTATACTTACCTAACACATACTGCATCCAACTTGTACTCTAGTAGTAATAGTTAACTTATAAAGTTGTATTATACATCCATCACAATGCACAAACGAATTATTTATCCGTTGCTATCCGCAACAACAAATTAAGCTTTGGTATCCGCAATGTAGTAGTTGGACTCCCCACAAATTGATAAAATGCGAAACAACCTGTAAACCAATAGTATTCCAGCTCGGGCGCATCAATCAAAATTTGGATGACATTCTTATTTATTTTGTTTGAATTTATATTATGTTCATATCTCATGTATCCTTATTTTGCGAGAGATTATCAATCATCTGTATGAAGTAGGGCTGAGCAGGGATCAGATATCCGATCCGAAATCAGTATTTGGATCGGATATCCGTATCCGATATTCGAAAATTTTGCTATCTGATATCCGATCCGAACTTTGTCGGATATCCGATTTTCACTATCTGAACAAATCGGCTTGGGTATCCAATTTATCCGTATCCGATCCGAACATTAGTGATTTATTAAATTTAATCTAGATGTCCAATTATCCGATCCGATTGACATTTTTACTTCAATACTACAATTTTCTTGACATAAACTTTAGAAGTTCACAAGTTTCTTCACATAAAGATGAAAAGTTCGCAAGTTTCTTAGCATAAAGATGAAAAGTCCAAAAGGAAAAATATCTTACTCCCTCCATTTCATTGAAAGGTTTCACTTAAAAAATGGCACATTTTTTAAGAAAAATAATAAAATATTTAAAAGTTGAGAGAGAGTAAAGTAGATGGGCCACTTAGGTAAGAGATAAAAGTGATACCAAATAAGAAAGTGGAAGTTATCAAAGAAATTTACGAAAAAGGAAAAATGGAAGTTTTCAATGAAATAGAGGGAGTACAAACAAAGCAAAATCATCCAAAATAGTCAAATAAATTACAAAATGTAAGTGACTATAACAAAGTCACTCAAAAATAGTCTTCGAGATATCGATTGTCTTATAACCATCGACACTTTGACATTCTTACATCCATTCTCCATTGCTCCGGAAAATATTCATCGCAAGAGGAGGGAGAAGCTTCATCTAACTCTACAAAAGACAAAGAAAAGGAGTTAAGTGGCATATAGTAATAATAAGGTACGACATTGCTACTAATCTACTATCACTATTACCTTTTCCGAGTCTGCTGGATTAAAAATGAGCAGAAGGAAATCAAGTGTATACTTTAATGGGGTACTGCCTTCTCTACGGGCCGACATTATTCAAGTGTCATGCTGTTCCGAGGGTTCGCTCCCATTTAGATACTTGGGGGTACCAATTAAAACAACCAAATTGTCCTTGTTAGATTGCCAACCTCTAGTGAACAAGATAGTGGAGAGAATCAGGCGCCTGGGAGCAAAAAAATTGTCTTATGCAGAACCATTGACGCTGATCAAGAGTGTGATGGCTACCCTTCATAATTATTGGGCGACGATTTTTATACTGCCTTCTTCTGTGGTGAAGCAGATTGATGCCACCTGCAGAAACTTTCTTTGGAATGGAAAAGCCGACTATCACAGAGTGCCCCTGGTATCTTGGGAAAACATTTGCACACCGTATAAAGAAGGGGGACTGAACTTGAATCAAACTTCTTTTTAGAACAATGCTGCGATAGGGAAATTGGCTTGGTGGATTGCAAGTAAGCAAGATAGGTTGTGGGTACAATGGATACATCAAGTGTACTTAAAAGGAAGGAGCTGGGATGAATACCGTCCTACCCCTAATTCATGCTGGTATTGGAGGAAAATATGCCAAGTTCGTGATGTCCTGAACCCTGCGTACAGCGCTGCTGCTTTGGCAAGTCACGGTTCAAACAGGTATACTATTGCGAGAGCCTACAATTGGCTGAGAATTAAGCGGGAAGAGGTTAATTGGTGCCCTTTTGTTTGGACAAGATGGTCCATTCCTAAACACAACATCCTGGCTTGGTTGATTCAGCACGGAGGACTGAACTTGATGACCAAATTGTGTAGATTGGGTATCACGGATGATGGCAGATGTATTATTTGTGATATTGCGGAAGAGACTATGCAATATCTGTTTCATGAATGTGAATACAGTAAGAATGTTCTGAAGGAAGTAAATCAGATTATCCCTCTGTCGCCAAAGCTAGAAATGCAGATTGAACAGAGGAAGAGAATGAAAGGAACCAAAATGCAAAGAGCGATCAAGAACGGCCTGAATAACTCAATCTTCTACCATATTTGGATCCAAAGGAACAAGGTTAGAGTAGAAGAACAAATAATCCGACCAGAAACTTTGGCAAAACATATCACCAAGGAATTCCTAGAATTTCGTAAGAGTAAATGTAACCAAAAGTTCAGTGATAAGGATAGGAATTTTATAATGGGCCTATTGAGTCATCCGATGTATTTGGGACTGTACAGTCTTTCTTTTTAATATACTTACCGTTTCACAAAAAAAAAAAGAAGCGGACCATGAGTAATTCTTAACCAACTTTGCGCACACACCAAGCCTTGCACCATCCTCGAACTAAGAGAGCTACAAAATTCATCTAGTATCCTACCCTCGGTGCTAAAAGCAGATTCTGAAGCAACGGTAGATACGGGAATAGATAAGACATCTCTAGCCGTCAAAGAAAGGATAGGGTATGTCTCTTCTTTTCTTTTCCACCAATCCAACACTTCAAAACTCTTTGAATTGATTTCTCTATCATCCTCTAGATACTTATCAAGATCACTCTTCTAATAATTAATAACTACACCTGTGGACGTCCGTCCGCACCGCCCGGCGCCCCGGGCGTGCCTGCGCGAGACCGACGCAGTTTTCAACGTGTGGCGGCGGCCACCCACGCGGCCCCCTCTATGCCGGGGGCCGGTCCGATCTCGCGTACGGGGCGAAGTGTCGGACCTCGATTTGGATGACGATCCGAACTTGTACTAGACGGATGCGGGCAACCATGTTTTCGTTTGGGAATCGATCGAGTCGTGGTTGTAAATGTTTAAAGGCCGATTCATTTGGTAAGGCGACCTTTTTAGTGAACTGAATTCGTTGCCGATTGGAGTCGCCACCGAGTCAATTATGAGGACTTGGAAACCGTTCAAGTCAACTTTGATCCCTTGCCGGCTCAAAGTTGAGTGGCACGGGATCTAAAGATAAAGACTTTCACCCTTAAGTACTCCATGCCTGGAATGACTCTCATTGCCAATAGTTTCGGACATCCGGAAACCATCGATTCTGAGTAAGGGGGGAGGGCACGTATTGGGAAGCCAACATCCGATAGATCAGTGGGCTGATAACCTAGTTCTTTTGTTGTGACGGAAATACTGTAAGATCCATTGTGGTCACCCTATATCTTTTGCTACGTCGGTTGTTTAAGGACAAGTAATTGTTGTTGTCAAAGTAGTTGTGTTTACATTCTTTGCATGCGATTTCACGTGACAAGCAGGCCATGAAAAGATGCATCTAGGAGAGTAGAGAGTACTAGTATAATACGTATTAGCAAATCAGTTTTAACGTGATAATACGGATATTAGTCGTTCTCGTGGTATACCTTACCTGGTATTCTTCTTAAGATGCGCCGATTCGGTATTAATAGAGATGCGTCGAACCTAGTAAGGCGAGCACTTGGACTAATACGGAACCAGACCATCACTTTGTTCAGTTTTAGTTGTTTTACGTTTTGAATTCCGTGTTAGGTGATTTAGCATGAGATTATAAGGTCATAAAAGCAATAGGTCATACGAAAAACTGTAAATGCGAATGTAAGTAAATCACGTTGTGAGGCATTGCACCCTCAGAGTGTACACTAAACGGGACTCGATGCATAGATAGTTGAGAACGGATCTCGGAATTACTCGGGTCTATTTAGTGTGTTTTAGTACTTGTGATTGAAGTTGGGACGTTTACGTGTTTTAGTAGATACTTGTGGACCTAGTGTCCACATCTAGAGTTATCGTAGTGCATAATTAGAAAAGGTGCAAATATGGAAAGTTTTGTTTAGATGACAACCTAGTGACGACTTGGTTTCAACAGGCGTATCCTCCTAGCATGACCAGTGACTCCGGCAGAGCTTCGTTACCGTTTACCCCTCCCGCGGCTATTTCGGCAGAGCTTCGTTTCTGAGCACTAGTTCTGCGGCTAATCCGGCAGAGCTTTGCTACTAGTTTTGAGCTAGTCGATCACAGCCACCTCGGTATCGAGTGGAGTGCTCGAAGGTGAGGAGTAGCGTTGATGTTGCTTTTATCAGAACTACGATCGAGTGGATCGTTTGCCTTGGGTGTCGGAGTGCGAGCCCTTAGTGAGAGTTTAGAGGGAGAAGAGAAGATTGAGGTTTGTCGAAATGAGGGCGTGAATGGGGGTATTTATAGGTGTTTTCGGCCCTCGTCGCCCATATGGACGCCTGAGCTGGGGCGCACCAGGACTCAGGCGCCTAGGCTAAGGCGTGGGGAGACCAAGGCACGTAGGGTGGGCGGTTGGGATTTTGAGGATACGGTTTTTATACTTTCCAAAACCGAGAGGGAGAGTATAATACATATCTTGGGTGTTAAGATTTCCGGTTTGCTAACCTAGCGCCGTCAACATAAGTGAGCCTCGGGTATGCATCCCGAGGTTCCCTTGGCGCGGTGCTTACTCGGTTTGACTTTTGGGACCGACTCGGGGGTCCCGGTGTCGGAATTGACTCTAATTAGTGTCTATGCGACCGTAACGACACGACTAAGGCTGCCATCATGTTAGTTTTAATTTTTCTGAGTAATTATTTGATCTGTTCTATAGAAAAACTATCTACAACATCGCGAACCCGCGTCGCGTTGCAGTCCTACCGTCATTGGGTGTTTGTTGGGCACTTCTGCGGCCACCAGGTCCAAATCTGAGTGTCTATAGAAGCCCCCACTTTGACTGAGGCTTGGACAAGGCAAAAGTCAAAGTAACGATGCCGCTGTCGTAAGCGGACCAAAAGGTGTCGTAACGATGCCGGATTTTCCCGAAATAACTTCCATTGTGATCGGGATAAAATATGGGTGGTAACAATATTTTTGGAATTTTGATATCCTTACCCAAAATTTTGACCCTATTTTGACCTGTTTAAGTTGATTTAGCCTGACTAGGGTTATGTTTTTTTTTTCTTTGTTTACAGCTAGAGATGATACCGAGCGTCCCGAGGGAACTTCCTCGGTTGGTGCTAGTGCTAGAGCTAGTGAGGAGGTTGTTGGGGAGAGTTCACAGAATCCTCGAGGCATTCGCAGGAGACATCGGAGTATCTCCTCCCAGCGTCATGACCCCGAGACTATTAATGAGCCTTAGTTTGATAGAGTGAAATAGTGCAAGCTTCCAGAGACCGTGGCTAGGAGGTCTCATGGCCCGCCTCCTGCACCGGAGGACGAGGAGGTTGTTTACGAAGATCCCGAGTGGGCTCGGGACTGGGACGGTCATCAGCTAATGTTTCACCTTGACCGTCACATTTCTCACCGCTTCGTGCGGGGTCTAGTGAGTGTCCTATTCGTGCTTATTAGTTATGTCTCACGTTTTTTTTTTGGCTCGGGTTAGGTTAGGTTAGTTTTGTTTATCCTTGCATTGTTTTGGTTTGCATCCCCCAGGTCCGATGAGGAATTTCTCGGGTTTTACTACGTGTCTTGATATTTACTATTAGAAGTTATCTCCCAGGGACAAAGGAGATTATCGCGAGGACAGCTCTAGGTCTTGTGGTTGGGAAGTGGGTTAGGTTGGTAGGTTGCAAGACTAAGTGCAACCTTATGGTGATTAGGGCGATGATAGATCGCTTTCATGATACTACCTTGACCTTCCACATGGCTTTTGGGGAGGTCGGGATGACCCTAGAGGATTTCGGCATGATTTCCGGTTTGCCCTGGGGGCCGGATAGGATTAGGTGGGCCGCCGAAGGCCCTAGTCTTGATAGTGACGGGGTTCGGGACCTCATCGGGGATTGTTTACCGTGTGAGGCATATAGTGCGCCTCATGCTTTGGTGAGCTCGTATGAACATCACCGATCACTTCGAGCGAGTGGCGGTGTTAGAGGGTCGAGAATCTAACACGCCGGAACAGGATGCCCGATTGTGGTTGTGGTATTTCCTAGGGTCGACCCACTTCTCGGACAAGGGCGAGAGGTTCAGCACTAGGATTTTGCCCTTCCTGGCCGACCTGACTCAGCTAGGGCATTATGATTCGGTCCGAGGCTTTCGCGGAGATGACTCGCCGCCTGCAAGTCATGGTTGAAGCCATTGGCGATAGAGTCGGCTTCAGCTGTGCCCATTGTGGGTCCGGGCCTTATACTGGAGGTTAGTCACTATCCTCACTTTCGTGTCTCGAGTTCTACTTGGCTTTGGTTTAGTGTTGCTAAGTGTATTATGGGTTTATTGCAGGCTTGGATTTACTCCTATTTCTCGTGCTTGGCTCCTAAGACGGTGAGGGTTCACCCGAAGAGATTCCCGGTGGGGATCGAATGGAGGCTGGCTCAGCCTAAGAGCACCACCAACCACTACACGTCACAGAATGCGCTCGTTAACAACTTGAGCCTCGGGTTTGTAAGTTTTGTTTTTATAGCCTATTTTCTTCAATAGCCCCCAAGGTTTGGGACTCATTGGGATGTTGGTTCTATTTGTGTATTTTGTGGCCTGCCCTTTGGCTGATTATGAGGGTGTGCCGGAGTATGTGGCTACGAAGCTGAGGCCTAGAAGTTACAGGAGGATGCTCCTTCCTGCGTTGTTTCGCCCGGTTTGGTATCTGGGCAAGCGGCTGGTGCGTCAGTGTCTGTATAATGATTTCAGGGTGCCGGTTGATCCTCTCTGGACAATGTTCAGACCACCGACCGCTGCAGAGGTCCTTGAGAATAGGGACGGAGAAGGAGGTGATACACTCTTGGTTCCTTGTGCTTCCTATCTATCTCACGTCACCCGGCGGTTGGCTTGGTATCGCCTCGTGGTAAGGTTTTAATTTTGGTTCTAGTGTTTTCTTTGCGGTTTATTGTTTCAATGCCTTTTGACTGACCAATCTGTTGTCTTCTCAGCTGACCCACCCGGCTGATGAGATCCAGCCCCCAGATTTTCCCTTGACACTACTTAGGGTGGACGCGGCTGGGATACCTTTCACCAAGCCCCTCCCCCCGTGTTCTGCCGAGGAAATGGATGCCTGGATAGAATGGCGTGACCAGATGTACCGGGTGAGTTTTGGTTTTCGTTCTTCGTTTGGGTTCCAAGAATTAGGGTCGTTTGCCTAACTTCTATGGCTGCACTCTCAGGTTTCTTCGGCTTGCCATCAGCGGTTGTGGCAGGCCACCAACTGTTTCCCGTGACGCCTCGGGGCCTCGATCGGTGAGTTTATGTGATTAAGGTGGTTTTCTTGGCTGTTGACGTATTTTCCTAATGTTTAAATGTATCTGCAGGATGTCCTGGATATGGTGGGGCAGTTGGAGACTCGGGTGACCGAGCTCGAGGCGAAAGAGATTGAGGCACAACGGCTCCTGCAATCTCGGGCTGACGAGATCGTCGTCCTGAAGGAGCAACTGGCTCGGTCTCGGGGTGAGACCTCCGCGCAGGGTGAGGCTAGGCAACGGGTAGAAATGGAGGCCGAGGCTACGGGTTCTACGGAGGAGGTTGGAGGGATTCCCGAGACAGCTACACTAGATATGCTGTCGGGGATGGACGGTAGTGAATCTCCTCTTATAGACCTGGAGGACCTGGGGTTAGATGACCAGCTTTGCGAGATTGTGATTGCCGTCGGCGCGGCTTCTAGGGGTCCTTCCTAGCCTTGATTTGTATAAGGATTTGTATATTTTGTATATTTGTTTTAGATTCTTAGTATCTGAATTGGTTGGATTAGTCTTGAGTTTTCGTTTGGCGAATTGTTTACCTAGATTGACAAGTAATCACTTTTGCGTTCATTCATTTTGCGATGTGACCCGGTTTAGGGTGCGTTAGCGTTGCATGAGAGTATGAAACAGTTTCTTTTGGAGATTTTGAAAAGCGTGGGTTTGAGCCGGGAATCGGATCGGATATTACGTCGATCAAAAATGTTTTGACTTGAGATGGATGAGATGCAAAATGATAACGTAAAACATTAACGTGTTTTGACCGCGTGTATTAGGAGATGAGTTAGTACGAAATCGGAATCTAAAATACGAGCAACTTTTGAAAAAAAAAAAGTTAAGCCACCTTTTTAGATACTCATATTATTGCCTTGTTAGGCTACAGACGTGAATCGACGATGATTGCCAATAGGCTACAACACGCCTAGGTGGGGTAGCTTATCACCCTAAAAAAAATGCCCAAGTCTCGAGCGTTCCACGGGTGATTTCACGCTCCTGTGGTTCTTGCATGGGTGATTCAGCTTTTTAAGGCGGGTTTTGACGGCTTCGGAAGGTCGTTTCCGATGTCCGAGGCATAGGATGATAGCAATGGGTATGATGCAGGGCTCAAATTTCTATCCTTGGGTTGCCCGGGATGTCGCCTGCATGGCTACAGGCGCGTGGGTTAAGGCAACTGGATTCTGGGCCGCCTGGGCCTGGGCGGTCGGGAGCTTGGGCGCGTGGACCGGTGTGGTTCCAGTCCCGGGTTATGGAAATTTTCGATGTTTCCTAATTCTTGTGGGATTAGGGCTATATATACGAGTTGTGGGTGTTCGTTTTAGACATACTAGGATATCCATAGGGTATAGCACAATTATATTTTAGGGTTATGTCGGGTTTTGGGAACATCCTTTCCAAATGGGCTTGTTCTTTTAAGAAATGTGACCCCGAGGTTAGTTCAAATTACGGTTTGTCAACGGCCATCGCGCTTAGTCAAGTCAAGGTACAGGATAACTTCTTACGGGCATGCTTTAGATTTTGGGATCCAAAGTACCATGTTTTTGCCTTTCCCGGGGGTTAATTTTTCCTTTGCCCGAAGTGATAGATGTCATAGGTGGGTGGAGCTCGGTTCGCCCTTGTGTTCCTTATGGGGATGATTCTTGCATGGAATGGTTTTACCACTTTTTGGACCTTTCTTCGTTAGAGGAGGCTAAAGTTTATTTTGGTACGGACGGTCTTAACTTAGGGTTACTTTCTAAGACATTCTAACAAGTTGGCTCTCGTCATGTTTCGACCTTGGCATGTAGGCGTGCTTTTAACATTGCTATTGCTTGTTATTATCTTTTTGAGGATGCGCGGTCACGTGAGGGTGGGGTAATCCCTGTGTTTTGGATGTGGTAGCGGCGATGGAACATGGTCGATCACCTTCCTTGCTTATTTTGGGTGAGCTTATTACGGATCTAGACGCTAGTGCCCGGCTACAGAGGGCACCTTCTCGGGGTTCTAGGATCATCTTACAGGTGTGTTTTTTTTGTTTTTTTTCCCCTTTTTTTTGGTTTTATTTTTATGGTTGTGATGTTTTGTAGCGGTTTGTACGGGTTTGGCTGCAGGAACGACTTGGTTTGGTGGTCCCTCCCCGGTGTTTCAAAGATTATAGTTACAGGGGTTTCACGGGCCGGAAAATGGTGCAGTTGTGGAGTAAAAGTCCCGAGGAAAAGGATTGGCTTTCTTGTTTGGCTAAAGGGGATGTGGTCATCAGGTTGTCTATCCCGTGGTGGAACACTAATGGGTGTATCGTGTTTCCATTTTCGTCTTCGACATGGGTTTTGGTAATACTATCCATGAGGGATCAAGTTCGTGTTTACCCGGGCATGTTGTCACATCAAATGGGTGTCCAGCTTTCTATCCCAAAGGATGCTGAAGTGGTCTCTAGTTCTGACCCATGGACGGGGAATTCGCTTAGGGAGTTCAGGATTTCTTAGGAGCATAAATTCTTACGTCCCGTTGTTATTGAGAGTGTTCGACCGGCCGACAATGCTTCTATCCGGCAAAGGGTTTATGAACACTCGCCAGGGCATATCGACTCAAAATCTAGGAAGACAGTACCACTAAGAGGCGAGGAGGTGACTCGAGAGACCGTTACCAAGTGCCTATCCAGAGACAGCGGGACCGATCCTAGTTTAGTCAGTTCATCTGAACGGGCCAAGACCGACGAGACCAATATTAAAGTTGTGAAAGAGCAAAGAAAGTGGGATTTCCTGGACTCACGTTTGGATAGGGCGTTAGAAGCTTGCTTTCAGAAAATCGCGGAGGAAGAACGCAAGCGGTCACGCCCGAACGGTAAGGGTGACGAAGAGTTGGACCGGTAGAGCCCAGCCATTTATATTATGTATTACTAGTTGATAATATGTGGCGTATTAGTACTAGTTTTTGTGAGGTTTTGACACGTTGAACTTCCGCGATGTCCGGACTTCGGATTTTTGATGTAAATGTCTCGACAAAAGCTCGATCTAACCGAATTTTGTTATTAATGAGAAGCAATTTTTTTTTTTTGTGATGGCTCTCAACTCGATTCTTCATTTTACCCGGACCGCCCTTTCGGGTTTTCACTCCGTCCTCGGCTCACCCTTTTTTGTATTTTTTTCTTTTTTTTTGTATTTTTTTCTTTTTTTTTTTGACGGCTCGCAACTCGTTTCTTCATTTTGCCCAGGGCGCCCTTTCGGGTTTTCACCCCGTCCTGGGCTTGTCGTTTTTTTTACGACGGCTCGCAACTCATTTCTTCATTTTGGCTAGGGCGCCCTTTCGGGTTTTCACCCTATCCTCGGCTCGTCGTTTGTGCTTCGTCATTTTAAATCACTCGTTGGTCGGGTCGTAGAGGAAGTCTCGGTTTGTACATGAATCGATTAATCGATATTTTTTTTTGTTCGGTTGTTTTGTTTTACCCGGGGAACGGGTTGCCTACGTATCCGCTTTTAGACGGAATCAAACCATGTTCGTAGTTCTTTAGAAAAGTGTGAGTGATTTCGCTTTAGACTCGTTTATGCCATTTATCGATGTGATTTTGATTTTGTTGTTGTTGTTGTTATTTTTTGCTTCCCCCTAAGCCGGAGGTCGGGACGTGGTTTCCAAGGTGTTTATGGGTAGTATCGTTTGAGTTGATCCATATTGGTCGGGGTTGAGAATTCTTGACCATCTAGGTCGGTAAGGATCAGGGCGCCCCCCGAGAATATTTTCTTAACGAGGTAAGGGCCTGCCCAGTTTGGTTTGAATTTCCCTCTAGGTTCAACGGGAAAGGGTGCTCTAATGGACTTAATTACTAAATTTCCCTCGTGTATGTTTCGGGATTTCACTTGTTTGTTAAAGGCTCGCTGGATTCGTTCTTGGTAAGCTTGTACGTTGGATAGGGCATGTATCCTACGTTCGTCTAGGAGTACTAGCTCGTCATACCATTTTTGGTTCCATTCTTCCTCAAGGAAACCACTTTCGGCTAATATTCTCAGTGATGGTATTTCTAGCTCTATTGGTTGGACGGCTTCGGAGCCGTTGGTTAAGTTATATGATGTGGCTCCGGTGTGTGTTCTATAGGATGTTCGGTACCCCCATAAGGCAAAGGGGATTTTGTTTGGCCAATCCCTGTGTTGTCTATCATTTTCTTAAGGATTGTGGTGATGGTTTTGTTGGCTGCTTCTACGGCTCCGTTTTTTTGCGGTCTATAGGGTGAGGATTTGTGTCTTTGGATTTTGTATTTGTCTAGGAGTTTTTGGGTGTTGGCCTTGAAATGAGCCCCCTGGTCGCTGATTATTTCGTGAGGTATTTCGTAGAGGCAGATGATGTTGTTTTGTAGGAATTTGACTACTTGTTTTGAGGTTAGCACGGTATGAGAGGCAGCCTCTACCCATTTGGTGAAATAATCGATGGCCACAAATATAAAGCAATGTCCGCCGCTCCCGGATGGGTGTACTTTTCCTATGATGTCTATCCCGCAAGTGGAGAAAGGCCAGGGTGTGGCTACAGTGTGTAAAGAATAAGGAGATAGGTGTTGGATGTTGGCAAATATTTGGCAATTGTGGCAGTGTCGAACGTGACGTCGACAGTCTTCCTCTAAGGTAATCCAGTAATAACACAGTCTCATTCTTTTTTGGGCTAGTAGGTGTGCACTCATGTGGGGTCCGCACTCTCCGTCATGTACCTCTTCCGTGACTCTCTCGGATTGGTTTTGGTTTATGCATCTAAGGAGGACTCCTTGTGGGGTTCGTTTGTATAGTAGTCCTTGATTTAGAACGTAGTTTGTGGCCTGTATTCGTAGGGCTCTTTTTCTCTTGGTGTTAGTGTCGGGTGGATATGACCCGTGGGTTGTAAAGTCTAGGATTACTTTGTACCAAGGTTCTTCGGGGGTATCGTCGGTTTTGAGGTTATGCATGTAGGCTGGTTGTTTGCTTCTTTCTACGCATATAGGCATGGAGAAGAAGTGATCGGGCATGTTTATTAGTGAGGCTAATTTGAATAATGCATTAGCGAATTGGTTCTCTTCGCGGGGTATGTGTATGAAGTCAATTTTGGTGAATTCCCGAGATATTGTTTCTACTTTGGTTTGGTATGGGGTTAGGTTTTCACTACAAACTTTCTAGGTACCCGTAGCTTAGTTGACCACTAAGGATGAATCTCCATGTACTCTAAGGTTTTTTACTCCTAGAGATATGGTTGTTTTTTAGACATATTTGGTCGGCTTCGCATTTGGTTGCGTTGTTGGTAAGTCTGGTCGGGTGGCGGTTTGTTCATTTGCAAACTTATTGTTGTTTGGTTAGTGGTTAGCTAAACCTAAGGTTGTTTTTCCCGATTTCCTTCTTTGGGTGAAGTTGAGTGGGATGTTCGTGGCAGCCCTTGCATTTTAGTCAATTGTTATCGATAATTGGCATAAAGTCGAGTTCTTTTAAAGCGTTAAAGTAAACTGTTGAAAGAAGTTAAGCAATTTGTCGAGGCATGTTTGTAAAAAAGGAAGTGGCTTTATTGATGATAGTAGTAGGCGGGCTGGATACCCGTGATTAACTTTGTTTTGCGGGAGATGGAGGACATGTCCCCCCGCACCTCCGTAGACTTGATAAAGAAAGACAACATTTATTATTACTTTAGTCTAGGCCCTAGGATGAACTAGACTTTAACTAAGATCGGTCACGCCTTTAGAGGTTATCCGGATCGTGACACTGACTCTGTATGCTTGTCATCTGTCACAGCCATCGGGGGATGTTCCCCATGAGCGGCGTCTGGGATTTGTTCTTACGGGTGACTTTTTGTTGGGCTTAATGTTTGAGAGCCTCGGTGTAGGTTGAGCCGATCTTAGTAAACTCTTTTCGGGGTGTTTTGGTTTTGCAGGGTAATATTTTGCGGGGTGCGGGAGTTATTTCTCTTCTGGGAGACGCCGCCCCGACGGAGTATCGGGGTGACCCGTTCGGAGTGGGTTCCTGGGAGTGATAGTTGATTGAATTGGTATCTGTTTCATTCTCCATTCCACCACTTTCGAGGAAATTGAGGCGACTGTCAATGTGACGAACGAAGCAGGACAAGCGATCTATCGAGGTTCGAACATTGTGCACCACATCAGTTAAGGTATTAACGTCGATGTAGAGGTTCTCAATTACTCCTGGTTCTGCGAACATGTTGGGGAGAGATTTCTGCAAGAGGGTGTCGAGGATCAGGAAGACTTCACTGGTCGTCTTAGAGACTCGAAGGATGCTCGTGATCGAGTGACACGGAAATGAGACCCTTGACTCGTGTGCGCATGTAGTCATTAGCTTAGGGACTCAGGTGCTTTAGACTCTTGGTGTGTTCGGCGAAACGCCTATTGAGTTTTTATGTCTCTGTAACGAGACGATTTGACACAAACCTCGGTAGTGAGGTTTAAAGAGGACTTCTCGAAATGAGACGACCCAAAATGTAAGACCTCGAGTAGAGGTGATCCTAGTAACTAACAGAGACAGTTAAACACACGGCTGTACGTCGTAAGAGGTTGATCACGATCTCGGCTCAGGATCAAAGGATTTGATGCATGTTTTTTTTTTCGAAAACGGCCAATTTTGCAAAAAAAAAAATTAAATTGAAAGGGAGGATTTGTAAAAAAATAGTGCGACGACGGCGTGAGTACATCGCTTGGTACGTGTAAGTGTGTTGTTATGTGCGTGCGTCGGGAATTCGGTGATGACGAAATGTAAACGTATTTTTTTTAAAGTGGAGCAGTTCTTTAGGAGAACCGGTTTTGAAAATGATTACGTGATGATTCTACCGAAACTACTATTAATTAGTTGGTTCGATACTTGCAGTGTGTGTGATGCTCGTGGTAGAGCGCGAAGTCTGATGACAGTCTCCTTAAAAGTGTGACTAAGTCCTTAGTGAGGGATTTAGGTGGTGAATAATGTTTTTTAGAAAACTTTCGCTCTTTTGAAAAAACATTTAAAATTAGTGACCCACGTTCGTCGGTTGAGCTAACTAGCATTAGACGGTGGGGGTGTGTATTGTAAAAAGTGTTTTGAAAGTGTACCCGTTTTTTGAGTTCCTTGACTTCATTAATTGAAGCTTCGGTTTTGTTAACGGTATGTGCGTAAAAACATTTTTTTTAAATGAAAATGTAACTGTTTGATATTCCTCGACCCCATTGATCGGGAATCTCGGCGGTATTAACGGTATTCGTTGTTGACGGGTTTTAATTTGGCCAAGGTGATGGCATCGAAAATATTTTTTTCTTTTTGAAAGTGGTGAGTGTAAAATTTGCCATGATAACGGCATTTAAAAATGTTTTTCCCTTTCTAGAAATCACGATTTATACGGAGTATTGACGTTTAAATGGTCGTTTTGAAAAGATGAAGTATTTTTCGAAAACGGAATTGGGTGCGGTTGAGTATGTTAGCGTGGTTGAATCCAGATTTTAAGTGTTTTATTTGGGTTGTTTGCAAACACGCTACACATAACTAGGAATGCGTACACTCATGTAGGATGCAGACACAGGTAGGTTAGAGTAGGCTACCGCCCACGAATAATCTTTACTTAGGCATTGACAATTATCTGGGGAGACGAGTGTCATACCGTCCGTTCGGAACTATCCGCTAATTAATCCCGTGGGTTACGCGTTAGGCGGCCGGAGCGTCAACCGAGGATCTTTCCTCGTGTCCCTAAAGATCTTACAGCTAAAAGGTCGGTTGGTTCTGATATCAGTTAGGGTGGGCTTTTTAGGACCAAAACCTATAGTGACCACAACTAGGAACTAAGAAATGAGCTTCACCTACCTTGTTCAAGTTACACCACCACTGGAAACTTGTTTCCAAGTCCCAAGAGGAGTCGCCAAACTGTGGACGTCCGTCCGCACCACCCGGCGCCCCGCGCGGGCACGCGCGGGACCGACCCGGTTTTCAACATGTGGCGGCAGCCACCCACGCGGCCCCCTTCCTGCCGGGGGCCGTTCCGATCTCGCGTACGGGGCGAAGTGTCGGACCTCGATTTGGATGACGATCCGGACTTGTGGTAGACGGGTGCGGGCACCCGTGTTTCCGTTTGGAAATCGATCGAGTCGTGGTTGTTAATGTTTAAAGACCGATTCATTTGGTAAGGCGACCTTTTTAGTGAACTGAATTCGTTGCCGATTTGTGGAATCGCCACCGAGTTTATTATGGGGACTCGGAAACCGTTCAAGTAAACTTTGATCCCTTTCCGGCTCAAAGTTGAGTGGCACGGGACCTAAAGATAAAGACTTGTACCCTTAAGCACTCTATGTCTGGAATGACTCTCATTGCCAATGGTTTCGGACATCCAGAAACCGTCGATTCTGAGTAAGGGGTGAGGGTACGTATTGGAAAGCCAACATCCGATAGATGTTAACACCCAATCCCGCCCGCACTATAGCGGCCTCTACTAATCAATCGGTGGGCTGATAACCTAGTTCTTTTGTTGTGGCGGAAATACTGTAACATCCGTTGTGTTCACCATATATCTTTTGCTACGTCACTTGTTTAAGGACAAGTAATTGTCGTTGTCAAAGTAGTTGTGTTTACATTCTTTGCATGCGATTTCACGTGACAAGCAGGCCATGAAAAGATGCACGTAGGAGAGTAGAGAGTACTAGTATTATACGTATTAGCAAATCAGTTTTAACGTGATAATACGGATATTAGTCGTTCTCGTGGTATACCTTACCTGGTATTCTGCTTAAGATGCGCCGATTCGTTATTAATATAGATGCGTCGAACCTACTAAGGCGAGCACTTGGATTAATATGGAACCCGACCATCACTTTGTTCAGTTTTAGTTGTTTTACTTTTTGAATTCCGTGTTACGTGATTTAGCGTGCGATTATAAGGTCATAAAAGCAATAAGTCATACAAAAAACTGTAAATGCGAATGTAAGTAAATCACATTGTGAGGAGTTGCACCC
This sequence comes from Agrostemma githago, assembly GCA_958450325.1. Lineage (NCBI taxonomy): Eukaryota > Viridiplantae > Streptophyta > Magnoliopsida > Caryophyllales > Caryophyllaceae > Agrostemma > Agrostemma githago. The sequence goes on along the minus strand of OY288246.1, from coordinate 47,722,617 downwards.
TCGGAGTGTACACTAAACGGGACTCCATGCATAGATAGTTGAGAACGGATCTCGGAAATACTCGGGTCTATTTAGTGTGTTTTAGTACTTGTGAATGAAGCTGGGACGTTTACGTGTTTTAGTAGATGCTTGTGGACCTAGTGTCCACATCTAGAGTTATCGTAGTGCATAATTAGAAAAGGTGCAAATGTGGAAAGTTTTGTTTCGATGACAACCTAGTGACGACTTGGTTTCAACTGGCGGATCCTCCTAGCTTGACCAGTGACTCCGGCAAAGCTCCGTTACCGTTTACCCCTCCTGCGGCTATTCCGGCAAAGCTTCGTTACTGAGGACTAGTTCTGCCGCTAATCCGGCAGAGCTTTGCTACTACCTTTGACCTAGTCGATCACAGACACCTCGGTATCGAGTGGGGTGCTCGAAGGTGAGGAGTAGTGTCGATGTTGCTTTTATCGGAACTACGATCGAGTGGATCGTTTGCCTTGAGTGTCGGAGTGCGAGCCCTTAGCGAGAGTTTAGAGGGAGAAGAGAAGAAAGAGGTATGTCGAAATGAGGGCGTGAAGAGGGGTATTTATAGGTGTTTTTGGCCCTCGTCGCCCATATGGACACCTGAGTTGGGGCGCACCAGAACTCAGGCTCCAGGGCTAAGACGTGGGGAGATCAATGCGCGTAGGGCGGGGCGGTTGGGATATTGAGGATACAGTTTTGATACTTTCCAAAACCGAGAGCGAGAGTATAATACATATCTTGGGCGTTAAGGTTTCCAGTTTGCTAACCTAGCGCCGTGAACATTAGTGGGCTTCGAGTGTGCATCCCGAGGTTCGCTTGGCGCGGTGCTGACTCGGTTATAGTTTTGGGACCAACTCGGGGGTCCCGGTGTCCGAATTGACTATAATTAGTTGTTATGCGACCGTAACGACACGACTAAGGCTGCCATCATGTTAGCTTTAATTTTTCCGAGTAATTATTTGATCCATTCTATAGAAAAACTATCTACAACATCGCGAACCCGCGTCGCGTTGCAGTCCTATCGTCATTGGGTGTTTGTTGGGCACTTCTGCAGCCACCAGGTCCGAACCTGGGTATCTACAACACCACTAACATCTTTTTCAAGTTGTGACTCCACCATATCATGCCAATCCTCCTCTTCATCACACTCAACCACATCAACTTCCGCTCAAGTTTGTGGAGGACTTGGCACACTTGGAGGATGACATTTAGCATAATGCTCATACAAAGCAGATAGTGTATCAACCACCATGGGACGTAATATTTCAGCCTTGGCAAATTCAGATTGTTGATTAATTGCCCACTTTACATATTCCATTTTACGTCGGGGATCGAGAATAACAGCAATGTGCAAAAATATATTGACTTTATCGAGATTATCCCAATATTTGTCATGTTTACGCTTCATTCCAGATGCCATCAAACAAACCCCAACATCACTACTTTTACATTTTTTCTTAATCATCATATCAACAGCAACAACTTCTTGCAAATACATATTAGTTGTAGCATATAACGAGCCAGAAAGTCTCACAGTTGCATCATACAAAATCTTAAGAAATGGTAAAAGAGAAGCAACATGATCCCAATCCTCATCCAGAGGAACACCACGGTTTTTCATCAACACATATTTGAACTTGCCACCATCTGAAGTTTCAAGTTTTCGAAAAGCTTTTCGATATATTAGAGCACTATCTAACATCAAATAAGTGTCATTCCACCTAGTTTCAACATCTAAACACAAATGACGCTCAGAATCAATTTGTTCCTTTTTCACACACACATTAAACTTAATCAATCTGGCAGGGGAAGATCTTACAAACCTCACGGCATCTCGGACTCTACAAATAGAATCATCAACTTCTTTCAAACCCTCCTTCACTGTGAGACTTAGACTATGGGTTGCATACCTCATTTGCAAGAATTCGCCCTCTAAGATAGCGCCCTTCCAAGACACTAGTCTTTCCTTTAAGTACTCAACACCGACATCATTTGAACTAGCATTATCAAATGTTACCGTGAGAACTTTGGTGGTAATGCCCCACTCAATCAAACAATTCTCAATTGATTTACCAATAATCTCACCTGTATGACCAACAATGGGACAAAAGTTTATGATTTTTTAATGTAATACCCAATTTTTATCAATAAAGTGGGAAGTGAGACACATATAACCCAAATTTTGACAAGATGTCCATGTGTCAGTGGTGAGACATATGCGAGAGGTAAGTTTGCTAAAGTATGTCCTAAGCTTCATTTTTTTTTGCAAATACATCCCATAACAGTCTCTAGCAACAGTCCAACGAGAGGGGATCATAAAATGGGGACAAGCAACAGACAAAAATAACCGAAAGCCTTCATGTTCAACGGTTCTAAGAGGTTTCTCATCCATTATAATCATTTTGCTTAGAGCTACCCTAGTGTCATGTTAATTAAACTTCCAAATGTCAATTCTACTTAATCTTTCTCTCACACCACCGAAAGCACTAACACTAGCACTTTTTGTAGTTATCTCACTATGCACAGCAAGAAAGTTTTGTTTTTTATCAGCATTGGGGGGTACATTGGACACCTTGCATTGTGATTAGCCATAACAGTGGTACCACTACCAGAATCACCACAAAAATCACCAGAACAATAATTACGCAAAGCTCGTTTTTTGCATTCTTTTTTTAGGGGGGGTGAAGTGATCCCATACCCAAGATCGTTTTTTACCTTTCCCTTTAGCTTTCTTGACAGGTTCACCAGTAGTGTCAGATGGTGAAGTTTTCCTTTTTGTGCCTCGTCCTAAACTATCATGTTGGTTGTCTTTGTGTTGTTGCATATCTTTGGTTTGAACCTTGTCCGCCTGAATAGAATCCGACCTTTCACCTATATTAGTTGTACTTGCACAAGAAGATGATGCCATTGGAGAACACCTGTACAGTGTACACAAGTTCTAATTAACTAAAAAACACACAAACACAGAAATAAGAAATAAGAAAATAAAAATAAAATAAAATAAGATTGTAATCCCCTAGAAAATCTAACGCGATACAGTGGCGGAAACACTGTAGAGTCGGGACTAAAACACACTGTAACTATGTCTTAGTAAAATTAAAATGGTAAAGTCAAACAATAGGCCTTGAATAAAATGGCCAAAATTTATAACAATCCATAAGACATAATTATCAAAATAAACAAGCAGGATCCCCACTGCTCGCTAGCCCACACCCGGAACAAGTATACCTACCATGTTAAAACATAACAGCCACAATCAGTGGGGAGCAACGCCAACGTTCTCCCAGCCGTATAACAAGATTTTAAAACTGTAATTACTATTATAGAAAAATAATAAGAAAACGGAAAACAGTAAAACATTATAATGAAAATAAGTTTTCAATGAAAAACTTCACGTATCTAAACAATATAATAAAAACGAGTTTTCCAAAGAAAACATAAAACATTTGCCAACCTGCAACCAAATTATATCGATATTAATAAAATAGTCAAAATGCCGTTATGGATATTCGGTTAGCGTGCACAAGGCTAGACTTTCACTAGGGATGTACTAAAAACTAGCTTCGAGAACTCAGACACCAACTTCACACGCAGCGAAGATCCAAGGTCTCTAACTAGGCAACTCAACCATAATAGGACGGCGACTTATCAATGCGAGGTCCTAGCTTAAGTAATATATACCCCTCCTAGATACCAAATGTATCCAGTTCAACTGACGGCGACTAACACGATGTGATATCTAGCTTAAGGGCAAAATGCACATATAATCCTGGACACCAAATGTATCCAGTTCAACAACCAATGTATCCCAAATGGATACACCAGCCTTATAGTTGATGGCAAAACAGTACATCCTAGACTGTATTACTCTAACCCCACACTTATCCTTACTCCATAACTCCAAAACAAAGTCATTATCGATATTCAAAAGATATAATCATTGTAAATAATAAGAGAACAAAAGGAAAAAGGACCACTTTCTAAAAGAGGAAACTTTCTATTTTAGGAAACTTCTATTTTAGGAAACTTTCACTACTACAAATAAGATTTAAGAGGATGGTTGGATAAGGAACCGTCCTTTAGGTCGACGTCCTATTAAATCAAATAGCGCGGTTCCAAGAAGGTCAAACCGTCCTATTTAATTGCAGAACCATCCTATTAAATTGTTTACAAATAGGACATTGAAGGCATAACCGTCCTATTTGTAAACAATTTAATCGGACGGTTCTGCAATTAAATAGGATGGTTTGACCTTCTTGGAACCGCGCTATTTGATTTAATAGGACGTCGACCTAAAGGACGGTTCCTTATCCAACCATCCCCTTTAATCTTATTTGTAGTAGTGTTTACTAAAAATAGCATCATATCAAAATAGCAAAAATATTAGTTTATACTAATACAACATTTTTAGTAAACGATATAGATTTATAAAACTAATACTTTCGGCCTTAACGATATTAATTGTTAAAGTGGGAACATTTGAGTTTATGAAATTATTAAAATATCTTCCAAGTGTTTATAAAATGAATAAAAATGTCTCAAACATTTTAATACTACTAATCAGGGTGTTTTAAAAGTTTATAAAATTAAAATTCCCTAATTATTAATAGTTTCGACAATACGAACATAAATAGGATTTTACGGCAAATGTCAAATTAAATCTTTTAACGTCTTTTATTTTATTAAACCATTGAATATATTAAGAGTATGTTAAGGGATGATTTAACTCACCAATTTTCAGATTTAAATACTTTCAAAATGGCTGGAAAAATAATTGTTTTTTTGGTAAGACGAAGCATTTTAACGTTAAATCACAATTTGTCCAAAAATCAATACTTATTAATTAAAGACTTTAATAAATAGTACAAAAATTACTTAAAATAGTTAAAATATATTTATGGACATTCTGTCCAGAAAAGAAAATTTTCCAGAATCCTAAAACTCGGTTTTTAAAGCGTTCTCTCGTTAATCGTCTAATCTCGACAATAACGATTAATAAAAATAGTAATTACAAAACGATTTAAGTATTAATGTCCAAAAATTATTATTAAACCTAAAAATCATGATTTTCCAGAAAATACATTTCTTCCAGATTTCCAAAAATTCCAGATTTAATAAATCCCGCTAAAACCGTCTTTTAAACCCGTTTTCACAATTAACGATTCCATTAATAAACTTATCGTTCCCAACATTTTATTAAAGCACTAAAAATCATAAAATTACATTTTGTTATGAATTCATCAGAATCATATTTTTTTCCAGATTTACAGAAAAGACCAGAAATTGAGAATTTAAACGACAAACACGGTTTTAACGATAAACGATGATTTAAAGTGATTAATTAATTCATCCACTTAAAAATTCCGAAAAATTATGAAAAAAATCAGAAAATTCTATTTCTTCAGAAAGTTTCACCACATCAAAAATCAGATTAAAATAAAAAGTTTAGGTACTAGAACTAAAAATCGGCTTTTAATCATTTTTGTCCGTAAACGGTAATAATTCAATAATCGATAACTAAAATATCAGAAAAATACTAAATTATTAAAAATCATCAAAAACATCATTTTTACAGAATATAAACATATATTACATGTTCAGGCCGAATATTACGATTTTACAAATTAATATGACGATTTAATCGTTAATCTCGTAAAAGCGATAAAAATACCGAAACATGCAAATTTTCAAATTTTAAAAATTTTCCAGATTTTATGACATACATATATTGTCAAAAATGAAATATAGAAATATTCATGAAATTACACAATTAAAATCATGCAATACCGAGTAACATCGACGTTACCTCTAATCCAAGTCCGAGTCGACGATCTATTCATCCGCTTCCGGATCCTCCAAAAATACTACAAAAACTTGACATCCATGGTATAAAAATACCATAAGATCGCTGGAAAAACAAGGTGTATAACGATTGAAAATGAAATCGATTAATACCTTAGCGAAGAAGACGAAAAGAGGATCGAAATAAGAGAAAAAATAGGAGACGGAAGGCGATGCTTGAAGACGGTTTTCTGGCCAGAAATGGCTGCTGAAAAATTCAGATTTCATGAACCAAAAGAGAGAAAAAGAGGAGGTATTTACCTTGATTAAAATTGATGTAAATTGAATGAGAAAAAAAAGTGAAAGGATTAAGCATAAATGAAGCTCTTAAAATTGATGAAAATAAGGTACATGTATACTACACAACTTGGCCAAAATGATGTATGTGGATGTTGAAAAGTTTTTGCATGAACCATCACATTAAAACATGGTAGAAATATCTTGTGAAATAATTGTTCTCTTAAAAACATAAAAATAATAAGTTGTAAAAATATGTAGTAGTAGTGTGACATGGGGGTCACGGTCCAAAATGGTTGGAAGGGGTCCAAAAACAATTGTAGATTGAAAAAAAATATGATCGTAAAATTATTAAAGGTATTTCAAAGCAATTAGAGTAAACCTCGCGTTGGAAAATAATAATTTACGAAACTTCGTAATAAAATCATTAATGACTAAATTTTCATAAATAAAAATATTTCTTAGTTGAAAATATCACATAAACGTGTTTGGACCGTTTTAGAAAAATAAATAACCCATATCTAAGCTTAAAATGATAGTTCGTACAAAAATGAGATTCTTCGCAAAATAAGCAAATAGTTTGCGACGAAAATTTAATAAATAGATTTATCATAGAAAAATAAAATATTTAAAATCTTTTAATGAAAATAAATAATATTAGACTCAAATATTATGAAGCTTGAAAATGAAGGAAACTGAAGGCAGAAAAATAACAGAGTTATGACGGAGTCATAACGGAATAGATAATAACACATAGAAAATTAGCGGGTGTTACAAAGATACTAAATGAACTAATAAACAAAAGTCAACCACAAAACTAATTTAGATTGCTTCCTTTTATTATTCTTACTTATAAAGTTATAAGTAAACATTATTTTTACTAAAAAGAATAAAACTGAAAGGACGGACGACAAAAGCCAGTGTATCAGATACCAGCATATGTATATGTATGACTTCTATCATTTTTCAGGAATTCCGAATGAAATATACACAAGATTCTCACATAAGGCGAAGCTATATGTAACAAAACCCAGACAGCCGGCCGAAGCCTTTATAGACTAATCTAATCTGGACTAGAAACATATCATGCTGTCTCTAAAATAGAGAAATCCATAAATAGCTACTACAACTACCGGAGCAGCATATAATTAACAAACAACAAACAAAATCAAACTAACTTCACAAACTCAAGAAATGACAACTAATTTCAGAAGAACAAACAATCGATAACTCCAAATCATGATTAATTCCAGAAGAACACACCTAATAACAAAATTTAATCGACGAACTAACAAACAACAAACAAAATAAAACTGACTTTACAAACTAAAAAAACACAATTAATTTCAGAAGAACAAACAATCGATAACTCCAAATGACAATTAATTTCAGAAGAACAACAATCGATAACTCCAAATCACGATTAATTCCAAACGAACAGACAAAATAACATAATTTAATCGACGAATTAACAAACAACAAATGAAATCAAACTGACTGATCACAAAATCACAAACTCAAAAAAATCGCTAACCTTGTACTAAAATCACAAATCGATGTTCAGATGCAATTGAAATTGAAATCGAAAATGAAATCAGAATTATATGAAAAAGAAGAACATACTTAACAACATAAAACCCAGAAAACATTCAAAATCACAAACCCTAAGCTGTTGAGAACTTGAGAATCAGCGGAAAAAACATACTTTGGTGTACAAGGTGAATGGGGAGGGAAGCGCGCGTCGGAGGGAAGCAGGTCGAATGGGGGGCGCGGCGGCCGGCGAAATAGTGAGGCGGTGGCGGCAACGTGAACGTCAAGTGAGGGAGGGAGTTAGGGTTTGAGGGGAATGAGCAGTGAGGAGCAAATCAGAAAACTAGAAATTAGAAAATTAGAAAACTAGAAATTAGAAAGGGGTTAGGTGTTTAGGACTTAGGAGTATTTTTCTTGATACGTAATTACTCTCTTCATCTCGATGTTTAATTTTATTAAAATACGTAATTACTGTCTCCGTCTCCACACAAATAATATAAAAGTTAAATAAATAACCAAGACGGGAGGAATATAACATTTTTATGGAAAAGTTTGTAATTTTTTCAAATGACTAAGTTTGTAATTTTTCAAATTACTCAGTCTGTTTCAATTCAATTAAGTTCAGTTCAGTCGCATTAAATATTTTAGTTAACATAAGTTAAGTTCATACCTATTCAGTTTAATTCGGAAATAATACTCTGTAGTAATAATTATAATAATAATAATATTATTTTAGTAGTGCTGCTGAATCGATTCGGTGGTGGATGAAAAATATAAAGAATGGAAAAGCAACGACTTTTTTGAAATTGAATGAATATAAAAGAAGATACAATTTTTGTCTAATATAAATTGAAATAATCTACTTCAATTTGTTTTCTTACTTCTTCATCTTCATTAACATCTTCAAATCTTCAATGTTACTATCACAGCGATTAGCAAACCTTGTGTCTTTAGTTATCCATTCACACATTGTTCGTAATATTCTCCTGTTGATGTCGTTCATGTTTGTAACCGCTCCTCTTTGACTAATTGCATGTTGAATTGTATCACTGGTAAATATGGTATAGAAAGTCCAGTAAATAGTATTCCCTCTCTTTCATTTGATTCTTTACGTTTATTTTTTTGACAATATTCATAAGTGAGGAGAATCGTTGATATGACTTTTCATATATAAGATTTGAATATTCAATATATAACCGAGTGCATTATGAATAAAAAACTTTTAGAACTTTTAATAATACGTAACTAAATATATACGAGATTACGAGTACTATAAGAAGTTAGTAGACAACCATTATACTCCTTAACAATATAATAATAATAATAATAATAATAATAATAATAATAATAATAATAATAATAATAATAATAATAATAATAATAATAATAATAATAATAATAATAATAATAATAATAATAATAATAATAATAATAATAATAATAATAATAATAATAATAATAATAATATTTGTCAGGGGTGATGTTCCTTCGGTAGGAGCAGTTGTGCGTGCTCTCGATTTTTTCTCTTTGGAATCAGGTTTACATGCCAACAAGGATAAGACCAATATCTTTTTTGGTGGTGTGAGTGATGCCATAAGAGATATCATTCTCTTTAATACTGGATTTAGACTTTGATCATTTCCTTGTCGCTATTTGGGGATTCCACTTCATTCTGTCAACAATAAGAAAGGGGAATATCAGGTTCTTATTAATAAAGTGCAGAAACAGATCTCATGCTGGTCTTCTAGGTTTCTTTCTTATGCAGGCCGTCTACAACTTCTTAATTCTGTGATTTTTGGAATTACTAATTATTGGTGCTTTAATAGCTTGCTTCCTGTGAATGTCCTGCAACAGTTAGATCTACTCTGCCTTAGATTTTTCTGGACTGGTGCAAACGAAAAGAGAATGATTTTTAAAAGCTGGGCAGGTGTTTGTGTCTCTTGGGCTGAGGGGGGTTTTAACATTAAGAGACTCAAATACTGGAACAAAGCCTTGCTCACTCAGTGGCTTTGGAGAATCATTACTGGTAATGGTGGTTTATGGGGACGATGGCATGACAAGTATGTTCTTAGAGGGAAAAGCATATGGGATTTTACAAAGAATGAAAGATATACTTCTTCATTCAACAACCTGATAGGTCTGAAGGATGAGATTATGCAGAGGACTGGTAGTATTGATGCTGCAATTGGGCTATTTTAAAGCTGGACTGTGCAGGGACAGTTCGATGTCCGGTTAGCTTATGAGTGGATTCGACCTAAGCAACCTAGGGTTCTTTGGATGAGTTGGATCAAGGAGGCCAATATTGTTCCTAAACATAGGATTGTTGTGGTCCTTGCAGGTCAGCGGCATCTAGCTACGCTAGATATGCTCCAGAAAAGGGGATTACCGACTGTTAATAGATGCATTCTGTGCTTGCAGGCTGAGGAGAATACAACTCACCTTTTCTTTTCCTGTCCTTTTTCTAGGCAGGTGTGGCAGCACCTTCTCTGCTGGATGCAGATCACGGGCAGAAGTAACAATCTCCACACTGAATTGAGATGAAGTACTCATAGAAGCAAAAGGAGACATTGGAAACATAGATGGTTTTGTGGATGTCTGGCTGCTGCTGTCTATACTATTTGGGGAGAAAGGAACGCCAGGATTTTTGAAGGTTGTAGGAGCTCTATTGACAGTCTAGTTAGGCGAATTAAATTTGATGTCTTTATTAGATTAAGGAGTCGAGGATTAGATCTTTCCATTAAGTATATAATATAATGTTGGGTTTGGTCCTATATAGGGGCTAATGTTTGATCTTTAGAGCACTAGAGGTTTTACTTTGTAAGAAACTTATTCTTATTCTAATATAAGATGTACCTTTCTTGCAAAAATAATAATAATAATAATTCATATTTTATTAAGATAAATACAAATTTAAAAGAGACTATATGTGCTCCAAGTCATTTTGGAATGACAAAACTAATCTTAGAAACAAAACTGTTTTTGCACTAGTTCAATTTAATCAATATCAGCCAGAAAGAATAACGCCTAAAAATATCTCAATTATCTTTTTACTTTCTATGGGAAATGTTAATTTCCTCAGTTAGGTAATTTTTTTTTAAAATGTTGGATACAGATCGAATCGGATATCCGATATCCAATCCGATCCGATATCCGAAATATTTCGAATATCGGATATCCAAATATTTTGGATATCGGATATCCGAATTTTTTCACCCAGCTATCCGTATCCGATCCGATATCCGAATAATTCGGATCGAATATCTGTATTCAAACTCCACATCGAATCGGGTATCCGGAAATCGGATCGAATTCAAATCAGATTCGGATACTCGGATAATTTGCTCAGCCCTAATTGTTACGACACCTTTTGGTTTGTCGTAAGTCACACAAAATCTCACCGAAGGCCCTAGAGGCCATTCTAGCTCACAAAAATCGACAAAGGCGTCACCCACAACGTCACAAACACTAATTGAACAAGACTACATAGGACAAGTACGGGAATTCTCGAGAAAACGGTCCCAAACCTTAGCATTTCGAGTTTATCGCCATGAGAGCCTATTGTCATACCTCAAAATCTTCTATCAAGCTTCTAACTATCCTAACAAGCCCAATTCAACCCTAACATAACAATGGGATTAAGCACAAGCATCGAAACTTAGCGAATTTAAAATACCCAAATCAATTTTCTAGGATTTCAACAAAATCAACCCACAATCAACTAAATTAAGCAAAATCGATAATAGACGAGTAAAGAACACTTACCCGGAGTCGACATTTTCGCGTATGGCAGAAATCGAGACGGAAATTGATTAGAAAAGTTGAAAAGGCGATATTGGGGCGAAGAGGGGCGCGCGTTTGAATTGTGGAACGAATGAATCGTTCGCCCAATATTCGCTGACTTAAAGCAAACCCGACCCACGAAATCCCGGGCGCCTCATGTCGCGCGTCCAAAACCTGGACCGCTGAAGGCCAAGCGCCTGAGAATTGGGGCGCAAATGAAGGCACGTCCAACTAACCCGGCAGAAGACTAAAAACAAGAACGAACGAGACCTTATATCCAATATACGCAAAAACACGCACCCTTTAATCAAGCGAATAAACAACGACACAACAATTACTAGTCGATACCGCTAAAGCACGCCTACAAACCGACCCCAAACAAGGAATAATGATAAAAGAAGCATAAGAACTACGATTAACAAGAATGCTCACGCTTGCAACGCGTGATAAAACAAACAAAACAAAGCCGACCTAAATCAATTCCGAACAAATCTAAGCGCATAATAAACCAGAACAAAGCAAAGCAAATCTGAACAAAATAAGACAAGTCCAAAAAATAAATTTAACCCAAATAAATGAACTCCAGCAAATTTCCTCGAGCCCAACGGGTCTTTGTCACCCGGAGGGCAATTTAAGTTCGAGCGGATACCGGCACGTTCGAACATTTTGGAGTCTTATAGCTCCACATCAATTTAAGTTCGAGCGGATACTGACACGTTCGAACATTTTGGAGTTTTATACCTCCACAGCAATTTAAGTTCGAGCGGATACTAACACGTTCGAACATTTAGGAGTCTTATACCTCCACATCAATTTAAGTTCGAGCGGATGCCGACACGTTCGAACATTTAGGAGTCTTATACCTCCACAGCAATTTAAGTTTGAGCGGATGCCGATACGTTCGAACATTTTGGAGTCTTATACCTTCACAGCAATTTAAGTTTGATTAGATACTGACACGCTCAAACATGTTTCGCCCGAAGGGTCTTAGTTATCCTGAAGGCGACAGCAACAGCAATTTGAGTTTGAGCGGATACTGACACGCTCAAAGATATTTTTCCCGAAGGGTCTTAGTTATCCTGAAGGCAACGACAATTTGATTTGGAGCGGATACTGACACGCTCAAACATATTTTCCCCGAAGGGTCTTAGTTATCCTGAAAGCATAGCAACAACAATTTGAGTTTGAGCGGATACTAACACGCTCAAACGTATTTTGCCCGAGAGGCATTCCAAATGCGATTGTTCGAGTGGATACTGACGCCCTCGAGCATTTTATTTCATTTTATTTTTGTGTCTGAGGGGTCATAGGCATCCCGAAGGCGATTGTTCGACTTGATACTGATGCACTCGAGCATTTTATTTCATTTTATTTTCGTGTCTGAAGGGTCATAAGTATCCCAAAGGCATTTTATTTCATTAAGTCCGAGGGGTCATAGGCATCCTGGAGACATTTGTTCGAACGAAAGCTGACATATACGAACATTTTTTTCGCATCCACGCTTGACGCGTCACACACACTCAAAAGATAATCCAAAATTGAACGGATTCTTGAACATCTGAAAAGGTAAAGCACATGAACATGGAGAACCTAGAACGAGATGGAAAGCATGGGCCCAGGCCCCGTCAGGCGACCATAGGCAAGGACGTCAGGTATGATTTCTAAGCGTTGGCTGACGAGCCTCAACACGTAATCCAACGGACTTAAAACGACCCGACCGGACAGCCAGCAGGTCGTAATCCTCGATTGACCTGGGTGGCTATACTTAGACTTTTGCCTTGTCCAAGTGTTGTGTGTCAACATTAGACCGTTTTTCCTCTCATTTAGACCTGTTTTCCCCTCGTTTTGCGAGACTTGAGCGCGATTATCGTCGTATTTTGAGTAATTCTCGCATTAGTGTCTCTCTTTTGCATTTTATGTGTTTTTGGTAGTTTTCTATCTATTTTGATAGGATTTTCGACCAAAAACCTGTCTAAGCTCCAATGAGCATGAGAGAGAAAGAAACCGTCCGAAAAGGAAAGCACACAACTCAAAATCCAAAGTCCAAACTCAAGAGGTGAAACCTTGAGCAAAAAGGAAAAACTATAAGTCCATTGGGCATCTGTGGACATGACATAGGTCCACCCCGACGCGGCCCTGCGCGGGTTTGGGTAGGCGAATGAATCTCCATATGAAACGGATCGAATTGAAATTTAGGTCGAAGTGGAGTCGCCACCGAATTTTGTGGTTATTCGGAGCCATTCGAGCCCACTCTATGTCGTAGTGGTCCGTATACAAAATACGGCCCATTTCCGATGTCATAGTTTATTGGGTTCGTCCCTTTGCATTTGATACCAATACCGACATTATCGGATATTGTGTATTGAATGACTCTCGTGCGCCAACGATTTCGGGCATCCGGAAACCGAGGTTCTGTGTAAGGGGTGAGGGTACGGGTTGGGAAGCCCACAAAGGACACCCAACCCCGCCCGCACTTAGCGGCCTCTACTAAGATCTCGAATGACTTTCTAATACGCGCGTTAGTTGAACGGGAAAATGATATGCAACGATTATTTTCCCTAAACATGTGAAAGAATTGAAAGGGTTTCTATGTCGATTTAATGCAATTAATTCTAACGTCAAAGTTGAATTTTAGCATGCGGGTTCATTTTAGTACAATAAAATAAACGACAAAAATCGACAAAGGAAACAATCAAACCGTTAGTAACGATGTAACGAGTAATAAATTGAATAAAGATATAGATGTGATGAATGCATGATTTTGGAAAGAATAGTAGGTCACGTGATGGATTGACACGTGTTGACCGAGGTCAAGGAAAAAAATATCTCGAGATCTAAAAAAAATGTTTTGTCTAAAAAAATGATGTTCGAAGAATAATAATAAAAAAGAGCGAAATTGTTTTCTTCGGAAAATTGATGGTTTTATTAAATCGCGTACAAATATTGCGTAATTTGCACTCGACTTAATATTTTTGATATTCGTCGTATTCAATATTCGATTATGAAATCGATATTAAATACTTGGAATAATTTATACTCGATTTTAATTTTGATGCTCGTCATATCCCATATCCGATTATTGAATCGGTATGAAATGCTAGAGCGAAAACTTGAAGAAAATAATATGTCGTTTTAAATTAACTAGCACGATATAAATTTTCTCCGCGTTTATTAATGTCGTAATTAATTCAATTGAATTAGAGGACATCTATATTAGCATCAACGAAAATCGTGTTAATTAATTTATTTGACTAAATCATTAGATTCGACATCCAATTATGGAATTGGTATCGAATCTAATAGATCGACACCTTAAAAAACTCGCCTTGATTCCCTCCGCATCCCGACATCATAATTAATTCTTGCGAATTGTTTGATGTCGGATCCGCATCAACGAGTTTCAACTCTTATTAAATACAATGCTTGTTTTTGAAAATTAATGTAATTATACGACTAATGATAATGATGCAAACAAAAAAAAAATATTGTTTAAGTTAACTTATCTCAATAATCAAATAATCGGGGTATTGGAACAAGCGACCGTCAACGCTGTGTGCAGTACACTTGTATATTCGTGTTTCCTTATTCCGATACCCCTCTTATTCGACACAAATCGATATGTATTTTAATGTTTTGTATTAGTATTATCGATATTATAATGCAATAAAGGAAAAAAAATAAAAAAAAAATAAAAAAGTAAGAAAATGCGAAGAAGATGACGAGAGGAAGAGAAGAAGGAGAGAACGGGGTTTTGACACCCTCAACCTACATGTTCTTGTCTCGGATCGAACTCGTAACCGTGGCTTTATCACAAGAGTCTTCGAGGTTTTACGGAGGTTAAGTTATGGTGGCTCGGGATTGATTCCTAAAACTAGGTTTAGGGTTTTTTTGCAAGTGTAGAATTGCTAGAGTTTGATTAAGGTTTGTAATAAATGTTGTATGTGTGTGTAGGGTTGCTCTAGGGTTTTTTTTTCAATGTGTGAAAGTGTGTTGCATGGGGGTGTTTATATAGGCATGGCCATGCACTTTGGTGTCAAGAGTTTTGCCTTGACGGACTTGACCTGATGGCCCGTCTGAAGATGGACTGTTGGTTTTGCTTCTTGAGTTGGACTTTTGATGTTGTGAATGGTTGTTTTGTATGTCTCGGAAACGACCTTGACCAGGGTTGACCCAATCGCAAAAAAGTCGGTTTTAATTCCGGTGTCGGTTTTGGCCCAAATTAGTCTTGTTTGGCTCGGAACGGTCCGCTGGGCCTGGATTCGAGGTTGATTTTGTGAGATTTGTACTCTGTAAGTGTGTTAGCCAGCGATTAATGGATTTGAGCCCGTATCCGAGCGCATAGAAGCATGTTAGCGTCCGATCATCATCGGGTGTTTTTTGGAAACTGCCATAGACACCTGACAGTCAAAATGCGGGTGTCTACAGAGCCCCCACTCTGACTGAGGCTTGGACAAGGCGAAAGTCAGAGTAGCCACCAGGCCAATCGAGGATTGAAACCTGGCGGACTTCCGGTCGGGTCGTTTATAGTCCATTAGACTCGCGTGAAGGGCTCGCCAGCCGTAAGCTAGAAGTCATACCTGAGCCGATAACTCCGTGGGGAATTGGACTTGTCGCATAAGTCCTGGGTGTGCCTGTATGTAGGCCCATCCCGTGAAATGCCGCCGTTGGCTTCCGCTGGGGAGATATCGTGGGTTGCACGTCCCTGTTTGAGTCGTACCTGTATAAGTCACAGAAAATGCATGCAACACGTAGATAGTAAAATGACTCGCGTTGGGGAAAATGATTTTTTGAAATTTTGAAAATTTTGAAAATTTTGAAAATTTGAATTTTGAAATCTTGAGATTTTTGAATTTTGGAAACTTTGAGATTTCTGACTCCTAACAAGGATTAGGAAAGTTCGGGATGGATATTCCCGTGCTAGTATCGAGACTAGGCTTGCGGTTTGATTCCAATTAGGATTATGAAATTTTCCTAAACAGTTTGCAAGGCTAATGCTATATAAAGTCCTCTCTTGTCCTTGATTTCTCCACAATTCTCATTACAAATCAATCCCTTCTTTAAAGAAAGTCTCTTTATTTCCCTTAAGGCAAAAAGAAGATCTCCTTATTTTCTTAAGGAATTTAGTCATGGGAATCGATAGGTTGAGTGTGATGTTGCAAGAGTGGTCCCGTCGCTTTAGGGACACGGATAGGGTGGCTTTGAATCAAGCGGGGATAACTCAGCTGTACCCGTTCCGTCAGATGGTGGTTGATCGTTATTTTCTGGATGCATGCTTGGCTTACTGGGATGACATATATCATGTCTTTGCTTTTCCCCGGGGCGAGGTTTGCCCTTTGCCTGAGGAGATTGCTGCTATAGGAGGATGGAACCCGGTGCTTCGTCCAGCCGTCCCGTACTCGATCTATGACCCGAGGAGGAAGCTTCGAGAATTTCTAGGGCTTTCTCACAATGAGGTATCCCGCATGATGGAAGGCGATAAGATTTCTCTGATCGACTTGGCTGAGAAATTTATGAATTCTCTTGATGTTCGGGTCAGACCTGCTTACAGCCGCAGGGCCTTTTCTTTCTGTATGCTCCACGTATATGCTTTCGAGGGTCACATGGATTTGTTATCCTGCATGGGAAACACCCATCTTCTGACCGTAGTATATTTGATGGAGACTGAACACAGCCTGGCTTGGCTGATCACGGGCGAGATTATCCAAGGATTAGACAGCCGTAAGAGAGACTCGTCAATTCGTCTTACCGGGAGCACCCGATTGCTGCAGGTATGTTACTTTGCAAAAAAAATTTGATTTTTGATTTTTTTGATTTTTTTTACTCATGTTTTTGTTTCCTTTTTCCAGATTTGGCTTTATGAGAGGCTATCAGTGATAGATCCTCCCCTTGATGCGGGCAACTATCGTCATAACCAGGTGATGACGAGAACGCGGGCCATTGATTTCTCTCGTCAGATTACGCAAAAGTATTGGGATGAGGTTTTGTCTTTTCATGGTGGTCCGTTAATCCGATGGGTAGTTCCGTGGTGGCCCATCTACCTTTGGAGTGGCTTGGGCCCGAGGGACAGAGCCCGCTATCAGGTGATCTTATCTTTCAGACAGACGGTTCATCTCTACCCAAATCGCATACTAAGGCAGTATGGATGGACCCAGCGAATCCCTGAAGTTGAAGCAGTTGTGAGTGACCCTACTCAACTGACTGATGTAATGTGTGATACCTGGATGCAAAGATGGTACACGCGGCATACTTGGCCCGTTGTCAAATATCGCCACTCAATCTGGGTTTCAGATTCTTACATGAAGTGGACCAAAGCCATTGATGCTGAAGCCCGAGCTGCGCTGAAGGTTGACGAAGCTTTTGACCTGCTGAGGAGGGAGCAAGCTAAAGACAATAGGGGATTCTTTGATGATGGTGACACCCCGGCTACCATGGTTCGTCAATGTCAGGTCACAAAAAGAAGACTGAGACTCAAGCTGAAGGGTCTAGTGCTAAAGGTGCTTGGGGGAAAGTGAGCCCCCAGACTGACTTGGGAAGGAGACTGGGCCCAAGACTACCCGTGCAGGACCGACTTGGCCCACGGGATAGATTACCCGAGCACGTGCGGGCTCGCATTGGACCGAAGACCGTGATAGAAGACCCGTCGCCGAAGAAACGGGCTTGTGTTAAAGAGGTTCCACTTGTGATTCGGGAACGCTCGCCACCACCCCGAAAATCTCCGGCTCCACGTGACCCGAAGGACAAGGGGAAGGGGAAAATGCCCGGATATTAGTCTCCGTTATTATTATTTGAATATTATTATTATTGTTTAGTGGTGTGGTTTTTTTTTTTGGTGTGTGTATGCCGTGCCCGGCGTTTTTTTTTTTTGTAATCGAGATAAAAAGACATATTATTGAACACCGTTCCCGTCTTTCGTTTATTGCAGTGGTTGTACCCTTTTGAGGGGTTGCCTACGTATCCACAAATAGCGGAATCAAACCAAACGTAGTTCAAAATTGATTTGATTGATTTTTGCAATTTTCGAAATACATCAAGATTATTAATTCAAGATGTGCGACAGTAGAATAATTAATTCTAGCTTATTGACTTGTCTATAATTTTTGAAAATTTATAGAAAGACAAATTTTTGTAAATTTTTTGCAAATGACATTGAGATGGGGTTTATGGGTAGTAGCGCTTCAGCTGGTCCAAGTTGGTTGGGTTGACAAATTCTTTCCCGTCCAAGTCTGTCAGCATCACCGCTCCTCCTGATAGGACCTTCTTGACTAAGAATGGCCCAGCCCAGTTGGGTTTGAATTTACCCCTTGGGTCAACCGGTAGTAAGGCACGAACCGATTTTAGGACCAAATCCCCTTCTTTGATGTTTCGGGGTCTAACTCTTTTGTTGAAAGCCCGTTGGATCCTCTTTTGATATATTTGGATATTGTTGAGGGCCCGTGATCGCCGTTCGTCTAAAAGGACCAGCGAATCGTATCGGGCTTGGACCCAATCTGCTTCAGGTACTTGGCTTTCAAGTAAAATCCTGAGGGATGGCACTTCTAGCTCGACTGGTTGGACCGCATCCATTCCGCATGTCAAGTAATACGGGGTTGCCCCGGTCGCGGTGCGGATTGAGGTTCGATATCCCCACAGGGCAAAAGGTATTTTGTCGGGCCAGTCCCGGTAATTCTCAGCCATCTTTTTAAGTATGGTGACAATTGTTTTATTGGCCGCTTCTACCGCTCCATTTGTTTGAGGTCGGTAAGGTGAAGATGTATGCCTTTGAATTTTATATTTTGCCAGCAATGCGGCAGTTTCGGCTTGAAAGTGGGTCCCGTGATCGCTGATGAACTCGTGAGGGATCCCATACCGGCATATTATTTTATTTTGGATAAATTTGGCCACGTGCTTGGCGTTCAAGACACGGTATGACTCGACTTCGACCCATTTGGTGATGTAGTCGATGGCCACTAAAATGAAGCAATGACCTCCCGTCCCGGAAGGATGCACCTTTCCAATTATGTCTATACCCCATGTCGAAAATGGCCATGGTGATGTCATGGTATATAAGAGGGAAGATGGCATATGTTGTACATTGGCAAAGATCTGACAGTTATGGCAGTGTTTGACATAAACCTGACAGTCTGTTTCCATGGTGTTCCAATAGTACCCGAGCCTCATGATTTTTCGGGCTAGCATATGGGCGTTCATATGCGGGCCTTTTTCACCGTCGTGTACTTCGGCCATTACCTTTTCGGCCTGTATTTTATCGATGCATAGGAGTAGAGCCCCCTGTGCCGTCTTTTTGTACAGTTGCCCGTCGTCCGTGCGAACGAATTGCGTTGCCAATCTCCGCAAGGCTTTCTTGGCCCGGTTTTCAGTTCCCGGGGAATATTCTCCTGTTGCCAAGTAGGTTAGGACAGTTTGATACCATGGTTCCGGGTCAGTTATCTCGATATCCTGAATGGCGTGGATGTAGGCTGGCTCGGACCGTCTTTCGACACAGATTGGCATGCTGGTCAGGTGATCCGGGATGTTCAGTAAAGATGCTAATTTGGAAAGTGCATCTGCGAACTGATTCTCTTCCCGGGGCAGATAAATGTATTCTACCTTTTGGAATTGTTTCTCTATAACCCTTACCCGTGCTTGGTAAGCCACGAGATTGGTGTTCCGAGTTTTCCATTTTTGGAGTGCTTGATTGATGACCAATGATGAATCACCATGGACCCGGAGATTTGTTACCCCTAAATCAGTGGCGGCTTGCAACCCGTGAATGCATGCTTCGTATTCGGCTGCGTTGTTGGTCACGTCAAAGTCCAACTTGATGGATAAGGGAGTGTGTTCCCCTCGGGGTGAAATTAACAGGATTCCGACCCCAAATCCTCGGAAGTTGGATGCCCCATCGAAATATAGATCCCACACCTCCGTATCGGTATGGAATATGTCTTCATCAGGTAAGGCCCATGTATCGGTGTGGCCTTCTTCGGATATTGGGCTGTTAGCGAGGAACTCGGCAACTACCCGGCCTTTGATGGCTTTTAATGGTACAAATTTGAGGTCAAACTCGGATAACATTAAAGTCCATCTTGACATCCTGCCGTTGAGGATGGGCTTCTCGAATAAGTACTTGATAGGATCCGTTTTGGATAACACATGTACCTCGTGACTGAGCATGTAATGTCGGAGCTTTTTAGTGGCCCAAACCAATGCTAGGCACGTCTTTCCGAGCATTGTATATTTGCACTCATATTCGAGGAACTTTTTACTGATGTAGTAAATCGCCCGTTCTTCTAAATCGACTGTCTGGGCCAGCATAGCCCCCGTGGCCGTCTCCGTCGTCGTTAGGTATAACGACAAAGGCAGACCGTGTTGAGGTGGCATTAGTACCGGCGGAGCAGACAGAATCTCCTTGATTTTGTCGAAAGCCGCTTGACATTTGCCGTCCCATAGCACCCGTTCTCCGATTTTTAGCTTTTTGAAGATGGGTTCGCATACCATGGTTAGTTTCGAAATGAACCGGCTGATGTATTGGACTTTCCCGAGAAACCCCCTTATTTCCTTTTCGGTCTTGGGTGGTTGTATCTCGGTGATGGCTTTGATTTTAGCTGGGTCGACCTTGATGCCGCGTTGGCTAACGATATGGCCCAGTAATTTGCCCGACGTTACCCCAAAACTGCATTTTTGTGGGTTCAGTCTCATGTTGTATTTACGTAGCCGGGTGAAGAACTTTCTTAGGGCTGAAATGTGCCCGCTTTGGTCCTTGGATTTGACGATCTTGTCGTCCACATAGACCTCCACTTCCTTATGCATCATGTCGTGGACCAAAGTAGTGGCGGTCCGTTGATAAGTGGCCCCGGCATTTATAAGCCCAAATGGCATGACGGTGTAACAGTAAGTACCCCAAGGTGTAATGAAGGTGGTCTTACCCATGTCCTCTTCTGCCATTTTAATCTGATTGTACCCGGCATACCCGTCCATGAACGATAGAAGGGCATGATCGGCCGTGTTATCCACCAGTATGTCGATGTGTGGTAACGGAAAATCGTCTTTTGGGCTTGCCTTGTTAAGATCCCGGAAGTCCACGCAAACCCGCACCTTGCCGTCCTTCTTGGGTACCGGCACGATGTTTGCAACCCAGTCTGGATATTCAGACACTTGTATAAAGCCTGCTTTAAATTGTTTCGACCTCTTCCTTGACTTTAAGAGACCACTCGGGCTTCATTCTTCTGAGTTTTTGCTTTACCGGCTTGCACCCATCTTTGATGGGTATTCGGTGTTCGGCTATCTCCCGATCTATACCCGGCATGTCCTTGTAGGACCATGCAAAGACATCTTTGAATTCCTGGAGGAGGTCTGCGAATTGTTTTCTCTCCTCTGGATCTAAAGATAGGCCCAACTTAAGCATCTGGGGCTCTAAAGTGGTTCCCACATTGATGGACTCGGTTTCTTCGATTACCGGATCTCGGGATTCCCTTTGCTCGAGCTGCTCGACCAGATGTTGAGGTAGGGGTACCTGTTCGTCGGGTTTCTAAATTTCATTGCATATAAAATTTTTGAAATTGAGAAAATTTTGGAAATAAGACAAGTCGTAAGCAGAACGGTGTTCGTTATTATTATTGATGGTAAATTTTGAAAATAGCTCGAATAGAGCTGCCATTTGATCATTGGTCAGTGGCGGGATAGGGAGAGGTCTTGGGACAGGCCCCGAGACCTCAGTGGATAAGGAAATAGGGGTCACAGACTCGACTTTAGCACCAGACCCTCTAGACTCGGACTCAGACTCCGACTCTGACTCTGACTCAGACTCGGTATCCGGCATGTCTCCCTCGCTGGTGGTCAGCTTGTAGACCCGTCCTTGTCCATCGGTCCATTTTATGGTCTTCCTCCAAGCCCTCATCTCGGTGTTGGTACCGACCTCGGTGATTAGTTTGGTTGGGTCAAACCGACCGCTGCGAAGGATCAGGTTGACCAAGTCGTCTTTCGGAGCGGGGATGGCCTTGTATTCTCCGAATAAGAGCCCCAGCACGGGCTCAGAGTTGTTTTCGCCCTTCTTTGATTCGGCCTGGACGATGGTGAATATATCATCAGGGATGAAATTGCATTCCCGAGCCTTTTTGGTCTCGGGATATGTGACGGTGGGTCGGTAAAGTCCCACTTGGATAGCTCCGAAGACTGGAGTGACGAAGTAATCCGTTAACTTCGGGCTATAAGGGCTTATGTAAGTACCCTTGAAAATGTCGATGGCCTTGTGAATACCGGCCCGAACCACGTTTTCCGGGGTTATAGCATATCCCAATCCGAAATGTGATTCGCCATCATTTAGGACCTCGATAATCTTCCCACCTGGGAGATATGGCCTTGAGGTTATTCCGGGTAGGTAACCCAGATTTTGTAGCATCGTGTCGATGCTAGTTGTGAAGTAGGGCCTAAAGAGATATTCTTCTTCGATCATGCCCACGAAATCAAATCCTCGTGGGTCGGCCCGACCCGTAGCGTTGCAGCTTGCTACGGTAATTGGGGTCGCCTCCAGCGTGATGATACCGTCTTTAAGGGGCATCTTGACTTTTCGATGGAGGGTAGATGACACGGCCTTGACTGGGTGGATCCAAGGCCTTCCTAGTAAGAGATTGAATGATGAGGTGACATCTATCACCTGAAATTCCAACTCCTTTTCGATTGGGCCTGTTATGATCTTCAATTTCACGGCCCCAGCGACAGGTTTTGGGCTTCCGTCGAAAGCCTGGATAGTCTGCGCCGTCGGAAGGTAATCGGCATCGGTGATGCCGAGTGCTTTTGCGGTCCATAGAGGAAGGACATTCGCGGCTGATCTATCGTCGATAAGGGTCATCGGGAGATATTTACCTTTGCAGATGACCGTGATGTATAGGGCCAGATTGTGATTGGGCCCAAATGGTGGCAGATCAGCTTCAGAGAAGGTTATGAGTGGACCTTTTTCCTTTGACTTGCCCTTCAGAAAAGGCATAATAGTGGCTACCATTTCAGAAGGGGTAGCTTGTGAATCGACCTTGATTTCATCGAGAGCCTTAGTCAGTGCTTCTCGATGTGCCTGTGAGCTAACCAGTAGTTGCCATATGGTTAAGTCAGCTCGAACCCTCTTCAATTGCTGGACCAGAGCCATGTCCGGGCTTGGTTCTTCAGGGGTAGGTTCCGTCCTGGCAGGTTCAGTGACGGATATAGGAGTGGAGCGCCCGGCTGCGGCGAGGTGGTTGGTGGCTAAGGCTTTGGACTTAGCCTTTCGGACCTCTTCAAGGGTGATGGGGACAGCTTCCCCTTTGGTTAAGTAGACATCGTCCTCATCATCGAACCATATCCCATTGATTTGTGGGATAAAAGGAGAAATGAGGTGAGAACAGTCGACTACTTCCCCTGTGAATATAGCATGGGCGCTGAACAGGTTTTCTTTGTTGCTCGGCTTGTCTCCGGGCAACGGGATTTTCCCGCTCTCGATAAGATCTTGGATCAGGTGCTTTAACCTCAAACACTTTTCAGTATCATGCCCGTTACCCCGGTGATACTGACAGAAGGCTTGGGCATTGTAAGTTTTGGGCCTCTTTTCTACTGGAGGTTCTGCAATTGGGCCTATCGGCTGGATCAGGCCCTTTGAAGATAGCCTTTGTAAGGCATAAGTATAGGTAGTCCCTATATCTGTGAATACCCGATTTGGTGCATTCTTTTTAGATGAGGTGTCTAGCAGGTTTACCTCGTCAAAGATGCTGCGAGTTACAACTGCAGGTGTGGGCTTGATCGTAGATGAACTCGCTCCTTGATAGCCTTTGGTAGAGGCCTTAGTCAGGCTCTCTAGTCTCAAGTCATCCTCGATTCTCGTGCCCATTTCAGTAAGGACAGCGAAGTTTGGGATGATAGCATACCGGAGATGGACCCGGTAGGATGGGAGTAGATTTTTAACGAAGGCTTCCACTAGGGCCTTCTCGCCGGGCTTGTCGACCAGCTTCACACTCTCGGCCCTCCATCTTTGCAAGTATTTTGTGAACCCTTCTTTGGGCTCTTGAGCCATGACCTCCAGAGTACGCATTGTAGTCTAGATTTCAGTGTTATCGGCGTAGTTCCGAGCAAATTCGGTCGCCACATCATCCCAAGTCTTGTATTTCTTGGGATCGAGCCTGTAGAACCAGGCCCTGGGATGCTTCTCCAAAGAGGAAGGGAATAGGTGCTTCAATATGGCGGACTTTACCCCTTTGACTGCCATGAAGTCTTTGAAGACCCGGATGTGATGGACCGGGTCTTCGGTACCCTCAAACATAGGAATTCCCGTCAAGTTGAGGTTGGCAGGTAGCTCGTTATTCAAAGGTGAATAAATGCGAGCATTTTCCGAGTGGATTGAGTTGCTTGTCGATAAGTGAACTTGCTCCTCGAGCCTGCAAACAACACTGACCAATTCGGCTATGGGCCCAGTGGGCTCAGCTCCTGCAACAGGGACCGTCTTCTCCACAGTGCTCAGGCGAGTGTCCAAAATTGCTTGGTTAGCAAGGATGGAGGTCAGTTGAGTCTCGATCTTGGTTAGGGCATCTTTCAACTCTTCCATTTTGCGTTGATGTCGGGTTGCGGGTGGCCTGTCTGTAAGAACACCGCGTAATCAGAAACTGGTCCGAATCCCGGAATAGCAAGTACATCCCGAACAAGACTAAAAGAGGAAATGACTCGAAGAAAGACACCTAGACGGGTGACTTGTGGAGTGTGGGCCTTCCTTAGGATTCGACGGGTGGGCCTAGTCCTGTTCGAAGGAAGGTTCACGTGAGACATCCCCAGACTTTTTACTCGATTGTGTGATCGGGCCTTCCTTCGTAGGAGTATGTCCTACTTAGGTGGGCCTTGCCTTAGTCTAATAAGGCGGACTGGGATAGGGAAGAAACTCTTGATGTAAGATCGACAGAGTTTCGACGCTAGAGAAACTTGACAACTTAAGACATGACCCGACATTGCTAAATATGGGAAGTCCTAAGAAGAGGGGAGTTTTCAAAATTGATTGATTTGAAAGTTCCGAGACAACTCGGTGGAGAGGCCCGATTTTTCGAGGAAAATCGGAAAGTGTATCGGGCCTCGGTTTTGAGAGTTCGAAAATGCTTTGAGTTTTGAATTAGGCAGCATACCGTCTAGAAAATAGGCTATTTTGAGTAAAATCTTAAGTCCTAAATTCGGCATGCGACCCGGGTTTTGAAAATTGAATATCTTGAAAAAGATGTATTTTTGAAAAGTTGATATTTTTGAAAACGACTCGGAAACCAAGTAGCACGTAGTCACACAAGCATTATAACAACGCCATGTATGCTTTACACTAAGTATCGGTCGCTCTGAGAGGGTCTATACTAGTGTACATAGTCTAGATGTTGATCGGGACGGACTCTCTAAGTCGAATTGAGCTTAGAACATGCCGCGAAACCCACTCGAATCGACTATGGACACCTTTTGACATATTCATATTGGAGTACATCAATGGTATAGTGGGACGTCGGTCACCAGTACCGGCCCGGGAAAATATGGGTTATGCATGAACCGTAAAACTAAAACGCGTATTGTATTTGTCAAACGATTTCTATTCGAGTCTCACCCTGAGGATGCTGATGGTAAGTCACGCATCAGTTAATCCCCAGCGGAGTCGCCAAATTGTGGACATGACATAGGTCCACCCCGACGCGGCCACGCGCGGGTTTGGGTAGGCGAATGAATCTCCATATGAAACGGATCGAATTGAAATTTAGGTCGAAGTGGAGTCGCCACCGAATTTTGTGGTTATTCGGAACCATTCGAGCCCACTCTATGTCGTAGTGGTCCGTATACAAAATACGGCCCATTTGCGATGTCAGAGTTTATTGGGCACGTCCCTTTGCATTTGATACCAATACCGACATTATCGGATATTGTGTATTGAATGACTCTCGTACGCCAACGATTTCGGGCATCCGAAAACCGAGGTTCTGAGTAAGGGGTGAGGGTACGTGTTGGGAAGCCCACAAAGGACACCCAACCCCGCCCGCACTTAGAGGCCTCTACTAAGATCTCGAATGACTTTCTAATACGTGCGTTAGTTGAACGGGAAAATGATATGCAACGATTATTTTCCCTAAACATGTGAAAGAATTGAAAGGGTTTCTATGTCGATTTAATGCAATTAATTCTAACGTCAAAGTTGAATTTTAGCATGCGGGTTCATTTTAGTACAATAAAATAAACGACAAAAATCGACAAAGGAAACAATCAAACCGTTAGTAACGATGTAACGAGTAATAAATTGAATAAAGATATATATGTGATGAATGCATGATTTTGGAAAGAATAGTAGGTCACGTGATGGATTAACACGTGTTGACCAAGGTCAAGGAAAAAAATATATCGAGATCTAAAAAAAATGTTTTGTCTAAAAAAATGATGTTCAAAGAATAATAATAAAAAAGAGCGAAATTGTTTTCTTCGGAAAATTGATGATTTTATTAAATCGCGTACAAATATTGCGTAATTTGCACTCGACTTAATATTTTTGATATTCGTCGTATTCAATATTCGATTATGAAATCGATATTAAATACTTGGAATAATTTATACTCGATTTTAATTTTGATGCTCGTCATATCCCATATCCGATTATTGAATCGGTATGAAATGCTAGAGCGAAAACTTGAAGAAAATAATATAAGTCGTTTTAAATTAACTAGCACGATATAAATTTTCTCCGCGTTTATTAATGTCGTAATTAGTTCAATTGAATTAGAGGACATCTATATTAGCATCAACGAAAATCGTGTTAATTAATTTATTTGACTAAATCATTAGATTCGACATCCAATTATGGAATTGGTATCAAATCTAATAGATCGACACCTTAAAAAACTCGCCTTGATTCCCTCCGCATCCTGACATCATAATTAATTCTTGCGAATTGTTTGATGTCGGATCCGCATCAACGGGTTTCAACCCTTATTAAATACAATGCTTGTTTTTGAAAATTAATGTAAATATACGACTAACGATAATGATGCAAACAAAAAAAAAATATTGTTTAAGTGAACTTATCTCAATAATCAAATAATCGGGGTATTGGAACAAGCGACCGTCAACGTTGTGTTCAGTACACTTGTATATTTGTGTTTCCTTATTCCGATACCCCTCTTATTCGACACAAATCGATAAGTATTTTAATGTTTTGTATTAGTATTATCGATATTATAATGCAATAAAGGAAAAAAAAATTAAAAAAATTAAAAAAGTAAGAAAAAGCGAAGAAGATGACGAGAGGAAGAGAAGAAGGAGAGAACGGGGTTTTGACACCCTCAACCTACATGTTCTTGTCTCGGATCGAACTCGTAACCGTGGCTTTAACACAAGAGTCTTCGAGGTTTTATGGAGGTTAAGTTATGGTGGCTCGGGATTGATTCCTAAAACTAGGTTTAGGGTTTTTTTGCTAGTGTAAAATTTGTAGAGTTTGATTAAGGTTTGTAATAGATGTTGTATGTGTGTGTAGGGTTGCTCTAGGGTTTTTTTTTCAATGTGTGAAAGTGTGTTGCATGGGGGTGTTTATATAGGCATGGCCATGCACTTTGGTGTCAAGAGTTTTGCCTTGACGGACTTGACCTGATGGCCCGTCTGAAGATGGACTGTTGGTTTTGCTTCTTGAGTTGGACTTTTGATGTTGTGAATGGTAGTTTTGTATGTCTCGGAAACGACCTTGACCAGGGTTGACCCAATCGCAAAAAAGTCGGTTTTAATTCCGGTGTCGGTTTTGGCCCAAATTAGTCTTGTTTGGCTCGGAACGGTCCGTTGGGCCTGGATTCGAGGTTGATTTTGTGAGATTTGTACACTTTAAGTGTGTTAGCCAGCGATTAATGGATTTGAGCCCGTATCCGAGCGCATAGAAGCATGTTAGCGTCCGATCATCATCGGGTGTTTTTTGGAAACTGCCATAGACACCTGACAGTCAAAATGCGGGTGTCTACAGAGCCCCCACTCTGACTGAGGCTTGGACAAGGCGAAAGTCAGAGTAGCCACCAGGCCAATCGAGGATTGAAACCTGGCGGACTTCCGGTCGGGTCGTTTATAGTCCATTAGACTCGCGTGAAGGGCTCGCCAGCCGTAAGCTAGAAGTCATTCCTGAGCCGATAACTCCGTGGGGAATTGGACTTGTCGCATAAGTCCTGGGTGTGCCTGTATGTAGGCCCATCCCGTGAAATGCCGCCGTTGGCTTCCGCTGGGGAGATATCGTGGGTTGCACGTCCCTGTTTGAGTCGTACCTGTATAAGTCACAGAAAATACATGCAACACGTAGATAGTAAAATGACTCGCGCTGGGGAAAATGATTTTTGAAATTTTGAAAATTTTGAAAATTTTGAAAATTTGAAAATTTGAATTTTGAAATCTTGAGATTTTTGAATTTTGGAAACTTTGAGATTTCTGACTCCTAACTAGGATTAGGAAAGTTCAGGATGGATATTCCCGTGCTAGTATCGAGACTAGGCTTGCGGTTTGATTCCAATTAGGATTAGGAAATTTTCCTAAACAGTTTGCAAGGCTAATGCTATATATAGTCCTCTCTTGTCCTTGATTTCTCCACAATTCTCATTACAAATCAATCCCTTCTTTAAAGAAAGTCTCTTTATTTCCCTTAAGGCAAAAAGAAGATCTCCTTATTTTCTTAAGGAATTTAGTCATGGGAATCGATAGGTTGAGTGTGATGTTGCAAGAGTGGTCCCGTCGCTTTAGGGACACGGATAGGGTGGCTTTGAATCAAGCGGGGATAACTCAGCTGTACCCGTTCCGTCAGATGGTGGTTGATCGTTATTTTCTGGATGCATGCTTGGCTTACTGGGATGACATATATCATGTCTTTGCTTTTCCCCGGGGCGAGGTTTGCCCTTTGCCTGAGGAGATTGCTGCTATAGGAGGATGGAAACCGGTGCTTCGTCCAGCCGTCCCGTACTCGATCTATGACCCGAGGAGGAAGCTTCGAGAATTTCTAGGGCTTTCTCACAATGAGGTATCCCGCATGATGGAAGGCGATAAGATTTCTCTGATTGACTTGGCTGAGAAATTTATGAATTCTCTTAATGTTCGGGTCAGACCTGCTTACAGCCGCAGGGCCTTTTCTTTCTGTATGCTCCACGTATATGCTTTCGAGGGTCACATGGATTTGTTATCCTGCATGGGAAACACCCATCTTCTGACCGTAGTAGATTTGATGGAGACTGAACACAGCCTGGCTTGGCTGATCACGGGCGAGATTATCCAAGGATTGGACAGCCGTAAGAGAGACTCGTCAATTCGTCTTACCGGGAGCACCCGATTGCTGCAGGTATGTTACTTTGCAAAAAAAAAATGATTTTTGATTTTTTTGATTTTTTTTACTCATGTTTTTGTTTCCTTTTTCCAGATTTGGCTTTATGAGAGGCTATCAGTGATAGATCCTCCCCTTGATGCGGGCAACTATCGTCATAACCAGGTGATGACGAGGAGGCGGGCCATTGATTTCTCTCGTCAGATTACGCAAAAGTATTGGGATGAGGTTTTGTCTTTTCATGGTGGTCCGTTAATCCGATGGGTAGTTCCGTGGTGGCCCATCTACCTTTGGAGTGGCTTGGGCCCGAGGGACAGAGCCCGCTATCAGGTGATCTTATCTTTCAGACAGACGGTTCATCTCTACCCAAATCGCATACTAAGGCAGTATGGATGGACCCAGCGAATCCCTGAAGTTGAAGCAGTTGTGAGTGACCCTACCCAACTGACTGATGTAATGTGTGATACCTGGATGCAAAGATGGTACACGCGGCATACTTGGCCCGTTGTCAAATATCGCCACTCAATCTGGGTTTCAGATTCTTACATGAAGTGGACCAAAGTCGTTGATGCTGAAGCCCGAGCTGCGCTGAAGGTTGACGAAGCTTTTGACCTGCTGAGGAGGGAGCAAGCTAAAGACAATAGGGGATTCTTCGATGATGGTGACACCCCGGCTACCATGGTTCGTCTAATGTCAGGTCACAAAAAGAAGACTAAGACTCAAGCTGAAGGGTCTAGTGCTAAAGGTGCTTGGGAGAAAGTGAGCCCCCAGACTGACTTGGGAAGGAAACTGGGCCCAAGACTACCCGTGCAGGACCGACTTGGCCCACGGGATAGATTACCCGAGCATGTGCGGGCTCGCATTTGACCGAAGACCGTGATAGAAGACCCGTCGCCGAAGAAACGGGCTCGTGCTAAAGAGGTTCCACTTGTGATTCGGGAACGCTCGCCACCACCCCGAAGACCTCAGGCTCCACGCGACCCGAAGGACAAGGGGAAGGAGAAAATGCCCGGATATTAGTCTCTGTTATTATTATTTGAATATTATTATTTTTTTGTGGTGTGGTTTTTTTTGGTGTGTGTATGCCGTGTCCGGCGTTTTTTTTTTTGGGTAATCGAGATAAAAAGACATATTATTGAACACCGTTCCCGTCTTTCGTTTATTGCAGTGGTTGTACCCTTTTGAGGGGTTGCCTACGTATCCACAAATAGCGGAATCAAACCAAACGAAGTTCAAAATTGATTTGATTGATTTTTGCAATTTTCGAAATACATCAAGATTTCACCAGATGAAGTTCACCGGGCGAAAATGACCGGGCGAAATTTCGCCCAACGGGTGAAATTTCGCCCGATGGAGAAAAGCGCCAAAAACCGCAACATGAGAAGAAAATCTCATCGGGTGAAATTTCACCCGGTGGGATTAATTCGTCAAGCCGCAGGGCGAAGTTTCACCCCATGAAGACTCATTGGGCAAAGTTTCATCTCAAAGGACAAAGTCTCACTATTGGGCAAGGATTAGATTATGGGCTAAGATTGTGTGACCCATTAAGGGCTTATAATATATAGTAACCCTAGGTTTTTATTTCAATTTGTTCCTTAATTAAGTGTGCCTCCTTAGAGTAGGGTAGTTAGTAGATCTCCTTAGTAGTAGTAGTAGTAGTAGTAGAAGTAGTAGTAGTAGTAGTAGTAGTAGTAGTGGTGGTGGTAGTAGTAGTAGTAGTAGTAGTTCACATAGTAGAAAAACTCCATAAAATTTTGTAGTTTCCATTAGTTTTAGATTAATCTACTCTATAATTTCTACAATCAAGTTCCTACTTTAGTTGAAGATTTGAGTTTTATTTGAAGATTTTTGGGGTTTATGAAGGGATTAGTGACAAATCTCTTTATTCTCCTCATCAAGATTCAACCTTTATTTATGCAATCTTCTTATTTATTGTAGATCTTCATAGTTGGTATATTTCTTTTCCACTCTCTAATCCCTAGATTTTATTTATGTTGTTCTAGATTATTCTCTAGTTTATATTGTTAGATCGTAATTTCCTTGTTATTTTGTTTTTATTTTCTTTAGATTTAGTTAACATGAATGTTATAGTTGTTTTCTCCTTTGTTAATGTTTTGTTGTTTTCCATTATGAGTAGTGAGTAGATTTCTTGTTGGGGGGTTTAGGGATGAGGACTTGGATTATTTGAATTGAGGGATGATGGTGGGTTGTTTGCTTGTTGATTTATCAATTTTGAGGTTTTTGTGTCTTTGTTGACTTAGAACCGCGGCTAGGTTGACCTTGACTCAATCTTATCAATATGAAGAAACTCGGGGTAGGAGTTACTTTGAATTGAGACTTACCCTTTTTCGCCGCGAAAGCGGGTTTTTTGGTGAGTTGGGTAAAGAAACCGAAAGGTGGCTGTAACACCCCGTGCTTTTGACCATTTTAGTTATTTATAATAACGATTAATATTAATAAATCGAGGCTCGACAAACTATTTTATATAGTAATATTCAATTTTTGTGCCTTTGGAACCTTTCTATTTCACTTCAGTGTTGGCAAAACTGAAATTTCTATCGTTATCGCAATTCTGCGCGATTTCGTAAAACGGTTCCTATTTTCTCATACGGACTCCGATTGAGGCGTTTCAAAAGCCTAAATTTATTATTTTTCCAATATCTACAAAATGGTAATATCCAAAATTTCATTTTCAAAGTTGATCGAAATAAAATTGTACTAGACAACTTCGTTGCAACGAAAATTGTCATCCGATTATCCGTTTCTCGACTTTCGATTTCCGTACTTCCTTCTTAACCATTGTGTGACCAAATAAATCCATAAATATAATCCTAAGACATGCCAAACCGCGACTTTGAATCCCTAGCCTCAAAATATGCCTAACTAATCAAAAACACCATTTATAGTAATGTACTTCTTAAAGTATGTTTAGCTATTTTGAGTAATTGTCAAGTTCTTGTCCACCCTTTGCTCCCTCATCTAATGCATGACTTGAGTGCTTATAAACAACCATTTTTTATTCATTTTCTCATTCAGTCACTCACTTAGACACTCCTTCAAAGATCCATCTAAAACCAAAGAAAATCATACAAGTTTTTCTAAGTTCTAAGGTGTTTACACCACCATATCTCAAGAGCACATACTCTTTCTTTTTCTTACCTTATACTCTTTATTTTTAAGTCTTATTCCTATTATATTTACTAAATTACCTTTTTTGTGTGTCCTTCTAACTTTTTATGAAGAGGAGCAAGAGAAAATAAGCATCTATCTTCATTTTCTTATACGTTTTAGAATCGATTATTTATGCTTAAAGTAACCTAACTTTTCTTCGCCCTCAAATCTCGTAGTATAGTGTTTAGACTCTAACTAACATGTAACATCATGTTTAGGACTAAATCACTAGATCACCAAGTTTAAAGCTAACTATTTGTTGATTTATCACTTAACAATACATGCTGTAAAATGGATTCTATGATGTATGATGTATGTTCACGATTTGTATGTGTAAAATATGTTTTGAATTAGATAGACTTAGGTTCCTTCATGAAAGTTGTAGATTTGAATGTCTAGAATTTGATAAAAATATGAAAAGTAAGTTTTTATGAAAATATATATTTAATAATGATTTATTTCGTAAACTGGTACTGTATGATTTTATGTACTGTCTGAGAAAATAATATGTTTCATGATGTTAAACATTTCTTTTAGACTTGTAACGTTTATGTTATATTACTGATGATGTCTATTATGTGTACGTCAAATTTCATATAAATCCATCATATATATATTCATTTATAAAATGTTTACTAAAATGGGTCAGATCTGGAACAAAGATTTTAGTTAAGAACATTTATAAAGTATTTTAATCTAAATTTCTGGTTATAAGTTATGTACAAGTATAGGTATCAAACATAAAAATTTGGTTCACTTTTCTGATGTTTAAGTATTTTAAACGATTTAAAAGAAAGTATTGAAAACCGTACTGTTTTCGTTTTTAATTTGTTAAAAATAATAAAACTTATTATTTTTGAAAAATGAATTTATATCTGAAAACCTAACTCATAAAAGTATGTTGAGTATGAAAATCGAAAGTTAAAATAACATTTGAAAAATGACTCATTTAGTATCCTTAATAATATTATCGATTTTGTTATTACATAAAGTTACTTTTGTAAAACTCTATGTTTTGAGAAATATGATACCTACACTACTACTCCCTCCCCTCCACATTGATGTTCCCACTTTGACTTGGCACATGGATTAAGAAATAAATAATGAAAGGTTGTAAATTGTTTGGTGGGGTTCAAGATGTCAAATCATAAAAAGTAACCAATAGGAGGAGAGTATAATGGATGAATAAGGAAAGTTTTGAAGTGGGAAAATCTTAGTGGAGTTTTCTTTTAAGGAAAGTGGGAAGATCTTAGTGGGGTGGATGGAGTACAATTATGGGCTTAAGGAACGAATCTAACAGGACGCTTGCATAAGGAAGCGTTCTCCATATATCCTCAAATTTTGGCTCCCCTAGTGGTACATGAAATAGCACGGGTCAGTGAATTAACCATTCTTTTAAGTGTAACTACGAGCACGCCATTCTTATTTACTCCATACAATAGAATAGTTACCCCTTAGAGCATGTACAATAGAGAGGATTTACCCTCCTCTTAGCTCTCTCTTTCCTCTAAGAGGAGGTACCTCTATTGTAATGTCTTCGGCATCCTCTTCGCACGAGGAAGATGACTTCTTCCTCTAATTTTAGAGGAAAAACATTATTGGCCCTTGTGCCAAATTAACCAATAACTTATTGCATGTGAATTTTTTTTTTAGCTTTTATAAAAACATGGATGATAATTAAAATAATAAGAAAAGTAATATATAAGAGGACCCTCTTTATTGTGAGAAAAAAATTGAAGAAGAGAGAGGAAAAGGACGTAGATAATGAAAAATGTAGGAGAGGAAAGAGAATATGAGGTGTCAAAAAATAGAGTGGAGGAGAAGAAATAAGATGATGAAAATGTCCTCTGTAAAGTACATGCTGTCTATTAATCATGAGTGACCGCTTTATTGAATATTCTTCTTTCCTGATTACCCTCTTCCCAATATTCTTCCTATCTTTAAAACCTCCATCACGTACGTATACGGAGTATCATCCCCAAGGCCCAAACCTACGCTATATCGCCGGAACCACCATCCACCACTTCCATGCAGCTCGCTACAATCCAGTTCTACGCTGCTCGTGATCGCCAATTTGCTCTAATTGTCGTTGACTTGAAGTTAAAATTCAGGTAAATTTTTGACACCCATACTTTAATTTTCATGTTAATTCATTTAATTGAGTTTATGGTTTAATTTGATTTGTGACTTCATGTTAAAGCTCAGTTAAATAAAGTTAAATTTCTGCATTAGGGTTTAATTGAAGCTTTTGCTTATGTTTTCGGAGTTGGGTTATTGAGACCTGTTTTGATTTTGATTTATTCACTGTTTACTCAAGCTCTGCAGTCACTATTTATTTGCTCGTGTAAGTCCTGAAACAATTTATGGTTATTACTATCATGATTTTCTTCTAATATATTTCCCTAATTTTCTAAGTCTTGAAACTTAGGGTTGCTATCAGTTCCTGAGACCACTTCTGACTTCTGAAGCTTGGTTGGCTCCCATTGGTTGGAGCAGCAGTCTTTTTCTGGGGAAGTCTTCTGATGCTATCGAGTTTCCCTAATTATTCAACCCCGGTGTCATATCATTCTCGTGAGTTTACTATCTATCCATAGTAACTTCTTTTCTTCACGACTGTCATACTGATGAACCTGTGACCCGTTGATGTTGAATTGATGTTTTATTATCAGGGAAATCTTCGAAAGGGGAAGGGGCCGGGAATGCTCACATTTACAAATTTCCTCGAGTTGATTGGTTTGAATATGCCTTTTCAGCACATTATTTAGCTGAAATGGTAATACAAGCAAAACTCGTGTACCTTGCATTGAGAAAGTTTTATATGTTGGTGTTGATTAACTGGCTAATTGAATAATTGATCCCTTATTAACCATGAAGGTTATATATGTTGGTCTTGTTGTTGCATGTGGAGGTCTGGATGTGACGACTGTATGGTTGCTCTTTGCATTTGTGGTATGATTCTTTCCTAATCTATTCTTGGTAGCTGAATTAATCTCTAAAACTTTATTAGACTTTCCGTACAACGCATATGATTTTATCTTTTGTTAATGTGACTTAATATCTGAATTATAGATATTAACATCCGGAGAAAGCTTTTGTTTTTCTTCCATGCTTTTAACCAAGTGTTCCACCTCGTAGTACTTTCCTTCTCTACAAAAACCGGTTACCAAAGTACTATAAGTGGTGAAAGTTGGTTCAACATCGATTTCTAAGAGGCTGACTAACAATTGTTCTATGGCATCTACGAAACTATAAGACACATTGTCAGCAACTTTTTCAAGCGATGACAGATATTCTTTGTTATGTCTTTTAGTAGAATGATGAAAGTCTGCACCTAAATTGGAACATCTTCTTAAGAATTGAAAATGCATGATCTAGCCTACCAACTATCACAAACCCATCAATTAGAGAGTTAAAAGTAAGCACATCACGAGATAAACCTTTCTTTTGCATTACTTCAAATGGAGTTTCAGCGGAGTCGACTATTCCTCATTCATATAGCTCATGGATGAGTACACTGTAAGTATACACTTTAGGCTGACAATTTCTGAATCATATATATCCAAGTTATGAATACTGTGGTCGTTTAGCGATCTTTGTATATATACACGCGTTTATCCGTCCACCTCTTTATCTTAGCCTTAGCTTGGATTTCACGATTTTTTTGTCTTTATTTATGTTATCTTTTTCAGGATTTTCTTTTCAAAGAGCAGATCACCTTACTTATCACTTTTTATGTCTAATTGTAAGTATCCCACATGTTTTCAACTCAGTTATATTCTGTTTTCATAACTACAAAAGATAAGCAAAATTATTTTGTCTATACTCTCCCTCTATTATTGCAGGGTAAAAGCTATGCAGTTCAGACCACCTTTAATTCACTCAGAGCGGGAGCCTTTTGTTAGGCGTGTAGAAATAATGATAACCGTGTTCTTCCATCTCACTTTCACACCTCTAGTCCTGATTGCTGAGCTCTAATTCACTAAATGTAGAGGTAACATTTCTTTTTTACTTTTCTGGATGTGCGAATTTAAAATATACTGTAGTCGAAAATTTAATCGATTCTCCGGGGTCAATTATATATTAGTTTTTTATGGTTATACCAAAGTTATGAAGCAAGAGTAAAAGAATAAGAACAGATTAAGTTTGTCAATAGTCTTACAATTTCTTCATTTCAATTGATAGAGACGACCAACCTGTTGACACGGTTTATTTTTTAGGGAGGTGGATATTTATTATTGAAGTATGCAGTTG
Source organism: Agrostemma githago (assembly GCA_958450325.1). Lineage (NCBI taxonomy): Eukaryota > Viridiplantae > Streptophyta > Magnoliopsida > Caryophyllales > Caryophyllaceae > Agrostemma > Agrostemma githago. The sequence goes on along the minus strand of OY288246.1, from coordinate 47,685,524 downwards.
TTAAATTTGTTATAGAGTGTCTTTGTTGCTCATAAGATAAGATTGTTTATGTTACTTATTAAATTTCTACTTGTAAGTGTAGGTGCAAATTTGAAATTGGAGCGAGTAGACGTGGAACGACAAGATTCATAATTTATTCTCTGGAACTAGAGTATTAGTGTTGCGAGATTTGGTTTATGACTTGGTAATACTTGACATGTTTGTAGTAGTGATGATAAGATGCTTTGACGTTGAATTTGAGAAGCGGGTTCATGTAATTAATGCACCTATTATTTATCTTTTTGTGTTTAAGAAATAAGAAAAGTTGAACTTTTATATGTATGATTTATACAATAAATTTTTGTGGTACTAATTATTTAAAATGACCTTGATGAAGATCAATATTAAAAAAAAAAAGACAAACAGATTGAACAGTTACGTAAAAGCGTCCTCTTTAAAAAAACATGAAACGGAACGGTTGCATTTCTAAATTGTTCTATTTACTCTAATAGAACGGGCCCATCATTAAACCATTCTGTTTATTGTCCTCATAATAGGACGGTTTGACCTTTTTTGAACCATTCTTGTTTAACAAATAGAACGCTGACCAAGAGGACGGTTCATCTGCTAATTTAGATCGGTTAAGAAGCGTTCTATTTGCCTATAACTGTAGTAGTGCTAATAAGGTTAAAAATGATTTTATAACTATTATTGATTTATTTAGTGTTTGAAATATTTTATTAAGTATAAATAGGCTTTAAAAGATAAGTATACTTGTACAAATACGAAACCGTATAAAAATACTAAATACGTACACTTGAACAATAAATGTACTAAATACTTGTGCCCAAAAAGTATAGAGTACTAAAAGACGAAAAACTCAAAAGTACTAAGTTAAACAATGCTTAAATGTGCAAAACAACACTTAAACTTTATAATAAGCAGCCAAGGACTAATTAGTGACTAAGTCAAAACTAAGGGTTGACTAGTCCATCTTGATCAAACTTTGGCTTTTAAATCAACATAGACCAAGTCAAGATAAAGGAACCCATCTTAAATAATGTATTTCGAAATAATTGAATCTTTAATCAAATCTCAATTAATGAACGCTTCAAATAATATATCTCAAATAAAATGTTCCAATTCTCTTACATCAGTATACTAAAACTATCAGTTAAGATAAATTTTACGACGATTGATAATGTTTGTTAATCTTAAAGTTGACATACATAAATTCTATAGGAACAACTGTACTCCTAGTTGGTGTGTTACCTAAGCCGGTGATCAGGCACGTTTTCACGAACGATGTTATCAACACAATCATGGTGAAAATGAACATGTGCCCTGGCAGTACCCTTTGAGTCGTCTTCACCATTCCATGTTGTAATGACTTGTTCCGAGTCAATACACGCCACAGACCGGTCATCCTTATGGAACCCGGTATTGTTTCATCCCTCTGGTTATCAGACATGTGCCCCACGATGACCGCTGAGCTCGATATTCAAGAGACTCTGTCTTTATAAGACACCCAAATTCAGCCTACGTTTCGTGTTGGGCGCTATCTTGGTAAAGTTTAGAAGGCGATGCGATAGAAGACAGCTTCGAAAGTAGACTACGACACTCGGAGTCACTGCTCATGGGAGGCCATGATGCATCCTGCCGGTGCGAGAAAATGCTAAGAAGTAAATGGGCAGCCAGCTCTTTATGAGTTTGTCGGTAGAGTAATAGTCGTCCAGTTGCCATTGAGGTGCTCGGTTGTGTAAAGGTTCTCTTTCCCGAGACCAAGAGTATGGATTGGGTGTGTGCGCATACATAGACAAGGGCACTGATCAGCTTTCACTCTCTATATCGGATATCTTTGGGGGATGAATACCTTCCGACCTTTGCCTTAGCAGTGTATGGGACATGTTCGGTTTAGCGAGGCCTCAGAGTCCATGCACTTGTTGTCCTTCTTCTCCGTATGTCAGTCGACTAAACCGAGTCAATTTAGGTGTTCGATCCTATTGAGCACTAGGGGTGAGATGTAAACCTCCTAGTATCGATATGATTGGCGGGATTGATGTTCCCATCCGCACTTATGGTGAGATGCAAGCCTTAAGTGTGCATGAGACATTAGTAGTCACGTCCCGTGCATTATGTGAAAGAAAACCATTGTTTTTAAAAGTAAATGACTACAGTTTTCTAAATCACATGTGTTAGTATGCTTCGTTACTGTTCTATACTCTTATGACTAATGATGTGATTGAAATGCTTGATAATGGGAAGTGATGTTTGTTATATGTGTAATCCCCTAGAAATTCTAACGCGATACAGTGGCGGAAACACTGTAGAGTCGGGATTATAACACGCTGTAACTATGTTGATAAAAATTTAAATGGTAAAGTCAAACATTAGGCCCTAAATAAAATGGCCAAAATTAAATAAATCCACAAAACAAAATTATTAAAATTAATCGAGCAAGGATCATGTCTGCCCGCTAGCCCACACCCGGAAACATGCATACCTGTTATGTTAAAAACATAACAGCCACAATCAGTGAGGAGCAACGTCAACGTTCTCCCAGCCGTATAACAGGATTTTAAAACAGTAATTACTAATATAGGAAAAATAGTCAAAATGGAAAACAGTAAAACAACATATTAAAATAAGCTTTCAGCGCGAAATGAAATAATTAAATGGGTTTCCGAAGAAACATAAAAATAATTGCCAACCTGCGAACCAATTTATATCGATAACAATAAAAATATTCAAAATGGCGTTATGGATAGGATTAATGTAGAATCTAGACTTTTACTAGGACAATACAAAACTAGCTTCGAGAACTTAGTCAAAACAAATCAGACTTCGGTCTCTAACTAGGCAACTCAACTATAACAGGATTGCGTGCAGCGAGGTCTTCGCTTAAGTAATGTACACCTCTCCTGGACACCAACCGTAATCCAGTTCAACCCGACGGCGACTTACACGATGCTATATCTAAGTTTAAGGTCAAAATATACACACTCCTGAACACAAACCATATATGCTCAGTTCAACGACCAATGTGTCTCAACATAGACACACCAGCTTTATAGTTGATGGCAAAACGTACATCCCAGACTATATTACTCTAAACCCACACTTATCCTTATTCCATAACTCCAAAATAATCCATTATCGATATTTAAAAGATGTATTCAATATAAATAATAGGAGAACAAAAGAAAAAGGTATTACTTTCCAAAAGAGGAAACTTTCTATTTTAGGAAACTTTCTATTTTTTGAAACTTTACTAAAAATAGCAGCATATCAAAATAGCAAAAATATTAGTTTACACTAACATCACATTTTTAGTAAACGATATAGATTTATAAAACTAGTACTTTCGGCCTGAACGATATTAATTTAAAATGAGAACATTTGAGTTAATGAAATTATTGAAACGTCATACAAGTGTTTATAAAATGATTTACAAAATGTTTTAAACATTTTAAATTCTACTAATTAGGGTGTTTCCAAAATTTACAAAACTAAAATTCTCTAATTATTATTAGTTTCGACAATACGATTATAAATAGGATTTTACGACAAATGTCAAATTAAATCTTTTAACGTTTTTTATTTAATTAAACCATTGAATATATTTAGAATATGTTAAGGGATGATTTAACTCTTAAAGTTTGAGATTTAAATACTTTCAAAATTGCTGGAAAAATAATTCTTTTAGGTAAGACGAAGCATTTTAACGATAAATCACAATTTGTCCGAAAATCAATACTTATTAATTAAAGACTTTAATAAATAGTACAAAAATTACATAAAATAGTTAAAATATATTTACGGACATTCTGTCCAGAAAAGAAAATTTTCCAGAATCCTAAAACTCGGTTTTTAAAGCGTTTTCTCGTTAATCGTCCAATCTCGACAATAACGATTAACAAAAATAGTAACCGCAAAACGATTTAAGTATTAATATCCAAAAATTATTATTAAACCTAAAAATCATGTATTTCCAGAATCTACCATTTTTCCAGATTTCAAAAAATTCCAGATTTAATAAATCCCGTCAAAACCGTCTTTAAAACCCGTTTTCACAATTAACGATTCCACTAATAAAACTTATCGTTCCGAACATTTATTAAGGCACTATAAACCATAAAATTACATTTTAATATGAAATCATCAGAATCACATTTTTTTTCTAGATTTAATCATAGGACCAGAAATCGAGAATTTAAACGACAAACACGGTTTTAACGAAAAATGATGATTTAAAGTGAATAATTAATTCATCCACTTAACAATTCCGAAAAATTATGAAAAAATTCAGAAATTTCTATTTCGTCATAAAGTTTCACCAAGTCAAAAATCATATTAAAATAAAATGTTTAGGTACTAGAACTAAAAATCGGCTTTTAATCATTTTTGTCCGTAAACGGTAATAATTCAATAATCGATAACTAAAATATCAGAAAAATACTAAATTATTAAAAATCATCAAAAACAACATTTTTCCAAAATATAAACATATATTACATGTTTAGGCCGAATATTACGATTTTACAAAGTAATATGACGGTTTAATCGTTAATCTCGTAAAAGCGATAAAAATACCGAAACATGCAAATTTCAACTTTTAAAATTTTTCCAGGTTTTATGACATACATATATTGCCAAAATAAAACATAAAAATATATACATGCAAATACTCAATTAAAATCATGAAATACCGAGTAACATCGACGTTACCTCTACTCCATGTCTGAATCGATTATATATTCGTTGGCCTCGGGATCGTCCACAAATCCTACCAAACACGAAAATCGTGGCAGAAAAATACCATGAGAAAACTAATAAAAATCAAGGTAAATAATGATCGAAAACAACGTCGATTATTACCTTAACGAAGGAATCGGAAAGAGGATTATTATGACGATAAAAATGATGCGATTGTGACTCGAAATGGAGTAAAAGTCTGCAGAGTGGAGGAAGTCTCGGCCAAAACAAGAAAAGAAAGGGTGATGAATATTTTTTTTATGACAAAAATGAATGAGGAGTGTGGACATGACATAGGTCCACCCCGACGCGGCCACGCGCGGGTTTGGGGAGGCGAATGAATCTCCATATGAGAATGGATCGAATTGAAATTTAAATCGAAGTTGGAGTCGCCACCGAACTTTGTGGGAGTTCGGGCCCGTTCGAACCCACTTTATGTCGTAGTGGGCCGTGTACAAAATACGGCCCATTTCCGATGTCAGAGTTTATTGGGTTCGTCCCTTAGCATTGTGATACCGATACCGACATGATCGGATATCATTTATTGAATGACTCTCGTTGCCAATGGTTTTGGACATCCGGAAACCGAGGTTCTGAGTAAGGGGTGAGGGTACGTGTTGAGAAGTTCACAAAGAACACCCAACCCCGCCCGCACATTAGCGGCCTCTACTAAGATATCGAATGACTTTTGAATACGTGCGTTAGTAATACGATGAAAGATATGCAAACATTGTTTTCCCTAAACATGCGAGAATTGAATGGGTTGCTAAATCAGTTTAATGCAACTAAAATTAACGTCAAAGTTGTATTTTAGCATGTGGGGTTCGTTTTAGTCTAATAAAACAAATAAGGAAAAGAGTTGCTAAGAAGATGAACAAACGTGTTAGTAACGATTGAATAAATTGAATGAAAATATGGATGCGATGAATAATGTAAAAAATATGTCGAGATCTGAAATATCGCTTAAAAGACGCTATTTTGACCAAAAAACGATGTTCGAAAAATAATAAAAAACGAAAAAAGGGTCACGCGTTCCAGCCTGCTGGGCGACTCGCCCGAGTCAGGCGCGACTCGCCCGAGTCAGGCGCGACTCGCCCGAGTAGGCAACACGCCCGGGACGCGCGCGACTCGCGTCCCGATCTGTTTTCGAAATTGATTTTTTTTTGAAAAAGCGATGATTTTATTAAATCGCGTACAAATATTGCACAATTTGCACCCAATTTAATATTCTCGACGTTCGTCGTATTCGATAATCGATTACGAAATCGATATCGAATATTCGGAAAAGATGAAAAAAAAGGTTTTAAGAAAATTTGAGAAAACGAGGAAAAAAGGACCGCGGATTTCAGACTCCCGCGCGAGTCGCCTGGGAGGGGCGCGACTCGCGTGAGGGCCTGTCCCGGTTCAGGTTTTTCGAAAGTCGCTAATTTCGATAGATCGAGTACAAATATGAATTAATTTATACTCGATTTATGCTTTCGATATTCGTCGTATTCGATATTCGATTATGAAATCTATATCGAATATTCGGAATGACTTTTAGAAAAGGTTTTATAAAATTGTTTTGAAAAAGAATTTGAACGAAAAGAAAAAGAATGTTGGTTCTCTCCGCGTTAAAATCGTCGTATTTCGTAAAAAGAAGATGTAACGATTTTTTTTAGCATCAAAGAGATTAATGTAATTCTTTTAGTACGATATTCGATTAGAGAATCGGTATCATATTTTTAAGAATATTCGTTATATGAAAATAGTTTTTGTAGTATCGATATTAGAAATAAAAAAACGATGGACGACCCATAATAAGTGACCGACGCGAGACGGACGAAAAAAACGAGAAGAAGAAGGAGAGAAGAGAAGAGAAGTCGGGTTTGATTACACCCTCAACCTACATGCTTTTGTTAACTCGGATCGGGGCTCATCGGAATGTGGCTAAGGCACGGGAGCGTCGGGTTAATGTCGATGAGTTTGTGGTGGTTTTGGTTTGGACGGATATAGAGGCCGGTTCCTTCAGTTTTGGAGGTAGAGTGTCGGGAGTTGTATGAAAACGTGTGTGAATTGTATGATGTATGCTTGATTGTAAATTGTTGTCGATAGTTGTGTATGTTTCGTGTCTTTTTGGTGTGCATGCAAAGGGTCCTATTTATAGGAGAAGAGGGTTGAGAGAGATGTCTTGCTTGTACGACAAGAAACACCCATCGGGATAGAAAATGTAAGAAGTTGTGAGGAACGAGAATTCCGTTACTTGGCAAAGAAGAAAGGGAATCTCGGTTTTGGGAAGGGGAACCCGGCTGAAACAGGCCACTTGGCCGAGTGTCCTACGCTCGATCGAATACTCGATTCGGTTTTCAGATAGAATTCCTACTTGAGATCGAATTCTACCTTTAACGGAATTGTTTAATATTGATGTAGCTGATTTTTTGTGGAGTTTGAGCTCGAGTCGGTCACGTGAGGTGACACGGCTGACTCGTAAGTCTCGAGAAAATATCTTTGACTGGGTTTGACTCGGTCGCTAAAAGACGGTTTTACCCCCGGTGTCGGATTCGACCCAAATTAGTCTTATTTGACTCGAAACGAACCACTGGGCCTGAATTTGAGGTTGATTTTGTGAAATTTGTACTCCTTAAAAAGCCCAAGTCAAATATCCATGATTTTGAGCCCATTTCCGAGTACGTTAAAGCACGTTTGCGTCCGATCATCATCGGGTGTTTGTCGGGAATTACTATAGACACCTGGCGGTCAAATGTGGGTGTCTACAGAGCCCCCACTCTGACTGAGGCTTGGACAGGACGAAAGTCAGAGTAGCTACCAGGCCAATTAAAGATTAAGACCTGGCAGACTTCCGATCGGGTCGTTTAAAGTCCATTGGACCTGCGTAAAGGGCCCGCCGGCCATAGACTAGAAATGTACCTGAGCTGATGATAACTCCGTGGGGGATTGAACTCGTCGTATAAGACTTAAATGCGCCTATATATGGGCCCATCTTGTTAAATGCCGCTGGGGAGTCACGTGAATTGCACGATCCTGTTTGAGTCGTCCTGTACATATTTATGCAAAGTCGCGAAGTTTTGCATGTAATATTTGTAGGAAAAATGACTCGCGCTGGGAAATAAAAATTTTGAGAAAGGTTTTGAGTTTTTAGGAGTCTTTTTGACTCTGAAAAGGAATAGGAATGCTCGGGATGACGTAGCTAAACCTCAAGATAAGGATTGTATGCTAAATACTCTAGGATTGGGAATCCTAAGGTGAGGAGGAGAACTTGGTTTTATGCTATAAATACTCCCTCCTTGCTTCATAAATTCTCACAATTCCCGCAATTCCCTCTCTTTCTTAAAGAAAAACAAACCCTGAGAAATTTATTCATTCTTTTAGAAATCCAATTATGGGAATCGACCGTTTAGTTGGAATGCTGCAAGAGTGGTCCAAATACTTCAGAGATGCAGATAAGGTCATCCTAAATCAGAATGGCGTTAGCCAACTATTCGTAATCCGTCAGATGCAAGTAGATCGTCACTTCTTGGATGCTTGCCTGTCCTATTGGGACGATACTTATCATGTTTTCAGTTTTCCTAGAGGCGAAATATGTCCTATCCCTGAGGAAATTGCTGCCGTAGGAGGATGGAATCCCATACTTCGCCCTGCTATCCCTTTTTTCGGTTCCTGACCCGAGGAGGAAGTTACGGGAGTTTTTAGGACTTTCTCACATGGAGGTATCCCGTATGCTGGAAGGAGATACCGTTTCTTTGATCGATCTAGCTGAAAAATTTATGAACCCAGATGACGTCCGAGTCAGGCCGGTCCATAGCCGTAGGGCCTTTACCTTTTGTATGCTCCATGTCTATGCCTTCGAAGGCCATATGGATTTATTATCTTGCATGGGCCATGTTAGACTTTTTACTGTGGCTGACCTGATGGAAACGGAGCACAGCCCGGCTTGGTTGATTTCAGGAGAGATTATCCAAGGTTTGGATAATCGTAAAAGGGATCTGTCAGTCCGGTTGACTGGGAGTACCCATCTTTTACAGGTAGGCCGGTAGTTTTGATTATTTTTTTTCGGCTTTTTCTGATTTTTCCAATTTTTCGGTTTCTGCGGTTTTTTCCCGATTTTCCCGGTTTCTGCGGTTTTCTCGGTTTTTCGTGTTTTTCACGTTTTTTTTATTTGACCTGATTTTTGACACTTTTCCGTGATTTTGATTTTTTGCGGGTTTTTTAGCTGTGGCTGTTCGAGAGGCTGTCGATCTTGGACCCTCCCTTAGACGTGAGCCGGTATCAACCTAAGCAAGTGATGATGAGGAGACGGACCATTGCCTTTTCTCGCTTCAACACCCAAAAATATTGGGATGAAGTGCTATCCTTCCATGAAGGCCCATTGATCCGCTGGACCGTCCCATGGTGGCCCATTTACGTCCGGACCGGCTTAGAGTCTCGAGATAGGGCTCGATATCAGGTAATCCTATCTCTTAGACAGACAATTCACCTCTTTCCCGATCGCATACTTAGGCAATATGGTCGGGCGCAAAGAATCCCAGAAATCGAGGCAGTCGTGAGTGAATCTACTCAGTTGACGGATGTAATGTGTGACACCTGGATGCAAAGGTGGTATACACGAGCTACTTGGCCCGTTCCCAAAAATCCTCATTCGATCTGGGTATCTGACTCTTATGTGAGATGGACAAGAGCTGATTCAGCTAAAACCCGAGCTGCCTTGAAGACTGACGAGGCCTTCGCCCTGTTACGTCGGGAACATGCTAAAGATAATAGAAGCTTCTTTGACGAAGATGCTACTCCGGCAGGTCATAAAGGAAAATCTAAGACTCAGACGGAAGTGTCCAGTACTAAGGGTGCACGGGGGACGGTGAGCCCCCCAGACGGATTTAGAAAGGAGACTAGGGCCAAAGCTGGCGGTTAAGGACCGACTTGGTCCTCGAGACAGACTTCCCGAGCCTGTCAAGGCTCGGCTTGGGCCGGTGCAAGCGGCAGAAGACCCAAAATTGAAGAAGCGGGTTCGAGCAAAAGAAGTTCCCCTTGTGATTAGGGAACGTTCACCCCCGCCCCGTCGGCCTCGGGCTCCACGTTACCCGAAAGATAAAGGAAAAGGAAAAATGTACGAGTAGTCTCCTAAATTTATTATTTAAGTATTACTACTATTTTTGTGGTGTGATTTTTTTTTTTTTTGTGATGTATTTCTTTAAATTCCCGAGTTTATCGGTTTCTCTTATAAAATAAAAAGACATATTAGTGAATACCGTTCCCGTCTTTTCGTTATTGCACTGGTTGTACCCTTTTGAGGGGTTGCCTACGTATCCAAAATTAATGGAATCAAACCTTCCGTAGTTCAGAAACATTTTTGAAAATTTTCGAAATACATCAAGATTATTAATTCGAGATGTGCAACGGTAGGATAAGTAATCCTAACTTATGACTTGCTTAAAATTTTGAAAACTTATAAAAAGACAAATTTATTATAAATTTTTGCAAATGACATTGAGATAGGGCTTATGGGTAGTAACGCTTCAGTTGGTCCAAGTTGGTTGGATTGACGAACTCATACCCGTCCATGTCCGTTAGCATTACTGCTCCTCCTGAAAGGATTTTCTTCACTAGATATGGCCCAGCCCAATTGGGTTTGAATTTTCCCCTTGGGTCAAGTGGTAGTAAAGCCCGAACAGATTTTAGGACTAGATCGCCCTCTTTGATATTTCTGGGCCTAACCCTTTTGCTAAAGACCCGTTGGATCCTTTTCTGATATATCTGAATATTATTCAGGGCTCGGGATCGCCGTTCGTCCAAGAGAACTAGTGAGTCATATCGGGCTTGGACCCAATCTGCTTCGGGTACCTGGCTCTCGAGCAGAATCCTAAGGGATGGTACTTCTAGCTCGACTGGCTGGACTGCTTCCATTCCATATGTCAGATAGTATGGAGTTGCTCCGGTTGCAGTTCGAATTGATGTCCGATATCCCCATAATTCGAAGGGTATCTTGTCGAGCCAGTCCCGGTAATTCTCAGCCATCTTTTTAAGTATGGTGACAATTGTCTTATTGGCTGCCTCCACCGCTCCATTTGTTTGGGGACGGTAAGGCGACGATGATGCCTTTGGATCTTGTACTTTTCCAGCAAAGTGGCAGTTTCAGCTTGAAAATGGGTCCCGTGATCACTGATGAACTCGTGCGGAATCCCGTATCGACATATAATTTTGTTTTGGATGAACTTAACCACATGTTTGGCATTCAAGATCCGGTATGATTCGGCTTCGACCCATTTAGTGAAATAGTCGATAGCCACTAGGATGAAGCAGTGACCTCCCTTCCCGGAAGGGTTCACTTTCCCAATTATATCAATTCCCCATGTTGAGAATGGCCATGGTGACGTCATTGTATATATGCTGTACATTGGCGAAAATCTGACAGTTATGGCAGTGTTTGACATATAACTGGCAGTCAGTTTCCATGCTATTCCAATAATAGCCGAGTCTCATGATTTTTCGGGCCAACATATGGGCGTTCATATGCGGACCATTTTCACCGTCATGTACTTCAGCCATGACTCTTTCGGCTCGCGTTTTGTCAATGCATAGAAGTAGCGCCCCCTGTGCTGTCTTCTTATATAACTGTCCATCGTCTGTGCGGATGAACTGGGTTGCCCATCTTCGTAGAGCTTTCTTGGCCCGGTTTTCAGCTCCCGGAGGATATTCCCCTGACGTTAAGTAGGTTAGAATAGCCTGATACCAAGGTTCTGGATCAGCTATCTCAATATCTTGGATAGCGTGGATGTATGCCGGCTCGTACCGTCTTTCGACGCAAATGGGCATGCTGGTTAGATGTGCTGGGATATTCAGTAAAGATGCTAATTTTGAGAGAGCATCTGCAAACTGGTTTTCTTGCCGAGGCAGATACATGTACTCTACTTTTTGGAATTGTTTTTCGAGAACCCTTACTCGTGCTTGGTAAGCCATGAGATTTGCGTTCCGAGTCTTCCATTTTTGTAGGGCTTGATTTATGACTAAAGAGGAGTCATCGTGGACCCGAAGGTTTGTTACTCCTAAATCAGCGGCGGCCTGCAGCCCGTGAATGCATGCTTCATACTCGGCTGCGTTGTTAGTTACGTCAAAATCTAGCTTGATAGATAACGGGGTGTGTTCCCCTTGTGGCGAGATTATCAAAATCCCGACACTAAACCCTCGAAAGTTGGACGCCCCATCAAAATATAAATCCCATGTTTCGGTGTCAGTATGGAATATATCTTCATCTGGGAAAGCCCAAGTATCAGTGTGTTCTTCTTCGGATATCGGACTATAGGCGAGGAATTCTGCGACTACCCGGCCTTTGATGGCTTTTAAAGGTACGAACTTGAGGTCGAACTCAGCTAACATTAAAGTCCATCTGGATATGCGGCCGTTGAGGATGGGCTTCTCGAATAGATACTTGATTGGATCCATTTTGGATAGCAGATGTACCTCGTGACTAAGCATGTAGTGCCGGAGCTTTTTTGTGGCCCAAACCAGAGCTAGGCACGTCTTCTCGAGCATTGTGTACTTGCATTCGTATTCCAAGAACTTTTTACTGATGTAGTAAATAGCCTGTTCTTCAGAATCGACCGTCTGGGCTAGCATAGCGCCCATGGCCATCTCGGTCGTTGTTAGGTATAACGATAGAGGAAAACCATGGTGAGGTGGCATTAGCACCGGCGGAGAGGATAGAATCTCCTTGATCTTATCGAAAGCCATTTGACATTTGTCGTCCCATAGTGTTCGTTCTCCTATCTTCAGTTTCTTGAAAATGGGCTCACATACCATGGTTAGCTTTGAAATAAACCGGATGATATATTGGACTTTCCCGAGAAACCCCCTTATCTCCTTTTCGGTCTTAGGCGGTTTCATCTCGGTAATGGCCTTGATTTTTGCTGGGTCAACTTCGATGCCACGCTGGCTGACAATGTGGCCCAGTAGCTTGCCCGATGTTACCCCGAAACTGCATTTTTGAGGGTTTAACCTCGTATTGTACCTGCGTAGTCGGGTGAAAAACTTCCTTAGGGCCGCAATGTGCCCGTTTCGGTCCTTTGATTTGACGATCATGTCGTCCACGTAGACTTCCACTTCCTTATGCATCATATCGTGCAATAAAGTGGTGGCGGTCTGTTGATAAGTGGCACCAGCGTTGATAAGTCCAAATGGCATCACGGTGTAGCAGTAAGTCCCCCAAGGTGTGATAAAGGTGGTCTTACTCATGTCTTCTTCCGCCATTTTGATCTGATTGTATCCGGCATACCCGTCCATGAATGATAGAAGGGCATGGTCGGCCGTGTTATCCACCAGTATATTGATATGTGGCAACGGAAAATTGTCTTTTGGGTTGGCCTTATTAAGGTCCCGAAAGTCTACACATACTCGGACTTTGCCATCTTTTTTGGGTGCTGGTACTATGTTTGCAACCCAGTCTGGATATTCAGACACTTGGATAAAGCCCGCTTTGAATTGTTTTTCGACTTCTTCCTTGACTTTGAGAGACCATTCGGGCCTCATTCTTCAAAGTTTCTGTTTTACCGGCTTGTACCCGTCTTTGATGGGTATTCGGTGTTCAGCTATCTCCCGGTCTATTCCCGGCATGTCCTTGTAGGACCATGCGAAGACGTCTTTGAATTCCTGGAGGAGATCCATGAATTGTTGTTTCTCCTCGGGATCTAAAGATAGGCCCAACTTAAGCATCTGAGGTTCTAAAGGGGTTCCTACGTTGATGGAATCGGTTTCTTCGATCACCGAATTTCGGGACTCCCTTTGTTCAAGTTGCTCGATTAGATGCGGAGGTAATGGCACCTGTTCGTCGGGTTTCTCAACGTCATTGCAAGCAAGATATTTGAAAATGTTTTGAAAATAAGACAAGTCGTAAGCAGAACGGTTATCGTTATTATTGATAGTGAATTTTGAAAATAGCTCGAATAGAGCTGCCATCTGATCGTTGGTTAGAGGCGGGATAGGGAGATCCCTCGGGACAGACTCCGGGGCTCCCGATGGTGTGACTAAAGATGGGAGAGGGGTTACAGACTCGATCCTAGTACTGGACCCTCTAGACTTCGACTCGGACTCCGACTCTGACTCTGACTCGGACTCGGACTCGGATTCGGCGCCATGCATATCTCCTTCACCAGTAGTTAGCTTGTAGACTCGACCCTGACTGTCGGTCCACTTAGTTGTCTTCCTCCAAGCTCTCTTCCCGGTGTCGGCACCCACGTCGGAGATCAGCTTGGTTGGATCGAACCTGCTGCTGCGGAGAATCAAGCTGACTAACTCCTGTTTAGGGGTCGGGACGACCTTGTCTTCCCCGAATAGTAGTCCTAGGATGGGCTTGATATTATTTGGGCCCTCCTTTGATTCGGCCTGGATAAGGGCAAAGATATCATCCGGGATGAAATTGCATTTCCGAGCCGATTTGGTCTCGGGATATGAGATGGTGGGCTGATAGAGGCCCACTTGAATAGCTGCAAATACCGGAGTGACGAACGTGACTGCCTTGGTTTGGTTCCTGCATCCTGGAGTCATGGTGTAACCTAGACCGAGGCGAGATTGCTCGTTGTTCAGGGCCTCGATAATCTTCCCAGCTGGAAGATAGGGCCTTGATGTAACTCCTGGTAGGTAACCCAGATTCTGTAGCATCGTATCGATGCTAGTGGTGAAATAGGGTCGGAAAAGATATTCCTCCTCGATCATTCCCACAAAGTTGAAACCTCGCGGGTCAGTTGAGCCTGTCGTGTTGCAGCTCGACACGGTTATAGGGGTAGCTTCGAGAGTAACGATCCCATCTTGTAAAGGTAGCTTGACTTTCCTGTGAAGGGTGGAAGACACGGCCTCGACCGCGTAAATCCATGGTCTTCCAAGTAGCAGATTGAAAGATGAAGTGACATTGATCACTTGAAATTCCAACTCCTTCTCGATCGGGCCCGTTATGATTGTCAGCTTAACGGCCCCAACAACTGATTTTGGGCTCCCATCAAAAGCCTGGATAGTTTGTGCAGTCGGAAGGTAGTCAGCCTCGCTAATGCCGAGGGCCTTAGCTGTCCTCAAAGGAAGGACGTTTACTGCGGACCCGTCATCAATTAGGGTCATTGGGAGATATTTATTTCGGCAGATCACCGTGATATACAGGGCCAAGTTATGGGTGGCCCCGAACGGTGGAAGGTCGGACTCGGAGAAAGTGATAAGCGGGCCTTCTCCTTTGGACTTGCCCTTGAGGTGTGGTAAAATAGTGGCTACCATTTCGGTGGGGGTAACCGATGAGTTAACCTAGATTTCATCTAGAGCCCTAGTAAGTGCTGCCCGATGTTCCTGAGAACTAACCAAAAGCTGCTATATAGTAATATCAGCTCGGACCCTCTTTAATTGTCTGACTAGGGCCGTGTCAGCGTTTGGCTCTTCGGGAGTGAGTTCCGTCCGGGAAAGTTCAGTGACGGTTTCCGGAGTGGCGAGACCGGCCGTGATGGTGTGTGCGCCGGCCAGAGCTCTGGCTTTAGCTTTCCGGATTTCTTCGATGGTGACGGGGACAACTTCCCCCTTGGCCAGATAAACATCATCTTCATCGTCGTTCCATATCCCATTGATTTGGGGAAAGAAAGGAGAAATGAGATGAGAGCAGTCGACCACTTCTCCAGTAAAAATGGCGTGAGTAGCAAGAGGATTATTTTTGTTACTCGGCTTATCGCTGGGTAGTGGTATCTTCCCACTTTCGATCAGATCTTGAATAAGATGCTTCAACTTCCAGCACTTCTCTGTGTCATGCCCGTTGACTTGGTGATAATGGCAATAAGCTTGAATGTTGTAGCTCTTAGATCGCTTTTCCATGGGAACTTCCGGAATTGGGCCTATCGGTTGGATTAGGCCTTTCGAAGACAGCCTTTGTAAGGCATTAGCGTAGATTGTCCCTATGTCGGTGAATACCCGATTTGGAGTATTCTTTTTGGTCGAGGTGTCCAATGAGTTAACCTCGTCGAAGATGCTTCGGGCCGCCGTTGTAGTCGCGGGCTTGCTAGAGGATGAACTGGCTCCTTGATACCCCTTGGTAGAGGCCTTAGTAAGGTTCTCTAGCCTTAGATCGTCTTCGATTCTAGTACCCATTTCGGTCAAAGTGGCGAAGTCGGGTATGATGGCGTATCGGAGATGGACTTGGTAAGCGGGGAGGAGGTTTTTGACAAAGGCCTCCACTAGAACTTTTTTGTTGGGCTTGTCCACCAGCTTAACACTTTCGGTCTTCCACCTTTGAAGGTATTTGGTGAAACCCTCCTTAGGCTCTTGGGCCATAACTTCCAGAGTACGCATGGTAGTCTGGATTTCAGCATTATCCGCGTAGTTCCGCGCGAATTCCATTGCAACATCGTCCCAGGTTTTGTATTTCTTGGGATCAAGCCTGTAGTACCAGGCTTTCGGGTGCTTTTCCAAAGAGGAAGCAAAGAGATGCTTGAACATGGTCGATTTGACCCCCTTAACAGCCATAAAGTCCTTGAAAGCCCGAATATGGAGTACCGGGTCTTCAGTTCCGTCAAACATTGGCAAGCCCGTTAGGTTGAGGTTAGCGGGCAGTTCGTGAGTTAAGGGCGAATAGATACGAGCATTTTCCGTGAGGATGGTGTTTCTGGTGGTCGAGTGGACCTGTTCTTGCAGCTTTTGGACTGCACCGGCCAATGCGGCCAACGGTCCATCATCTTCGATCGAAGCATTGGGGTTCCTTGTTCCACGGCACTAACCCGAGTGACGATGGCAATCTGGTCCTCCCTCATTTGTCGCAATTGATCTTGGATTTTGGTCAACGAAGCTGTCAACTCATCGATGGCTTCTTTCGTCATGGTTCGAGTGAAGGGTGGCCTGTCTGTAAGAACACCGCGTAATCAGCAACTTAACCCGAATCCTAAGAAAGATACATCCCGAGCAAGGGAAAAGGAAGAAGACTAAGACGGTAATGACTCGGAAAAGACACCTAAATGGGTGACTTGTGAAAAGGTGGGCCTTCCTCAGGATCCAACTATGTGAGCTGGGCCCTGTTCGAAGGAAGGTTCACGTGAGACATTCCCAGACTTTAGACTCGATTGTGTAGTTGGGCCAACCTTTGTAGGAGTATGTCCTATGCAGGTGGGCCTTGCCTTAGTAAAATAAGGCAGACTGGGATAGGGGGGAAACCCGTGATGTAAGATCGACAGAGCTTCGACGCTAGAAACTTCAACGACTTATGACATGACCCGACACTGCTAAATACGGGAAGTCTAAGAAGAGGATGTTTTGAAATATGATTTTTTTTTAAAAGTCCGAAAAGTTCATGGAGAACCGGCTCGTTTTTGAGAAAACGGAAAAGATGGGCCGGGTGACGGTTTGAAAATTTCGAAAATAATTTCGAGTTTTAAATTGGGGATAATACCGGCTAGAAAAAGGCTATTTTGAGTAAAATCATAAGTCCTAAATTCGGTATATGTCCGGGGTTTTGAAATTGGATATTTTGAAAAGGATGCAAATTTTTGAAAATGACGGTTTTTGAAAGAGATGTGGATCAAGTAGCACGTAGTCATGGAAACAGTATAATGACACCATGTATGCTCTTAAGCTAAGTCTAGGTCAGTCTATAAGGGTCTATACCAGTGTACATAGCCTATTCAAGAAACGGGGCGAACTTCCTAAGTCGAATTGAACTTAGAACATGCCGTAAAACCCATACGAATATGCTATGCACACCTTTTGACATATCCAATTTGGACTACATCAATGGTATAGTGGGACGTCGGTCACCAGTACCGGCCCGGGAAAGATGGGGTTATGCATGAACCGTAAAACTAAAACGCGTATTGTACTAGTCAAACGATTTCTATTCGAGTCTCACCCTGAGGATGCCGATGGTAAGTCACACATCAGTTAATCCCCAGCGGAGTCGCCAAATTGTGGACATGACATAGGTCCAACCCGACGCGGCCACCCGCGGGTTTGAGGAGGCGAATGAATCTCCATATGAGAATGAATCGAATTGAAATTTAAATCGAAGTTGGAGTCGCCATCGAACTTTGTGGGAGTTCGGGCCCGTTCGAACCCACTCTATGTCGTAGTGGGCCGTGTACAAAATACGGCCAATTTCCGATGTCAGAGTTTATCGGGTTCGTCCCTTAGCATTTGATACCGATACCGACTTGATCGGATATCATGTATTGAATGACTCTCGTTGCCAATGGTTTCGGATATCCGGAAACCGAGGTTCTGAGTAAGGGGAGAGGGTACGTGTTGGGAAGTTCACAAAGAACACCCAACCCCGCCCGCACATTAGCGGCCTCTACTAAGATATCGAATGACTTTTGAATACGCGCGTTAGTAATACGATGAATGATATGCAAACATTGTTTTCCCTAAACATGCGAGAATTGAATGGGTTGCTAAGTCGGTTTAATGCAACTAAAATTAACGTCAAAGTTGTATTTTAGCATGTGAGGTTCATTTTAGTCTAATAAAACAAATAATGAAAAGAGTTGCTAAGAAGATGAACAAACGTGTTAGTAACGATTGAATAAATTGAATGAAAATATGGATGCGATGAATAATGTAAAAAATATGTCGAGATCTGAAATATCGCTTAAAAGACGCTATTTTGACCAAAAAACGATGTTCGAAAAATAATAAAAAACGAAAAAAGGGTCACGCGTTCCAGCCTGCTGGGCGACTCGCCCGAGTCAGGCGCGACTCGCCCGAGTAGGCGACCCGCCCGGGACGCGCGCGACTCACGTCCCGGTCTGTTTTCGAAATTGATTTTTTTTAAAAAAAGCGATGATTTTATTTAATATTCTCGACGTTCGTCGTTTTCGATATTCGATTATGAAATCGATATCGAATATTCGGAAAAGATGAAAAAAAAAGGTTTTAAGAAAATTTGAGAAAACGAGGAAAAAAGGAGCCGCGGATTTCAGACTCCCGCGCGAGTCGCCTGGGAGGGGCGCGACTCGCGTGAGGGCTTGTCCCGGTTCGGGTTTTTCAAAAGTCGCTAATTTCGATAGATCGCGTACAAATATGAATTAATTTATACTCGATTTATGCTTTCGATATTCGTCGTATTCGATTATGAAGTCGATATCGAATATTCGGAATGACTTTTAGAAAAGGTTTTATAAAATTGTTTTGAAAAAGAATTTGAACGAAAAGAAAAAGAATGTTGGTTCACTCCGCGTTAAAATCGTCGTATTTTGAAAAAAGAAGATGTAACGATTTTTTTTAGCATCAAAGAGATTAATGTAATTCTTTTAATACGATATTCGATTAGAGAATCGGTATCATATTTTTAAGAATATTCGTTATATGAAAATAGTTTTTGTAGTATCGATATTAGAAATATAAAAAAACGATGGACGACCCATAATAAATGACCGACGCGAGACGGACGAAAAAAAACGAGAAGAAGAAGGAGAGAAGAGAAGAGAAGTCGGGTTTGATTACACCCTCAACCTACATGCTTTTGTTAACTCGGATCGGGGCTCGTCGGAATGTGGCTAAGGCACGGGAGCGTCGGGTTAATGTCGGTGAGTTTGTGGTGGTTTTGGTTTGGACGTGAAGGGTGACGGGTATAGGGGCCGGTTCCTTCGGTTTGGGAGGTAGAGTATCGGAAGTTGTATGAAAACGTGTGTGAATTGTATGATGTATGGTTGATTGTAAATTGTTGTCGATAGTTGTGTATGTTTCGTGTCTTTTTGGTGTGCATGCAAAGGGTCCTATTTATAGGAAAAGAGGGTTGAGAGAGATGTCTTGCTTGTACGACAAGAAACACTGTAGACACCCGCATTTTGCCTGCTAGTGTCTATAGCAGTTCCCGACAAAACACCCGATGATGATCGGACGTAAACGTGACTTAATACGCTCGAATACGGACTCGGAATCAATAGTATCCGACGTGGGCATTTAGCGGAGTGCAAATCTCTCAAAACCGACCTCAAATCCAGGCCCAGTGGGTCGTTTCCAATAAAATGAGACTAATTTGGGCCAAAACCGTCACCGAAAATAAAACCGTCTTTTAGCGACCGAGTCAAAACCCGGTCAAAGTCGAATCCCGAGACGAACCAGCCTCACATTATGTCCAAATACACAAAATGAATCAGGTCACAACAACCAAATCCTTTCAAAAATGGTCAACAATCATTCCCTATTTACACTCCCTCCATTCACACCCACTCGGTCGAGTAAAGCAGTAAACTGGCCGAACCGGACTCGAACCGGGCACTCGATCGAGTGCACACGCTTCACTCGATCGAGTGACCCTAAACCGGGGTATTTCCCTATAAATACCCCATCACCCCAACACATTACACAACACTTTTTCTACCTTTTTACCACCTTCACACAACTTTCTACCCTAATCACACTACAACTTTACATACATCAACCATCAAACACACCTTCAAACATTCAATCATCCATCATCTACATACACACATACACATTCAAATTCTCGATATCAAAACTCGTCAAAGACACACACCATAACTCACCCTACATATCTCGACACTCCCGCGCTCCCGTCGCTATTACGAGTCCGTTTCCGAGACCAATTAAGCATGTAGGTTGAGGGTGTAATTCAAATCCCGACATCCTTTCTCCTTTCTCTTTTTTGATTATATATATATACATTATTATTATTATTATTATTATTATTATTATTATTATTATTATTATTATTATTATTATTATTATTATTATTATTATTATTATTATTATTATTATTATTATTATTATTATTATTATTATTATTATTATTATTATTATTATTATTATTATTATTATTATTATTATTATTATTATTATTATTACTACTACTAACACTAATACTAACATTTTTAATTTTGTTACTAACATTTTAATTTTGCTACTAACATTTTATTTATCGCAATCTAACATTTTATTTTATGTCAACTAACATCTAACATTTACTTATCGTATTCTAACCTCTAACATTTAATTATCGTCATTTACATTTTGTTATAATATTAATACCGCGTATAATTATTTAACAAAACTATTTTCAAAACGATCCGAGCAACGTCTGTTGAGGCTAAATTAACGATCGTAGGGCTTAAGGCCAAATTACGATAATAAAATGCCGAGGACTTAAGTTTGCAACGACGGTCGAATTTTTGTGTCGAATATGTTTAATTACGAATTCCGCCTAAAGTCTATTTAATCCCTTTACAAGTCGTATTGGAGGTGGCGCCCTTCGAGGTGCGCCGCCCTAAACACTTAAGGGCGTAATAGATTGTGGAGATTCGTCATTAAATATGTCCGACCACATTTCTTTCAAAATATTATTCTAAAGAATCATCGACAAATCGGATTAGGACGAAACCCATTGACGCCGAATTAATTGTCACACGATCCGAAAGGATTGATTACGACATTATGATGCGGAGGGAATCGATATTTGTTCTAGCCCGATCAAACTCGATTTTGCAAATTCGCTCTAAATATTAGATGTCGGTTCTATAACCGAATGTCGAGTATGACGAGCCATCGAGATTTAAACTAATATAAATTGGACAATATTTATATTTAGCATAATGGCATCTCGATTCAAAAACATAAAAGCTACAAAATGGGTCGTTTCAAAGCACAAATTAAACACCCGTACAGAGGGCACTCGATCGAGTGCACAAGCCCACCCGATCGAGTAGCACACCAAAAACCGGGCAGTAGCTACCTTAAAGGCGCACTCGACCGAGTCCATGCCATGACTCGATCGAGTGGGTCCTGTAGCCCAGAAATCCGAGCGCTTCGATCATCATTTGAGCCTCGTCATTTTTTACGACTTTTAGTCGACACGTGTAAAGTCAATCACGTGATCCTATTTTTCAAAACTCATGCATATCATATCACTTAAAACGACTTTGATCGACGGTCTTGCACTATTAATCTTGTGTCGACGACTCTTTAGTCGTATCTGACACATAATTAATTTAGACTCTATTCCTCGATGTGATAAGTCGGGACAAGGCATCGGGATTCGGGATCGGGCTAGCACCACGCCTAGGTTCCATATCTCCGCCCTTTGCTTAATACGCAATATAATGCGTAATTAATCGAAGTTTGTCCATTTGCACAACTTACGGTCTAGTTTATATTATACGGGTCCGTTTCTAGTTAAAATTTGCCGCTTATAATTCAATTATTCTATTTTATTGCTCGTTGTATTGTGAATTCCGGGTTGTATTCCGCCCGTGTAATTTGTAATTTATTTACGAGTTTTCTATTATTTGATGTTTGCCATTTATTTATTTAAATGAACATCGCATGCTAAATCACTTTGACGTGAATCAAGATGCATTAAATGACGTAGTTAATCAACAACTCGCATGCTTAGCCCGAAAACGCTGTTTGCATATCATTTAATCGTTTTACTAGCGCGCGCACACGAACACGAACGATGTCTTAGTAGAGGCCGCCATGTGCGGGCGGGGTTGGGTGTCCTTAGTGGGCTTCCCAACACGTACCCTCACCCCTTACTTAGAACCTTGGTTCCGGATGCCCGAAACCATTGGCGCACGAGAGTCATTCTATATACGAAAGCCGGTTTAAACGGTATCGATATTGCAATGCAAAGGGACGAGCCCCACAAACTCTGAAATCGAAGCGGGCCGTACTTTGTGTACAGCCCATGACGACATAGAGTGGGCTCGTATGGTTCCAAATAACCACAAAATTCGGTGGCGACTCCGTTTTGACTCAAATTTCGAACCCGAGAACAATCTCACCACGAGATTCATTCGCCTACCCAAACCCACGCGTGGCCGTGTCGGGGTGGACCTACGTCATGTCCACAATTTGGCGACTCCGCTGGGGATACCTGATGTACCACATGTCATCGGGGTTCCCAGGGTGAGACTCGAAAAGAAATCGTTCGTATATTAGTGTGTGCGCATTAGTTTAATGATTCATGCATAACCCAAATTTTGCCCGGGCCGGTTACTTGTGACCGACGTCCCACTATACCACGGTGCATTCCTACATGGGTGCACTAAAGACTTCGATGGCGGAACTCGCCGGGGTTTTACGGCAGGTCCTAAGTCCAAATCGGCTAGGGAGTCCGTCCCGTTTCGCGAGAATTCTATCGTTGTTGGTATAGACCCTACTTTGACCGACCGAGACTTAGTGTAAAGCATACATAAGCGTTGTTGTAATGCTTGCTTGACTACGTGCTACTTGGTTTCCGTGTCATTTTTTTTCAAAAACCGTCATTTCAAAAATGCATCTTTCCAAAAATACCAAATTTTGAAAAACCCGAAATACTGTCCGTTTCGGGACCCGTCTTTTCAAAATATCCAATTTTCAAAATTCGGAATGCTGCCAAATTTTAGACTTACGATTTGACTCAAAATAGCCTATTTTTTAGCCGGCATGCTTTCCATTTCAAAATTCGAATTTCTGATCCACCATTCGATTTTCGAATTTTCAAATTCCATTTCGATTTTCAAATTTCCAAATTCCATTTCGATTTTTTTTCAGATCCTCGAGATGCGATTCTCGATTTTCAAATCTCCGAGATGCCGTTTTCAATTTTCAAATATTCGGAATCTTATTCTCGATTTTCAAATTTTCGGAAATTTATTTTTCGATATTCAAATTTTCAAAATTCCAAATATTCAACTTATCAAAAAAAAAAACTCGGCCCTGTCGGCATTCTGCCAATTTCAAAAGACGGGATCGCCTCCTCAATTTTCAAAACGCGAATTTACTCGCAACCATTCTAACCTTTCAAAATGCCCTGTCCTATTGGCCCACTACCAACTTCAGGACCGTTCTCTCAATTTTCAAAATTCAGTCATTTTTCAAAAACCTTCCTTATTTTAGGACCTATCTTAATTCGTGTGTCGGGTCTTTTCGGAATACGTCGAAGGTCTTTAGCGTCGAAACTCCGTCGATCCTACATCACGGGTTTCTTCCCCATCCTAGCCCGCCTTCTCCTAAAGGTATAACCGACCAACACGAGTCATACACTCGTAAATGGAAGGTTCGTCTGAACACTCGAGTCCTAACTAGAAAGTCACACGCGATCTTTCCCTCCGACAGGACGGTCCCCACGACCTTTCCTAGGGGAATTTTGCCCGTCTTTAAATCCGTTAGTCGAGTCATCCCAATTCAAGTCCTTTAACTTAAGGGTCTACCCTAATTGCAAGGTCTATCCTTATTCAAGTCAAGTCAAGGGTCTCTAGCGTCGAAACTTTGCCGATCTTACATCGCGAGTTTCTTCCCTTACCCCGTCTGCCTTCCCTCGAGGCCGAGTCAACCTTTTACAAGGCATAGACCTGTAGCTAAAGGTTTGTGGTCCTTACATCTAAAGGGTCACTCGTCCGACACTCGAGTCTTAGCAAAATCTTCAATCCCACTCGGGGGCTACCCTTCATCAGAGCGATTAATCACGGTTGCTCTAAGGGTCATGTCTTACACGTGTTGTCTCACGTACCCCACTTTTTGAGTCACTTAGATGCCGCACCATCTGAGTCCTATCAGAGTCTTCAGTCTCACTTGGGGGCTGTCCTCCACCCGAGCATGCGACCACAGTCACCTTAAGAGGTACCTTATGTTCATCACACACCGGCGTCCTTACGATGTCTTCTTCGAGTCGTATCTATGCTATGAACACCCGAGTCTCCTAAAGGTTTAGGTCGCCACGGTTGGACCAAACACGTGACGCGGTCAAACACGGTCGCCCCATTTTCGGACTTACCCTCGTGCAGCTTGAGTCTCCTCGTCGAGTCCAAGCCAGGGTTGTTACCTCGTCTAGGTCAACGTTTGAGTATCCCGGTCCAAGAGTCTTTGTCGACCCGTCACCCCGGGCCATGTCTAGTTTGACTCCCTCTCTTGCATTCGCGCAAAGTCGAGTTTAAGCGAGTCGTGGCACCTGTCGTTTCCTCCAATCAAGGACCTTACCAAAAAGAAACGACCAACCAAGTATCCGAAAGTCCGGATTCGATTCGAGTCTAAGTCTGAGTCCGAGTCTAGGATATCCTACATCCTCATTTCAAAGTCAGAGTCAGAGTCACCTGTATTCTGTCCTCTTTTCAAAATTCAATAAAATCAGCTTTTCTATTTCTCATATAAGCTTCCCTTATGTGTTTCCGAGAACATGATGAACACCATCATACACTGTGAGCACATGCACGTGACTATTATAGGCACATCTATAATGACTGTAGGAATTGAGGCCCGTGTTTTGCTTTACCTGTTCCATGTCTGGTATAGAAAGCCACAAAACTACCCTTAACAGGAGCAGTATCAAATCCTATGACAAATCTAGGTAGTCTCCTAGTTTGGGTTCAAGACGGGAGGCAAGCCCATTTCCCACAATAAACACCCCTCCAATAAGACTAACCAATTCCTATCTTAGGCGTTTAGTCTGACCAGAAGCAAAAAAGAAGCATCGTGACTCTATAGGCTTGATGCCAAAAATACCCAACTCGAGACGATGCTCCCACTAAGCCTGCTCGGAATTATGATGACAATACCGAGATCCAAATCACCATGCTTACCGTAGAGTACTCCACCGCGAGTTGCACTCACCAACTAGGCTTATACCTTACAAAGGTTTAGCTCCACAAGCCTAATCCAACCGATGGGCCCACCCCCATATCCACCCACAACATCAAAGGGAGGGATAGCCGAAAAAAAACTGGACAAAAAACAGATGTCCAAAGAAAAAAAACAAAAGGCCGAAACAAAAGAGCTGGCCAAGACCAAAAAGGAACTCTCAACATCCCTCGACCAGATACGATCAATCCCTTGACTGGGACACAGTCAACTCGAGTGAAGGATCCCACGACCGGGGCTAAGAGGTCAACCCAAAAAAAAAAAAAAATATTCAAATACCCATGACCGGGGTCAACGTTCAACTCAAGTGAAAATCCCTTGACCGGGGTACGGTCAATTCAAAAATTATCAATGCCTATACCGTCCAATAGGGAAGAGACAATCAAGCTGGTCAGCTAACACCACACTTAGCCTTCCCACATTGCAACCCTCAAGACCTTCTCGAGACCTAGGCTAAGAGACAGCCCGGAATTTTGAGGATTCTAGCTCCATAGGATACACCCTAATCATTAGGGCCAGACATGGAAATCCGATCCCGCATTATCAAACCTACCCTGATCGAAGTCCGAGTCATTTTTACTCGACTTCCCCCTTTCCTACCACATTGCAATACCTTACTCTCAAAGCCTTAGCTCCACAAGATCGAGCTCCACAAGATCGAGCTCCACATTTTGAATCATCAAATCCCCTTGCGACCTAGCTCCACATTTCCAAAAACATCCAAACCAGTTACCAGCCCCAAACACGGGAACTCAACCTGCGGTCGACATAGAAAATGCCCAAATAGTTCACACCACCTCTGGGGGCTACCCCGGAGAACGCTCACAGTCACGGGATCAACATTCTAACTGTTCTAGCCCTTTGATCAAGACATCATCGGGAATTCACCTAGCCTACACCATCGCTATGGCTAGTTACACACAAAGCCCTAATAAACTAGGCACCATAATATATCTTCCAATCCACTGAACTATGGCTTGGTTTGATTTCACTACACGTGAATACGTAGGCAGCCTTTCAACAAGGGCACAACCACCCATATTGACACAAATTCAGAAAGCACCATCATTCCTATCACGACACTGTCATGTTCTCAACAGTTAGCTTTGTCGTCCAAGGGGCTTCTCTTAGACAGAAGTTCTCCATCCACCCACATAATCCAAATACTTTCAAAAATCTAGCCACCTTTCTATAGTGTGTCCTATTACTCGGCTCAGTCAAAGACGAGAATCCGTCAGGGACTCGAAGCAACACCCATTTTGGGACTATACCCCAAAACCAAAGATCCAAAAGACCACCTGTAGACACCCACATTTTGACCGCCAGGTGTCTATAGTAGTTCCCGCCAAACACCCGATGATGATAGGACGTAAACGTGCTTTGATAGACTCGGATATGGGCTTGTAATCATGGACATTTGGTTTAGACATTTTAAGGAGTACAAATCTCACAAAACGGACCTCAAATCCAGGCCCAGTGGGTCGTTTCGAGTCAAATAACACTAATTTGGGTCGAAACCGTCACCAGGGGTAAAATCGTCTTTTAGCGACCGAGTCAAACCCGGTCAAAGATATTTTTTTTTTCCGAGTCACACGAGCTGGCCGTGACACTACACGGTTTGATTCGGACTCAAACACCAAAAAATCAGCCATACAAAAATAATAAACAATTCCGTTTAAGGTAGAATTCGATCGCAAGTAGGAATTCTATCCGGAAACCGAAACAAATACCACCCGAGCTCAGATACTCGGCTGAAACAGCCGAGATATCACCCCCAACCAGCCGAGTTTTTGGCTTTCCCACCAAGAAACGAGAACTCTATTCCCTCACGAACTCTCGTATTTCCTATCCAAACCGGTGTTTCTTGTCACACAAGCAAGGCCACCTCGGTTCCTATAAATAGGACCCTCCCTTCAACCTCATAAGACACAGAAAATTAACCGGAAATCACACCAAAAATACCGAGAAGATCAACATCCAAAATCCCGACGTAATCCCGAAGTAATTCCAAAAAAACCCGACGAAACCGATCCTGCCCGAACCGACCGAATTCCACGCCACACACACACTCCAAACTGACACCTTAACTCACCCACATCATCTCGACGCTCCCGTGTCTAAGCCACCGTCCGACGAGCTCTATACCGAGAACACAAAGCATGTAGGTTGAGGGTGTGAATCAAACCCGTCTCTTCCCTTTTCTCTCTTCTTCGTCTCGTTTTTATTATGGGTCTTGCGTCGGTCTTTTTCTATTTTTTCTAATATCGATATTACTAAAGTTATTTTCCTATATCGAATATTCTTAAAATATGATATCGATTCTATATAATAGAATATCATATCAAAAAGAATTATATTAAGTTTTCGACGAAATCGTTACATCTTTTTACAACTTTTCGTTCAAAATCTTTTTTACATATTTTCGTTCAAAAAACAAACTTTTTCAAAACCTTTTATAAAGTTATTCCGACTATTCGATATCGATTTCATAATCGAATATCGAATACGACGAATATCGAAAATATAAACCGGGTAAAAATTAATCCATATTTGTACGCGATTTATAACGATTTTCGACAAAAAATAAAAACGGACAGACTCGCGTGCGAGTCGCGCCCGGTCCAGGCGACTCGCGCCCGAGTCTGACCCGAGTCTATTTTTTTAAGTTTTCGTTCGTTTATTTTTATTATTTTACGAAACGATTTCTAAATTTACATCTTTTCCAAAACTATTCTAAATATTTGATAATCAACTATCGAGTATAACGAATATCGAGAATATTAAGTCGGGTACGAATTATGCGATATTCGTACGCGATTTAATCAAAATTTTCCGAAAAGCGTTGTCGATTTCAGGCCACCACGCGACCCGCATCGGTCTCGGGCGAGTCGCGCGGCTCTCGGCCGAGACCCATCTTCTTTTATTTTTTTTTATTTATTTTTCATTCTTTCTCGAACATCGTTTTTTATACAAAACAACGTTTTAAACAATATTTTCGGATTTCGATTAATTCTTATTTTCTCGATTTCATATATTTATTATTATTCAATCGTTACTAACCCGTTTTCTCATGTTTGTAGCAACTTATTCTCATATTTTCTTTTTGTCGTTTTATTAGACTAAAACGAATTCACATGCTAAAATAACTTTGACGTTATTAGTTTAATATGCATTAAACGACTTAGCAACCCATTTATTTATTTTTTCCTCACATGTCTTAGGAAAATAATCTCTGCATATCATTTCATCGTCGAACTAACGCGTGTACACCAAAATCGAACGATATCTTAGTAAAGGCCGCTAAGTGCGGGCGGGGTTGGGTGTTCTCGACGAACTTCCCAACACGTACCCTCACCCCTTACTCAGAACCATGGTTTCCGGATGTCCGAATCCATTGGCAACGAGAGTCATTCAATATACGATTAACCGCCCAGTCGGCATCGGTATCGATATGCTAAGGGACGAACCCCATAAACTCTCACATCGGAAATGGGCCAGGCTTTAAGTATGGCCCACTACGACATAGAGTGGGTTCGAATGGTTCCGAATAACCATAAAATTCGGTGGCGACTCCTACTTCGATTTAAAATTCAATTCGATCCATCTCATATGGAAATTCTATCGCCTCCCCAAAACCCGCGCTTCGCCGCGTCGGGGTGGACCTATGTCATGTCCACAATTTGGCGACTCCGCTGGGGATTAACTGATGTGTCACTTACCATCGGCATCCTCAGGGTGAGACTCGAAAAGAAATCGTTCGATTAGTAATGTACACGTTTTAGTTCAATGGTTCATGCATAACCCCGTTCTATCCCGGGCCGGTTACTTGTGACCGACGTCCCACTATACCACGGTGCATTCCCACTAGGGTGCACTAAAGACTTCGATGGCGGAACTCGTTTAGACTTTGCGGCATGTCCTAAGACCAACTCGGCTTAGGGAGTCTGTCCTCAGTACGAGAAAGCGATCGTTGTTGGTATAGACCCTCTTAGACCGACCGAGACTTAGACTAAGAGCATACATGGCGTCGTTATACTGATTCTATGACTACATGCTACCTGATCTCCTTTGGTCTTTTCAAAAACCGTCATTTTTTCAAAAACTTACATCTCTTCAAACCCATTCTTTTTCAAAACCCGGAAAGCTGCCGAATTTAGGACTTATGATTTTGACTCAAAATAGCCTATTTTTAGCCGGTATGCTGTCCAAACCTTTTCAAAAAAAAAGCCCGAAATCTCGGCCCGATACCCTTTTCTCGGTTTCCAAAAAAAATCGGGTCTTCCAATCCGACCTTTGCTCGGTTTTCAAATCCAAATTCCCTTTTCAAAACCCTCTTCTTCTTAGGACTTCCCGTATTTAGCAGTGTCGGGTCTTGTCATAGGTTGTAAGAGTCTATAGCGTCGAAACTCCGTCGATCTTATATCACGAGTTTCCACCCCATCCCAGTCCGCCTTACTTGTCAAGGCACGGCCCACCTTTGTAGGACTAACTCCTACAAAGGAAAGCCCGTTCACACACTCGAGTCTAAAGTCTGGGGATTTCTCACGTAGACCTTCCTTCGAACAGGACTAGGCCCACTCTGCCGAATCCTAAGGAAGGCCCACCACTCACGTGTCATCCATTTAGAAGTCAGTCTCCGGTCTTCTTTCTAGTCTAGTCTTTTTTCTTGCTCGGGATGTACTTTTGGTTCTAAGATCTGGGTCAGTTACTGATTACGCGGTGCCCTTACAGACAGGTCACCCCACACTCGAGCCATGACGCAAAAAGCCATAGACGAATTGACAGCCTCGTTGGCCCAAATCCAAGACCAACTGAGGAAGGTACGGGAAGACCAGATCGCCATCATTACTCGGGTTAGTGCCGTAGAACAGGGAACCCCCAACGCTTCGATCGACGATGACGGGCCTTTAGCCGCATTGGCCAGTGCAGTCCTCAAACTGCAAGAACAGGTCCACTTGACAACCCAAAGCTCCATCCATACGGAGAATGCTAGGATTTACACCCCATTGACCGACGAACTACCCACGAATCTCAATCTGACGGGCTTGCCGATGTTCGAGGGTACTGAAGATCCGGTCCACCATATCCGGGCTTTCAAGGAATTCATGGCCCTTAAAGGGGTTAAGTCCAACATGTTCAAGCACCTATTCGCCTCTTCTCTCGAGAAGCACCCAAGAGCCTGGTACTACCGGCTCGACCCCAAGAAGTACAAAACTTGGGATGACGTGGCAACGGAATTCGCTCGGAATTACGCCGACAATACAGAAATCCAGACCACCATGCGCACCCTGGAAGTAATGGCCCAGGAACCTAAGGAGGGATTCACAAAGTACCTTCAACGCTGGAGGGCTGAAAGCGTCAAAATGGTCGATAAGCCCAGTGAAAAGGTGCTGGTTGAAGCCTTTGTCAAGAACCTACTTCCAGCTTACCGAGTCCATCTTCGGTACGCCATCATACCTAGTTTCGCGGTCCTGACTGAAATGGGAACAAGAATCGAGGATGATCTAAGATTGGAAAGCCTCACTAAGGCCTCCACTAAGGGATACCAAGGGGCTAGTTCATCAACGAGCAAGCCCGCTACTACTGCTGCCACTCGTAGCATTTTCGACGAGGTAAACGCACTCGATACCTCATCCCAGAAGACTACTAATCCCCGGGTATTCACTGACATAGGTACTACCTATGAAAACGCCCTTCAAAGACTATCATCAAAAGGCCTGATCACTCCGATAGGCCCAACACCTGATATCCCGGTCGAACGTCGCTCTAAGGCCTACAACCTTCAGGCCTACTGTCACTATCATCGTGGTAAGGGGCACGATACCGAGAAATGTTGGAAACTCAAGCACCTTATCCAAGATCTCATTGAAAACGGGAAAATCCCTTTACCCGGGGGTAAGCCCAACAACAAAGACAATCCGTTGGCCACTCATGCCATCTTTTCCGAAGAAGTAGTGGATTGCTCACACCTCATTTCTCCATTTATCCCACAAATAAACGGGATCTGGTGCGATGACGAAGATGATGTCTACCTCACCAAACGGGAAGCTGTCCCCATCACTCCTGAGGAGATTCAGAAGGTTAAGTCCAAGGCTTTAGCCACCAGTCAAGCCCTTATCATTGCTGAACCACTCAAAGTAGAGTCCGCTCCGGAAGAACCAACTCCTGAAAAGGCTCTTGTGAAGCAGCTAAGCAAAACTCGAGTTGACCTCTCTATATGGCAACTCCTAGTTAGCTCCCAAGAACATCGAGACGCACTCACTAAGGCGCTCGATCAGGTCAAAATCGACTCTATGGCTACTCCAGCCGAAATGGTAGCCACAGTCCTACCCCACCTAAAAAGCAGATCCATAGAAGAAGGCCCACTGATCACCTTCTCCAACGCTGATCTACCACCATTCGGGCCGGCCCACAACATGGCCCTCTACATCACAGTTATCTGCCGTGGAAAGTACCTACCCATGACCCTAATTGACGACGGGTCAGCAGTCAACGTCCTTCCCTTAAGGACCGCCAAAGCCCTCGGCATCACCGAGGCCAACTATATTCCAACAGCTCAAACCATTCAGGCTTTTGACGGGAGTCCAAAGTCAGTAGCCGGGGCCACGAAACTCACTATCATAACCGGCCCGATAGAGAAAGAGCTGGAATTTCAAGTGATCGACGTAACTTCTTCCTTCAACCTCCTTTTAGGAAGACCTTGGATCCATGCAACCAGGGCCGTGTCCTCCACTTTGCATCGGAAAATCAAGCTGCCTTTGCGCGACACCATCATCACTATAGAAGCCACACCTATGACCGTGGCTAATTGCAACACCTCGGGCCGCACTGATCTATGGGGATTCGATTTCATAGGAGCCATCGAAGAAGATCATCTCTTCCGTCCTTATTTCACTGTCCCCCTAGACCGAATGTTACAGAATCTGGGCTTTCTACCAGGGGTTACCTCAAGGCCCGATCTCCCCGCAGGAAAAATTCTCGAAGTTCTGGACAATGGGAGGACTCAGACGGGCTTGGGCTACACCCTAACTCCAGAAAACATGGGCCAGACTGAAACCAGTAAGGTCACCTTCGTCACTCCAGTATTCGAGACTGCTCAGACCGGCCTATATCGGCCCACACGCCCTGGGACCCACTTGGCCCAGGACTGCAACTACATACCAGACGACATCTTCGCTCTCATCCAATCCGAAGATGCTAAGAATGCCGAGCCCGCGCTAGGGTTACTGTTCGGAGAAGAACTCGCAGTTCCAACGCCGAAGGAAGAGCTAGTCAGCCTCATACTCCGCAGTCGCACCTTTGATCCGTCCAAGCTAATCTCGGAGGTCGGGTCCGGAACCAGAGCTTGGAGGAAGACTGTCAAATGGACTGACAGTCAAGGAAAAACTTACAAGCTGATCACAGGAGAAGGAGAGATGCCAGAATCTGAGTCTGAGTCTGAGTCGGAGTCCGAATCAGAGTCTAAGATTGAGTCTAGTGAGTCTGGTGCTAGGGTCAGTCCTGTAACTCCCCCTCTTCCTTTGGCCATTCCTGGTGCCTCGGGGTCTGTCCCAGGCACCCTACCTATCCCGCCACTGACTAGTGATCAGAGGGCAGCTCTTTTCGAGCTCTTTTCTCAATTCATGATCAATAATAACAACCGTTCTGCTTACGACTTGTCTCATTTTCAAAATTTCAAAAATTTTATGTGCAATGACATTGAGAAGCCCGACGAACAGGTATCTTTACCCCCACATCTGATCGAGCAACTAGAGCAAAGAGAATCCCGCAATCCGGTAATCGAAGACACCGAATCCATCAACGTGGGAACAACCTTAGAGCCTCAGATGCTTAAGATAGGACTATCCCTAGATCCCGAGGAGAAACAACAATTCATAGTTCTCCTTCAAGAATTCAAAGACGTCTTCGCATGGTCCTACAAGGACATGCCGGGGATTGACCGCGAAATAGCCAAGCACCATATACCGATCAAAGAAGGGTTCAAGCCGGTTAAACAAAAACTCCGACGCATGAGGCCCGAATGGTCCCTCAAAGTCAAGGAGGAAGTCGACAAACAATTCAAAGCTGGGTTTATACGAGTCTCTGAGTATCCAGATTGGGTTGCAAACATAGTACCAGTCCCTAAAAAGGATGGTAAGGTTCGAGTCTGTGTAGACTTTCGGGATCTTAACAAAGCAAGCCCGAAAGACGATTTCCCGTTGCCACACATCGATATACTGGTGGACAACACAGCAGATCATGCTCTTCTATCATTTATGGACGGGTATGCAGGGTACAATCAGATAAAAATGGCAGAAGAAAATATGGATAAGACCACCTTCATTACACCTTGGGGTACTTATTGCTATACAGTTATGCCATTTGGTCTCATCAATGCCGGGGCCACCTACCAACGAACCGCCACGACTCTATTACATGACATGATGCATAAGGAAGTGGAAGTCTATGTGGACGACATGATCGTCAAATCCAAAGACAGGGACGATCACATCACCGCCCTGAGAAAGTTCTTCACCCGACTTCGCAAATACAACATGAGGCTAAACCCTCAGAAATGCAGTTTCGGGGTAACATCTGGCAAATTAATGGGTCATATCGTCAGCCAACGAGGTATAGAAGTCGATCCAGCCAAAATCAAGGCCATCACCGAGATGCAGCCCCCTAAAACCGAAAAAGAGATAAGAGGGTTTCTCGGAAAAGTCCAATACATTAGCAGATTCATCTCAAAGCTAACCATGGTGTGTGAACCGATCTTCAAGAAGCTGAAAATAGGAGAACGGTTACTATGGGATGACAAATGTCAAGCAGCTTTTGATAGAATCAAGGAAATTTTGGCCTCACCACCGGTCCTAATGCCACCTCAGCACGGCTTACCCTTGTCACTTTACCTAACCACGACAGAGACAGCCATGGGGGCTATGTTAGCTCAAACGGTCAACTCCGAAGAACGAGCCATATACTACATCAGCAAAAAGTTTTTAGAGTACGAGTGTAAGTACACCATGCTCGAAAAGACGTGTTTAGCTTTGGTCTGGGCCACTAAGAAGCTCCGGCATTACATGCTTAGTCACGAGGTGCAGGTATTATCCAGAATGGATCCAATCAAATACCTCTTCGAGAAACCCATCCTCAATGGCAGGATATCAAGATGGACCCTGATGTTGGCAGAATTCGACCTAAAATTCGTACCACTGAAAGCCATTAAAGGACGAGTAGTAGCCGAATTTCTCGCTGACAGTCCCGTAACCGAAGAAGGGCACACCGACACTTGGTCCTTCCCAGACGAAGACATTTTCCACACTGACACCGAAGCATGGGATTTGTACTTTGACGGGGCATCCAATTTCCGAGGATTTGGAGTCGGGATCCTCCTAATCTCACCAAAAGGGGAACATACTCCCGTATCCATCAAGCTAGACTTTGACGTCACTAACAACGCCGCTGAGTATGAAGCATGTATCCACGGGCTACAGGCCGCCGCCGACTTAGGGGTCACAAACCTCCGAGTACACGGCGATTCATCACTGGTTATCAATCAAGCACTCCAAAAATGGAAGACTCGAAATGCAAATCTCGTGGCCTACCAGGCACGAGTACGGGATCTCGAGAAACAATTCCACAAGGTAGAATACATATACCTACCTCGGGAAGAGAACCAGTTCGCAGATGCACTTTCAAAACTGGCATCTTTGCTAAACATTCCCGACCATATGACCAGTATGCCAATCTGTGTCGAAAGACGGTCCGAACCAGCATATGTCCACGACATCGAGGAAGTCGAGATACCCGATCCCGAGCCGTGGTATCAAGCTGTACTGACATACCTAGCAACCGGGGAATATCCACCCGGAGCTGACAACCGAGCCAAAAAAGCCCTGCGAAGACTGGCAACCCAGTTCATCCGCACTGACGATGGGCAACTCTACAAAAAGACAGCACAGGGGGCTCTCCTTCGATGTATCGACAAAACCAACGCCGAAAAAGTTATGGCTGAAGTCCATGATGGCGAATGCGGTCCACACATGAACGCCCAGATGCTGGTCCGGAAGATCATGAGGCTCGGTTACTACTGGAATAGCATGGAAACCGATTGTCAACAATATGTTAGACATTGCCACAATTGTCAAATTTTTGCCAATGTACAACATATGCCACCATCCTTGCTATACACCATGACATCACCATGGCCGTTTTCAACATGGGGAATCGACATAATTGGAAAGATAAACCCCTCGGTAACCGGAGGACACTGCTTCATTTTAGTAGCAATCGACTATTTCACCAAGTGGGTCGAAGCTGAATCCTACCGTATTCTCAACGCTAGCCATGTTGCCAAGTTCATTCAAAATAAGATAATATGCCGGTATGGGATCCCACACGAATTCATTAGTGACCACGGGACCCATTTTCAAGCCGAAACGGCAGCCTTGCTAACCAAGTACAAAATTCAAAGGCATACATCTTCACCTTACCGACCCCAAACCAATGGAGCGGTAGAAGCGGCTAATAAAACAATTGTCACCATACTCAAAAAGATGGCTGATAATTATCGAGACTGGCCCGACAAAATACCATTTGCTCTTTGGGGATATCGAACCTCGATTCGTACTGCAACCGGGGCAACACCGTATTACCTTACATACGGCATGGAAGCAGTCCAACCCGTTGAGTTAGAAGTGCCATCACTCAGAATCTTACTCGAAAGTCAAGTACCTGAAGCTGATTGGGTTCGAGCACGATATGACTCGTTAGTCCTTCTAGATGAACGACGATCTCGTGCCCTCAATAATATTCAAATCTATCAGAAGAGAATCCAACGGGCTTTCAACAAAAGGGTAAGGCCCAGAAACATTAAAGAAGGAGATCTGGTCCTCAAATCAGTTCGAGCCTTATTACCGGTGGACCCAAGGGGAAAATTCAAACCTAACTGGGCTGGGCCATATCTGGTAAAGAAGATTCTATCAGGTGGAGCGGTAATGCTAACGGATCTGGACGGGAACGAGTTTGTCAACCCAACTAACCTGGACCAGCTGAAGCGCTATTACCCTTAACCCACCTTTCTCAATGTCATCTGCAAAAAGTGTATTAAAAACATCTTTTTTCAAACTTTTAAAGACAAGTCAAAAGCTAGAATTATTTATTCTACTGTTTCAAACATCTTGAACCAATAGTCTTGATGTATTTCGAAATTGCAAATTAATTCAGTCTGAACTACGTTTGGTTTGATTCCATTTTTTGTGGATACGTAGACAGCCCCTCAAAAGGGCACAACCACCGCAATCGAAAAAAAAAACAGGAACGGTTCTTTAATAAACCTTTCTTTATTTCAAAAAATAAATAATAATAAAATTACAAAAAAAATCAAAAAATATCATCACAAAATAAATAGTATTAATACTTAAATAATAAAAACTAGGGCATTTTTCCCTTTCCTTTGCCCTTAGCCTCCTTTTCGGTCCATCGGCGTCGAGGTGGAGGTGAACGCTCCCTAATCACCAAGGGAACCTCCTTAGCCCGGGCTCGTTTCTTCAAACTCGACTCTCCGGTCACCTCGTTATCACGCGGGCCCAGCCTATCTCGGACCGCCATCCTCGGTCCGAGTCTTCCCTCTAGATCACTAGCACCAGTCTCATTAGTCTAAGGCTTAGGTTTTGACTTGGAATCCGACCCTGACTCAACAAAGGTATTGGGAGTCTCCACGAAGAACCGTCTATTATTCTTGGCCGATTCTCGGCGGGCCAAATCTAGAGCTTCTTCGGTCTTCAAAGCTTTACGGGCCTCCTGGGATTCTTCAGAAGTCCATTTTCGATATGATTCAGAAACCCAAGTGGTTTGACAAAGGCGAGGTATAGTCCATATGACACGGGTGAACCAGCGCTGTAGCCACGTGTCACACATAGCGTCCGTCAATTGGATCGAAACGCTAATTATTGCCTCAGTCTCAGGGATCTCCTGAAACGAACCGAACTGTCTTAAGATACGGTCCGGATAAATATGGACAGTCCAGTCTAAAGACAAGATCACCAGGTAACGGGCTTTGTCTCTCCTAGCTAATCCCGTCAGTCTCGAAAGGAACCACCAAATGACGCTCCACCTAATCAAAGGCCCACCATGGAATGTTAACTGTTCATCCCAATATTTTTGAGTTACGGGATGACTTGGTCTTATTCGGCGAGACCTTGAACCAATCTGATTGCTCCGATATTTGGGTATATTCACCGGGGGCTCCATGATCGATAGACGCTCGAATAACCAGGTCTGCAAAATTTTCGAAAAGTCAAAAACTTTCGAAAAATCAAAAAATTCGAAAACTTTCGAAAAATCAAAAAATTTGAAAACTTTCGAAAAATCCAAAAATTCGAAAAATTCGAAAAAGCGGAAAAATTAAGAATTTTCGTAAAAATTCAAAAAAAATCCGGCAAAAATCAAAAATTCGAAAAAAAAACGGAAAATTGAAGATTTCGGAAAAAAACCGGGAAATTCCGGATTGCCGTAAAAATCAGGAAAATCGGGCAATTATTCGAGGAAAAAGATTAAATACCTGCAAAAGACGGATGCTCCCTGTCAATTGTTGATTTGGTTCAAGCCTCCTAGCGTCAAGACCCATAATAATCTCCCCAGTTATCAGCCAAGCTGGGCTGTGACCTGTCTCCATCTGATCAACTATGCTGATCAGCCTGATCTCACCTAAGCATGAGTCAGCATCCATTCGAC
This sequence comes from Agrostemma githago, assembly GCA_958450325.1. Taxonomy (NCBI): domain Eukaryota; kingdom Viridiplantae; phylum Streptophyta; class Magnoliopsida; order Caryophyllales; family Caryophyllaceae; genus Agrostemma; species Agrostemma githago. Next base: position 47,647,505 of record OY288246.1, on the reverse strand, counting down.
CTTCGAAGGCGTACCTATGCAGCATACAAAAGGCAAAGGCCCTACGCCTATGGGTAGAAGTAATTCTTTCATCCACTGGGTTCATAAATTTATCAGCCAAGTCAAATAAGGAAACTGAATTTCCTTTCACCATACGGGCTGTCTCAGCATGTGACAACCCTAGAAAATCCCTCAGCCTCCTCCTTGGATCGGGATAAAATGGAGGAATAGCAGGACGAGCATTAGGGCACCACCCTCCAATAGCTGCTATCTCTTCAGGAAGAGGACATATTTCTCCTCGAGGAAATGCAAAAATATGAAAGGTAGTATCCCAAAAGGATAAACAAGCATCAAGAAAGTGCGAATCTACCCTAAGCCGCTGAAGTGGGAATAAAGCCACAATTCCCATTTGAGTTAACTGGACTCTATCTTCATCTCGGAAATCCTGGGCCCACGCATGAAGCATTGCGGTCAAATGGTCAATACCCATCGCAAGAATAATTTCTTTTATTTTATCCTAAAAAGTCTAAGGGATTTCGAGATAAAAGAAAGGATTTGGGTGGGAATATAAAAAATAGAGAACCAAAGCTCTCTATTTATAATAGATAATACCCCTCTTCCTAGTCATCACAGGAATAGGATTTTACCAGTTTTTTCTCCTTCATCTAGGCATACAAGGAAATTCCAAATATCCGTGTCAGAATCTGATTAGGAATCAAAGTCATCCCAAGCATCCTTATTTCAAAAAAAATTTCAGCCTTTTTATTTTCGGAAAATCGTCTTTTTCCCCAGCACGAGTCAGTGTTTCGCCTAAGTGTTACATACAAATTATGTCAGCATACAGGTACACTCAAGACTCCCCGAGAATTCTAAGTTCCCTAGTGGAAAAGCTCCCGCGCAATTCTAAGACAGGATATATCTGCAAACAGGTATACCCACAGCTTCCTAGGCAAGCTCCCGCGACATTATCAACATCAACTCAGGTATGATTTCTATTTCATGGCTGGCGAGCCCTTCACGCAGGTCTAATGGACCCTAAACGACCCGATCGGAAGTCTGCCAGGTTTTAATCCTTGATTGACCTGGTAGCTACTCTGACTTTTGCCTTGTCCAAGCCTCAGTCAGAGTGGGGGCTCTGTAGACACCCACATTTTGACCGCCAGGTGTCTATAGTAGTTCCCGCCAAACACCCGATGATGATAGGACGTAAACGTGCTTTGATAGACTCGGATATGGGCTTGTAATCATGGGCATTTGGTTTAGACATTTTAAGGAGTACAAATCTCACAAAACGGACCTCAAATCCAGGCCCAGTGGGTCGTTTCGAGTCAAATAACACTAATTTGGGTCGAAACCGTCACCAGGGGTAAAATCGTCTTTTAGCGACCGAGTCAAACCCGGTCAAAGATTTTTTTTTTTTCCGAGACACACGAGCTGGCCGTGACACTACACGGTTTGATTCGGACTCAAACACCAAAAAATCAGCCATACAAAAATAATAAACAATTCCGTTTAAGGTAGAATTCGATCGCAAGTAGGAATTCTATCCGGAAACCGAAACAAATACCACCCGAGCTCAGATACTCGGCTGAAACAGCCGAGATATCACCCCCAACCAGCCGAGTTTTTGGCTTTCCCACCAAGAAACGAGAACTCTATTCCCTCACGAACTCTCGTATTTCCTATCCAAACCGGTGTTTCTTGTCACACAAGCAAGGCCACCTCGGTTCCTATAAATAGGACCCTCCCTTCAACCTCATAAGACACAGAAAATTAACCGGAAATCACACCAAAAATACCGAGAAGATCAACATCCAAAATCCCGACGTAATCCCGAAGTAATTCCAAAAAAACCCGACGAAACCGATCCTGCCCGAACCGACCGAATTCCACGCCACACACACACTCCAAACTGACACCTTAACTCACCCACATCATCTCGACGCTCCCGTGTCTAAGCCACCGTCCGACGAGCTCTATACCGAGAACACAAAGCATGTAGGTTGAGGGTGTGAATCAAACCCGTCTCTTCCCTTTTCTCTCTTCTTCGTCTCGTTTTTATTATGGGTCTTGCGTCGGTCTTTTTCTATTTTTTCTAATATCGATATTACTAAAGTTATTTTCCTATATCGAATATTCTTAAAATATGATATCGATTCTATATAATCGAATATCATATCAAAAAGAATTATATTAAGTTTTCGACGAAATCGTTACATCTTTTTACAACTTTTCGTTCAAAATCTTTTTTACATATTTTCGTTCAAAAAACAAACTTTTTCAAAACCTTTTCTAAAGTTATTCCGACTATTCGATATCGATTTCATAATCGAATATCGAATACGACGAATATCGAAAATATAAACCGGGTATAAATTAATCCATATTTGTACGCGATTTATAACGATTTTCGACAAAAAATAAAAACGGACAGACTCGCGTGCGAGTCGCGCCCGGTCCAGGCGACTCGCGCCCGAGTCTGACCCGAGTCTATTTTTTTAAGTTTTCGTTCGTTTATTTTTATTATTTTACGAAACGATTTCTAAATTTACATCTTTTCCAAAACTATTCTAAATATTTGATAATCAACTATCGAGTATAACGAATATCGAGAATATTAAGTCGGGTACGAATTATGCGATATTCGTACGCGATTTAATCAAAATTTTCCGAAAAGCGTTGTCGATTTCAGGCCACCACGCGACCCGCATCGGTCTCGGGCGAGTCGCGCGGCTCTCGGCCGAGACCCATCTTCTTTTTTTTTTTTTTTTTTTTTCTTTCTTTCTCGAACATCGTTTTTTATACAAAACAACGTTTTAAACAATATTTTCGGATTTCGATTAATTCTTATTTTCTCGATTTCATATATTTATTATTATTCAATCGTTACTAACCCGTTTTCTCGTGTTTGTAGCAACTTATTCTCATATTTTCTTTTTGTCGTTTTATTAGACTAAAACGAATTCACATGCTAAAATAACTTTGACGTTATTAGTTTAATATGCATTAAACGACTTAGCAACCCATTTATTTATTTTTTCCTCACATGTCTTAGGAAAATAATCTCTGCATATCATTTCATCGTCGAACTAACGCGTGTACACCAAAATCGAACGATATCTTAGTAAAGGCCGCTAAGTGCGGGCGGGGTTGGGTGTTCTCGACGAACTTCCCAACACGTACCCTCACCCCTTACTCAGAACCATGGTTTCCGGATGTCCGAATCCATTGGCAACGAGAGTCATTCAATATACGATTAACCGCCCAGTCGGCATCGGTATCGATATGCTAAGGGACGAACCCCATAAACTCTCACATCGGAAATGGGCCAGGCTTTAAGTATGGCCCACTACGACATAGAGTGGGTTCGAATGGTTCCGAATAACCATAAAATTCGGTGGCGACTCCTACTTCGATTTAAAATTCAATTCGATCCATCTCATATGGAAATTCTATCGCCTCCCCAAAACCCGCGCTTCGCCGCGTCGGGGTGGACCTATGTCATGTCCACACCACCCGACTATAACATTGCTACTACAAAGTCCTGTCGTTACAGTCTCGTTACAGACTACTGCAGCCACCCTATAGCGCATCCTTCTCATTTCGATGTTCGACTGTGTTGCCACTCGCCTAGGCTACGGAATAGCGCAGCTTAAGAGTCTTGTCATCTTAGGTGGCCCACCCTCCTACCGAGTCACAGTCCAACCCCTCGAGAGTCCAAGTCGTGTCTGTCAACTCGTCGTCCTGTCATGTCCAGAGTCGAGTCTGTCGGTACCTCTCTCCTCAAATTTTCGCTTCAAAGTTTGCAAAACTTAGCCATTTGATAAAATACTTTTCGATAAGGTCAAATTTCAGTCTATTTAAACTGCAAATTTCTTTTCTACCCCTTTCAATTTTGAAAACCTATCTCCTAGCACGTGAGTTGCTTTCAGGATTTCGATTTCAAAACTAGGCAAAAATCATTTTCCCAGCGCAAGCTAGTCTATAGATGCTAACTGCATTTCCTATGTGCTATCTTGCTATATACTATGCCTGCTATTTCTGCCTATGTATCTAACATTTCAGGTACCAGCTAGTGCTTCCCAACGGAACATCAAAGGCAGTGTTTCTCCTGCAATGCTACATTCAACTTGTCATGTGTCGGCATACGAGTACACCCAAGACTTCAGAAGCAAGTCCCGTGCAACTACTTTACTCCCCAGCGTGAGTCGGTGTTTCTCCTGGAATGCTACATCCAAAATGTGATGTGTCGGCATACGGGTACACCTATGACTTCAAAGGCAAGTTCGACTCCCCACGGAGCTATCATCATCAGGACAGGTATGACCTTCTGCATATGGCTGGCGAGCCCTTCACGCGAGTCTAATGGACTATAAACGACCCGACCGGAAGGCTGCCAGGTCGTAATCCTCGATTGGCCTGGTAGCTACTCTGACTTTCGCCTTGTCCAAGCCTCAGTCAGAGTGGGGGCTCTGTAGACACCCGCATTTTGCCTGCTAGTGTCTATAGCAGTTCCCGACAAAACACCCGATGATGATCGGACGTAAACGTGACTTAATACGCTCGAATACGGACTCGGAATCAATAGTATCCGACGTGGGCATTTAGCGGAGTGCAAATCTCTCAAAACCGACCTCAAATCCAGGCCCAGTGGGTCGTTTCCAATAAAATGACACTAATTTGGGCCAAAACCGTCACCGAAAATAAAACCGTCTTTTAGCGACCGAGTCAAAACCCGGTCAAAGTCGAATCCCGAGACGAACCAGCCTCACATTATGTCCAAATACACAAAATGAATCAGGTCACAACAACCAAATCCTTTCAAAAATGGTCAACAATCATTCCCTATTTACACTCCCTCCATTCACACCCACTCGGTCGAGTAAAGCAGTAAACTGGCCGAACCGGACTCGAACCGGGCACTCGATCGAGTGCACACGCTTCACTCGATCGAGTGACCCTAAACCGGGGTATTTCCCTATAAATACCCCATCACCCCAACACATTACACAACACTTTTTCTACCTTTTTACCACCTTCACACAACTTTCTACCCTAATCACACTACAACTTTACATACATCAACCATCAAACACACCTTCAAACATTCAATCATCCATCATCTACATACACACATACACATTCAAATTCTCGATATCAAAACTCGTCAAAGACACACACCATAACTCACCCTACATATCTCGACACTCCCGCGCTCCCGTCGCTATTACGAGTCCGTTTCCGAGACCAATTAAGCATGTAGGTTGAGGGTGTAATTCAAATCCCGACATCCTTTCTCCTTTCTCTTTTTTGATTATATATATATACACTATTATTATTATTATTATTATTATCATTATTATTATTATTATTATCATTATTATTATTATTATTATTATTATTATTATTATTATTATTATTATTATTATTATTATTATTATTATTATTATTATTATTATTATTATTATTATTATTATTATTATTATTATTATTATTATTATTATTATTATTATTATTATTATTATTATTATTATTATTATTATTATTATTATTATTATTATTATTATTATTATTATTATTATTATTATTATTATTACTATTATTATTATTATTATTATTATTATTATTATTATTATTATTATTATTATTATTATTATTATTATTATTATTATTATTACTACTACTACTAACACTAATACTAACATTTTTAATTTTGTTACTAACATTTTAATTTTGCTACTAACATTTTATTTATCGCAATCTAACATTTTATTTTATGTCAACTAACATCTAACATTTACTTATCGTATTCTAACCTCTAACATTTAATTATCGTCATTTACATTTTGTTGTAATATTAATACCGCGTATAATTATTTAACAAAACTATTTTCAAAACGATCCGAGCAACGTCCGTTGAGGCTAAATTAACGATCGTAGGCCTTAAAGCCAATTTACGATATTAAAATGTCGAGGACTTAAGTTTGCAACGACGGTCGAATTTTTGGGTCGAATATGTTTAATTACGAATTCCGCGTAAAGTCTATTTAATCCCTTTACAAGTCGTATTGGAGGTGGCGCCCTTCGAGGTGCGCCGCCCTAAACACTTAAGGGCGTAATAGATCGTGGAGATTCGTCAATAAATATGTCCGACCACATTTCTTTAAAAATATTATTCTAAAGAATCATCGACAAATCGGATTAGGACGAAACCCATTGACGCCGAATTAATTGTCACACGATCCGAAAGGATTGATTACGACATTATGATGCGGAGGGAATCGATATTTGTTCTAGCCCGATCAAACTCGATTTTGCAAATTCGCTTTAAATATTAGATGTCGGTTCTATAACCGAATGTCGAGTATGACGAGCCATCGAGATTTAAACTAATATAAATTGGACAATATTTATATTTAGCATAATGGCATCTCGATTCAAAAACATAAAAGCTACAAAATGGGTCGTTTCAAAGCACAAATTAAACACCCATACAGAGGGCACTCGATCGAGTGCACAAGCCCACCCGATCGAGTAGCACACCAAAAACCGGGCAGTAGCTACCTTAAAGGCGCACTCGACCGAGTCCATGCCATGACTCGATCGAGTGGGTCCTGTAGCCCAGAAATCCGAGCGCTTCGATCATCATTTCAGCCTCGTCATTTTTTACGACTTTTAGTCGACACGTGTAAAGTCAATCACGTGATCCTATTTTTCAAAACTCATGCATATCATATCACTTAAAACGACTTTGATCGACGGTCTTGCACTATTAATCTTGTGTCGACGACTCTTTAGTCGTATCCGACACATAATTAATTTAGACTCTATTCCTCGATGTGATAAGTCGGGACAAGGCATCGGGATTCGGGATCGGGCTAGCACCACGCCTAGGTTCCATATCTCCGCCCTTTGCTTAATACGCAATATAATGCGTAATTAATCAAAGTTCGTCCATTTGCACAACTTACGGTCTAGTTTATATTATACGGGTCCGTTTCTAGTTAACATTTGCCGCTTATAATTCAATTATTCTATTTTATTGCTCGTTGTATTGTGAATTCCGGGTTGTATTCCGCCCGTGTAATTTGTAATTTATTTACGAGTTTTCTATTATTTGATGTTTGCCATTTATTTATTTAAATGAACATCGCATGCTAAATCACTTTGACGTGAATCAAGATGCATTAAATGACGTAGTTAATCAACAACTCGCATGCTTAGCCCGAAAACGCTGTTTGCATATCATTTAATCGTTTTACTAGCGCGCGCACACGAACACGAATGATGTCTTAGTAGAGGCCGCCATGTGCGGGCGGGGTTGGGTGTCCTTAGTGGGCTTCCCAACACGTACCCTCACCCCTTACTCAGAACCTTGGTTTCCGGATGCCCGAAACCATTGGCGCACGAGAGTCATTCTATATACGAAAGCCGGTTTAAACGGTATCGATATTGCAATGCAAAGGGACGAGCCCCATAAACTCTTAAATCGAAGCGGGCCGTACTTTGTGTACAGTCCATGACGACATAGAGTGGGCTCGTATGGTTCCGAATAACCACAAAATTCGGTGGCGACTTCGTTTTGACTTAAATTTCAAACCCGAGAACAATCTCACCACGAGATTCATTCGCCTACCCAAACCCACGCGTGGCCGCGTCGGGGTGGACCTACGTCATGTCCACAAACACCCATCGGGATAGAAAATGTAAGAAGTTGTGAGGAACGAGAATTCCGTTACTTGGCAAAGAAGAAAGGGAATCCCGGTTTTAGGAAGGGGAACCCGGCTGACACAGGCCACTCGGCCGAGTGTTCTACGCTCGGTCGAATACTCAATTCGGCTTTCGGATAGAATTCCTACTTGAGATTGAATTTTACCTTTAACGGAATTGTTTAATATTGATGTAGCTGATTTTTTGTGGAGTTTGAGCTCGAGTCGGTCACGTGAGGTGACACGGCTGACTCGTAAGTCTCGTGAAAATATCTTTGACCGGGTTTGACTCGGTCGCTAAAAGACGGTTTTACCCCCGGTGTCGGATTCGACCCAAATTAGTCTTATTTGACTAGAAACGACCCACTGGGCCTGAATTTGAGGTTGGTTTTGTGAAATTTGTACTCCTTAAAAAGCCCAAGTCAAATATCCATGATTTCGAGCCAACTTCCGACTACGTTAAAGCACGTTTGGGTCCGATCATCATCGGGTGTTTGTCGGGAATTACTATAGACACCTGGCGGTCAAATGTGGGTGTCTACAAGGAGGATGGAAGAGTTTTTGTGCATAAATGAGAATAAATATTTGATAAAAATAAGGCTCTTCTCATCAACAAATGGCCGGCCAACAATGAAGGAAGAGGAGTATGAAGAGTCTCCACAATAATGTAAGGAATAAATGGGAGAAAAATAATCATATGTTTACGGTTTAACGTGATAAAATGAATCGTATTAATAATACGTAATAAAATTTGTGACCAGAAGCTTAGTCGGTCCAAAAAGTGAGGAAATGGTCTCAAATAATTTATAAGTTGATAAAAAGTATAATCGTAAAATAGTTAAAAACATTTCAAAGTAATTCGAGTAAACCTCGCGTAAGAAAATAATTATTCGCGAAGCTTCATAATAAAATCATTAACGACTAAATTTTTGTAAATAAAAATATTTACTAGTTGAAAATATTATATAAACCTATTCAAACATTTTTAGGAAAAGGAATAACTTAAATCCGAGTTTAAAAACGTTAATTCGAAGAGAAATAGAATTCCTTGTGGAAAAATTAATTAGTTACGAAGAAACCAAATAAATGGATTTAAAAAGGATTAAAATCTTTAAAATTAAAAAATAAAATTATAAAACTCAAAGATGGAGTCCTAACGGAAAGAATAAAAATGCTAGGAAAAATAGCGGGTGTTACAATATGTCTTGCCTGAATATTGATTATGATTGATATTATGTTTCATATGATTTGTATTATGCATGTCTTACTCTATTTTCACATGACACTTCTATGAATCCATGATCCATGCTTTACAGTATTCTATTCACATGATACTCATATGATGTATGAATTACTTTATTCTATATAACCTACATGGCTTATATATTTAAATTGATTCGCATGTTAACTGAAATCACTTCATGTGTATCTCACATTGTATACATGTTGATTTGTAATGTGACATGTCTGCTTATCTGTTAATTAGATAACCTAAACGTTATACTACACTGATTATTCGGGGCCTTGTTAGAAGTACGGCTAGGTTACTCCCACTAAGTCGGACATGTATATTTAAATATGCATTCAGGTTGACGAACTCTCAAGATTGGACATGGGGTCATGCACGAGTACAAAAGATACAGTGTAGCAGATGATTGTGTCAAACTATAAATCTTGTAACACAAATTTTGTCAAACTATTGTTTTAGAAATTTGTAATTCGGTTTTCAGTTGTTGTATTTTAACAAACGGTTCATTTATCGGTAGAAGACTCACTCGAGTCGACGGTTTTTAATTTTTACCCCTTTTTATGACTTAATTATTTTCCGCCTTGTTAATTAATGTCATTAGAAGAACCGGGTTGTTACAGTTGGTATCAGAGCGACCTTGAGACCGTGTGTAATTATGTGCGATGCATATTTACATCACCTATCGAGGGAACGCGCCTGGAGCTCAAGACACGTGTCTAGAGTGTCTAAAGTGTCTAAATCATGTAGAACATTTAAGATCACTAAATGAGAGATTCACTAGCATCCCTAGGATCAAATAATATACTTGGGTAGAATGTCTGGATGCGTAGTACTACTAAGGATTACCCGTACCGTCCGATTTTGGTTTTGGCCCCTTGCATGTTTTTGCATGTTATCTTCATAGTTGAATGTAGAGTGATTGCCCTAACTTTTAGCCTTCTGGCTAGTTTTAATTTATTTGTGATCGACGCGACAACTAAGATAAAGGACTTGAAGCCATCAACATCTCAAGTCTGGTAGAACACCATTGCAAGCACAAATGGACGCATCTTCCCAATCAACTATAGTAGCCAAATCAAGTTAGACCATGTTGATGTACCAAGTAAAGTTATGCAGACGAGATGTAACTTACAAGAAGATCAAGTGCAGACGTACGTAAGATAGTAGTCCTCGAGTCCTATTTAGGTGTCGACTTAGACTTGACCGAGACTCTATTTACCTATATAACTCGTATATCGGAGATCATTTGTTAGCCTAAATTGTAGTCATGGAAATGAACCCTTCTTGCCCATATTCATTTTTTAGACACCTTACACCACATCTAATTCATTTTTCTAGCTTATCCTTATTTTCTACCTTTGCCTCACTTTCTTCATCTAACCAAGCAACGATTTGAGTTCAATTCCGAACTATCTTCAATCCTTCCGTCGAAATTCTTAAACATCACATACAAAGCTTTCCTTCATGTCTAACATCCATACGTTCATAAATCGATGAACACCTTTTACTTTTTCATTATTAATTTTTTTGGTTAAATTGTTCACCATTCAGATCCAACATTTGAACCTATATCAGGATGCATAGACAAAATTCATTTAAAGCCTAACCCTTGAACTATCCTTGAACAAACTTCTAATCTTTTCTAAAGAAGTTTTAACCTCAACTGATTCCTTCTCTTTTGTTTCTAAACTCATTTCGATCCCTTCGTGAACTAGTTCTTAGGTCTGACTACTCATCCTGAGTCAGACAAGAAGTCTTTCGCTTATTTCACCTTCGTATTTTGTTGCTCAGAAAAACTTAGTCTGAAATATTTCTATCTGATGGAACCTTTAATATTTACCGTTCTATCTTATTTCCTTCTCATTTCTTCAGCTTGCTTCTTATTCTTTTAGACTGCTATCAAACTGCATGTATGCTAACATCATACATATTCATCGTCTTTTATCTCTACCTTGTTACCATTTCTTCTTTCCAAGTTTGTCATAATCGTTGACTATGGAGATAAACTTCAATACTCTCAGTTATTATTCTCATCAATCCAATTCAAAATTCTTAAATATTTATTCTTTCAACCCATTTTCTAAGTACATTTCTACGTCTTGAATGAACCATGGTTAAAACTTATTAGAGCGCAGTGGAAGCACGATGAACCCATAAACCACTCAGAATGGACATAGTTATACCAAGGATTCTCACCAGTATAATGTACTTGGAAGTATCCAATATCCTTCTAAACCAACCACACTAGGATCACCCAATCTTTACGCTTATAGTCAACCTATAATTATTGGACCAGGGAACCTATTGATTTTTGGAATGACAAGAGGTTGGAAAAAGATGGGAACCAACTAATGTTTTTGAGTGTTGATCTTGGATTCAATGATTTTGAGAATTCTTAATTTTAACCAACGATTGAGAGGTTTAAAGATCGTAACTTGAGGATACTAAAGAATAACAGAAGATTGGAAGATTTAAGGTTGTAAGCTAAGGAAAGATAAGAAAGAATGACATGTATGGAAATCTAATTCACAAACATAGTGACTACTTGATCAGAAATTAAGTCATACAGATTTTTGTGGAATTTAGAACCCTTGTATTTTCAATGTTTTTGCGGATTATGTTAGCCAACAGACGAGTTTTGTAGATGAGTAACTATTACTAATAACAAGAGAGTATTGACCTTTATGAAAAGATATCGGGGAAAGGAATTAGTAAAGAGTACTAAGGGATAGAATTTAACAATGCATGTGGTAGTTATTTTGAGAACTAAGAGAATTTTATGAAAATTTTGAAGAATGAAACTTGTAATCCAATGATAAGATGCATAGTTCCGACTGAACGGATTTATGGAACTCCTTGGTAAATCATGAATAGCTTTAGAATTGGTAAATCGAGGTCAATAGCCAATGATTGTATAGAGAACCTGATTATTTGAGGACTTGTAACTGATTGGGATTGTTTAAATCAAAATTAGATGTAAGGTTGTGTAACCTTTAGAGAAAAATCCTTGATGAATGGAAACACCTATGGATCCTACCTTACTGGTTATCAGGGAGTTAACTGGAAGAATTAAGTTAATCAGTATAATTGAGCAAATAAAGGACATTATTATATACTATTGGAGATGTATACCTATGCGAGATATACTCAAATGAAATACTTGAGGAATAATATGCAGAGAGTTTAAGGAACCAAACTTGTAAATATAAAGGTTAGAGAAACAACTAGAGGAACAAAAAAAACATTTTTGAGGATTAACTAGAAAGAAATGTGGAATGATGAAATTACTAAGAATAGAGACATGAGTGACCCAATCTAACAAGGTTCTTGATTGATGATGTGTTATTTCCATTATCAGTTAAATCACTCCATATCAATTTTCGTATGGAATACTTTCCAGCTAGCTACTCCTAAAACGAAGTCTTTCATGGATCAGTGATGTTCCCATTATGATCCAATATGTTCATGTTCTAATTATTATCTAGAGTCATGGTAACACTTCTTATCCCGACTTCGTACCACAACAGAATCTATGCAAATCTTCAACCCTGACCTTTTGGTCTTGAATTCTGCTTTGCCTATTATCTGAAACCTCATTGGTTATTTGAAAACTCACTAATACTTCTATTCTTCTCATTGAGGAGTACATCAATAACGTATCTATCTCGATCCTTACCTGGCTCATTCCTTTGAAAAACAAACGTTGCTAAAAGTTGTCTTATATAAACTCAAATTATCTTCTCGTTCCTTCTATTAGGCCATAAACTCTTTGGTCGGTTGGAACAACGTTCTATTTGGTGTCACTTCCCTTACCTCTTTTATGGAACGAACCAAATGATAATTTTTGGTTTAACTTACCACTTCTTTTCATATACGTTCTGTTGTGAAACCTAATCCCATTTCTTTGATCAACTGTACCTACATACTTTCATTGAACTTTTCTATGCATCTCCAATCGAGTTAACCCAGCCAACTAGAATATTGTTATTAATCTTTGACCTGACGATTTAGTACTTATACGAGTAGATGTAATGTTAGGACGCTGGGGGAAAGAGAACGAGTCACCAGAATCGTATAGAAGAAAGACTCTTAATATGATGAACCTATTCAAAGTTGATCCAGAAGGAAATCACCAAGAAGCATAGAGTTTAGAAACCTGATGAAGAACTATATCATCAAAGAAGACCCACAAGATCAACGTGCGAACCTTGGACTGAAGCGTCGCTAACCTAGTTTTTGTTTTCGTTTTGCCTGACCACTTGCCGACCTTAGAATACTTTTAGGACTTGGAACCTTATTAAGTCAAGTTATCAGTGTATGTCTTACGCATAATTATCTATGTTGAGCGGTAACCTATCATAAGACTTGGCCCTTTGTTTTCCATCCAAAATCTTAATCACCCTGGCATGACAAAAAGAGAATACCTTTGAGGTCGGGAGATGTTCGAGATGTCATTACCTTTTATTTGTGGAATTATGTGTTCGAAAGAAGTATGAGAACGATCGTTGATCAAATTATTTGAGAATTTCCTTTATTGACTTCAAAAGCTATTTCGGGGAATAGATTGTGAACAAGCCTTAGCAGATCTTTAGAAGTTTCAGGATTGGCTTAGCTCATTTATAACCTATAATTTTGGGAATCCCTAGGAAAACTATATATGTTTTGGTGACTTATTTCTATTTTGGATGATGGATGATAATATTACAACCCCAAAATATTGTAATGATGACAGACACTTCAAAACCCACAGATTGTCAATTTGAGGTTTTGGAATAACCTACCAATCGAGGAATCAAGAAACAAGGAAACAATTAAAAAAAATTGTAAACTTTATAGAAATCAATATAAGAGTTTTGGACTAACCCTAAGAGCTTATCACTGAAAAAACTAAGCAACCCTAGGAGATCAACTCTTTAGATGATAAATATTGAGAGTGCCATGTGAACCATGAATTTTGAGATGATTGATAGTGGAGGATTTACGAGTGAAAGTCCAGATAAACCTAAAGAGATCAAAACTGCTAAACGTTTTTAAATTTTATGAAAATTAGGACAACCTTTATTTGAATGGAATATACCTTAAGCCAAACCAACATTTCTCCAAGAAAAAAAAAACATGTTATATTATTTTTAAGGAATTTAGGTATTATCTGGTTTTGGAGTTAGAGCCGATAGTGAACCAAATCTCGAAATGACCCGAGATTGTTCTACTTTTGAGAACTTGAGAATACCCTATGGATATATAAGAACCACCAAAAAAAATATTTAAAGGAAAACCTTAGCCTAACCTTAGGAAATATATATCGTACCAACCTAGTAGTTGTGAATTTCGAGGACGAAATTTTCTTAAGGGGGGCAGTCTGTAACACCCCGTGCTATTGACCATTTTAGTTATTTATAATAATGATTAATATTAATAAATCGAGTCTCGACAAACTATTTTATATAGTAATATTCAATTATTGTGCCTTTGGAACCTTTCTATTTCACTTCAGTGTTTGCAAAACTGAAATTTCTATCGTTATCGCAATTCAGCGCGATTTCGTAAAACGGTTCCTATTTTCTCATACGGACTCTGATTGAGGCGTTTCAAAAGCCTACATTTATTATTTTTCCAAGATCAACACAATGGTAATATCCAAAATTTCATTTTCAAAGTTCATCGAAATAAAATTGTACTAGACAGCTTCTTTGCAACGAAAATTGTCATTCGATTATCCGTTTCTCGACTTTCGATTTCCGTACTTCCTTCTTAACCATTGTGTGACCAAATAAATCCACAAATATAATCCTAAGGCATGCCAAACCGTGACTTTGAATCCTTAGCCTCAAAATAAGCCTAACTAATCAAAAACACCATTTATAGTAATGTACTTCTTAAAGTATGTTTAGCTATTTTGAGTAATTGTCAAGTTCTTGTCCACCCTCTGCTCCCTCATCTAATGCATGACTTGAGTGCTTATAACCAGCCATTTTCTATTCATTTTCTCATTCATTCACTCACTTAGACACTCCTTCATAGATCCATCTAAAAACCAAAGAAAATCATAGAAGTTTTTCTATGTTTTAAGGTGTTTACACAACCATATCTCAAGAGCACATACTCTTTCTTTTCCTTACCTTATACTCTTTATTTTTAAGTCTTATTCCTATTATATTTACTAACTTACTTTGTTTGTGTGTCCTTCTAACTTGTTATGAAAAGGAGCAAGAGAAAAGGAGCATCGATCTTCGTTTTCTTATATGTTGTAGAATCGATTATTTATGCTTAAGGTAACCTAACTTTTCTTCGCCCTCAAATCTCGTAGTATAGTGTTTAGACTCTAACTAACATGTAACATCATGTTTAGGACTAAATCATTAGATCACCAAGTTTAAAGCTAACTATTTGTTTATTTATCACTTAACAATACACGCTGTAAAATGGATTCTGTGATGTATGATGTATGTTCACGATTTGTATGTGTAAAATATGTTTCGAATTAGATAGACATAGGTTCCTTCATGAAAGTTGTAGATCTGAATGTCTAGAATATGATAAAAATATGAAAAGTAAGTTTTTATGAAAATATATATTTAATAATGATTTATTTCGTAAACTGGTACTGTATGATTTTATGTACTGTCTGAGAAAATAATATGTTTCATGATGTTAAACATTTCTTTTAGACTTGTAAAGTTTATGTTATATTACTGATGATGTCTATTATGTGTACGTCATTTATAAAATATTTACTAAAATGGGTCAGATCTGGAACAAAGATTTTAGTTAAGAACATTTATAAAGTATTTTAATCTAAATTTCTGGTTATAAGTTATGTACAAGTATAGGTATCAAACATAAAAATTTGGTTCACTTTTCTGATGTTTAAGTATTTTAAACGATTTAAAAGAAAGTATTGAAAACCGTACTGTTTTCGTTTTTAATTTGTTAAAATTAATAAAACTTATTATTTTTGAAAAATGAATTTATATCTAAAACCTAACTCATAAAAATATGTTGAGTATGAATATCGAAAGTTAAAATAACATTTGTAAAATTACTCATTTAGTATCCTTAATAATATTATCGATTTTGTTATTACTTAAAGTTACTTTTGTAAAACTCTATGTTTTGAGAAATATGATACCTAATAAGGTTAAAAATGATTTTATAATTATTATTGATTTATTTGGTGTTTGAAATATTTTACTAAGTATAAATAGACTTTAAAAGATAAGTATACTTGTACAAATACGAAACCGTATAAAAATAGTAAATACGTACACTTGAACAATAAATGTACTAAATACTTGTGCCCAAAAAGTTTAGAGTACTAAAAGACGAAAAACCCAAAAGTACTAAGTTAAACAATGCTTAAATGTGCAAAACAACACTTAAACTTTATAATAAGCAGTTAAGGACTAATTAGTGACTAAGTCAAAACTAAGGGTTGACTAGTCCATCTTGGTCAAACTTTGGCTTTTTAAGTCAACATAGACCAAGTCAAGATAAAGGAACCCATCTTAAATAATGTACTTCGAAATAATTGAATCTTTAATCAAATCTCAACTAATGAACGCTTCAAATAATATATCTCAAATAAAATGTTCCAATTCTCTTACATCAGTATACTAAAACTATCAGTTAAGATAAATTTTACGACGATTGATAATGTTTGTTAATCTTAAAATCGACATACTTAAATTCCATAGGAACAACCGTACTTCTAGTCGGTGTGTTACCTAAGCCGGTGATCAGACACGTTTTCACGAACGATGTTATCGACACCAATCATGGTGAAAATGAACATGTGCCCTGGCAGTACCCTCTGAGTCGTCTTCACCATTCCATGTTGTAATGACTTGTTCCGAGTCAATACACGTCATAGACCGGTCATCCTTATGGAACCCGGTATTGTTTCATCCCTCTGGTTATCAGACATGTGCCCCACGATGACCGCTGAGCTCGATATTCCGGAGACTCTGTCTTTATAAGACACCCAAATTCAGCCTACGTTTCGTGTTGGGCGCTATCTTGGTAAAGTTTAGAAGGCGATGCGATAGAAGACAGCTTCGAAAGTAGACTACGACACTCGAAGTCACTGCTCATGGGAGGCCATGATGCATCCTGCCGATGCGAGAAAATGTTAAGAAGTAAATGGGCAGCCAGCTCTTTATGAGTTTGTCGGTAGATTAGTAGTCGTTCAGTTGCCATTGAGGTGCTCGGTTGTGTAAATGTTATCTTTCCCGAGACCAAGAGTATGGATTGGGTGTGTGCGCATACATAGACAAGGGCACTGATCAGCTCTCACTCTCTATATCGGATATCTTTGGGGACGGAATACCTTCCGACCTTTGCCTTAGCAGTGTATGGGACATGTTCGGTTTAGCGGGGCCTCTGAGTCCATGCACTTGCAGTCATTCTTCTCCGTATGTCAGTCGACTAAACCGAGTCAATTTAGGTGTTCGATCCTATTGAGCACTAGGGGTGAGATGTAAACCTCCTAGTATCGATATGATTGGCGGGATTGATGTTCCCATCCGCACTTATGGTGAGATGCAAGCCTTAAGTGTGCATGAGACACTAGTAGTCACGTCCCGTGCATTATGTGAAAGAAAACCATTGTTTTTAAAAGTAAATGATTATAGTTTTCTAAATCACATGTGTTAGTATGCTTCGTTACTGTTCTACTCTTATGACTAATGATGTGATTGAAATGCTTGATAATGGGAAGTGATGTTTGTTATATGTTCTGCCTGAATATTGATTATGATTGATATTATGTTTAATATGATTTGTATTATGCATGTCTTACTCTATTTTCACATGACACTTCTATGAATGCATGATCCATGCTTTATAGTATTCTATTCACATGATACTCATATGATGTATGAATTACTTTATTCTATATAACCTACATAGCTTATATATTTAAATTGATTCGCATGTTAACTGAAATCACTTCATGTGTATCTCACATTGTATACATGTCGATTTGTAATGTGACATGCCTGCTTATCTGTTAATTAGATAACTTAAACGTTATACTACATTGATTATTCGGGGCCGTGTTAGAAGGACGGTTAGGTTACTCCCACTAAGTGGGACATGTATATTTAAATATGCATTCAGGTTGACGTACTCTCAAGACTGGACATGGGGTCATGCACGAGTGCAAGAGATACAGTGTAGCGGATGAGAGTGTCAAACTATAAATCTTGTAACACAAATTTTGTCAAACTATTGTTTTAGAAATTTGTAATTCGGTTTTCAGTTGTTGTATTTTAACAAACGGTTCATTTATCGGTAAAAGACTCACTCGAGTCGACGGTTTTTAGTTTTTACCCCTTTTTATGACTTAATTATTTTCCGCCTTGTTAATTAATGTAATTAGAAGAACCGGGTTGTTACAGTGGCATTCTCCCTTTATCGACGTTGTGACTAAAACCCGATTTCGAGATTCTTAGACCCCAATTTCCGAATCCCGACTTCCCTCTAACACCTTTTCCTTAATTGATCATCTCTAGTTATTTATTGCGTTTTAGTGTAGACTCGACCCTTAAAACCCCCCTTTTTTAGACCCCAAACACGCTTCTCTTACTCAATTGCACTCCGTTCCCTGTGGACCGACCTCGACTTACCACGAATACTTGTTTGTTTTTGTGTAATCTCGAGTCTTACAAATATCGTTTGATCCCCTGTTCTTCGTTAACGACCGATCTGATTGGGAGGCGATCAAAATGGCGCCATTGCCGGGGAGCGGCGATAGTTAATTGAGTCTTAGTCATTGTGTTTGGGTAAAAAAAACAACAACAGAAAAAAAAAACAAAAAATAATAAAAAAAAAGGTTAGTCTTTTTGTTTGCTTCTTGGTGTTCATGTTGCTTGTCTTTTGCATTCATCTCATTCGTTGACCAATCCCTTTTATGCCTCTCATGATGAACTTAGCCGACAATAGTAGACCAAAATTTGAGATGAGGATAGAGCGAAATTTGAAGTGGATCAAGTATTTATCACGGTGCTTCAAAGAGATATGTTTTGGGGATTTCCTAATGAAAATGTGCTTGACCACCTTTCGGAATTTCATACAAATTGTTTAGTTGCGAGGAAGAATGGTTTGCCAATCAACACCTTTAAACTCTTAGTTTTTCCTTTCACCCTTGGAGGTAAAGCCAAGAAATGGCTACGTTCTTATCCTCCTAACACATTTTGTACTTGGGATGAACTTGTTCAAGCCTTTCTAAACAACTTCTTCCCACATCACAAGACCAATAAACTTAGACGAGAGATCCTTACCTTTGAACAAGGTGAGTTTGAGTGTTTAAGTGATGCTTGGGATAGATTTCGAGATTTATTGACATATTACCCATGCCATGGGATTTCGGTTTGGCTAACCACCATAATATTCTTTGACAACTTGCTTGAACACGTTAGAGACTTGATTCATATTTCGGCCGGTGGTAACTTTTATGAGTTAGGTGATGATGAGGCGAGATCATTGCTTGAGAAAGTGGCTATAACCGATGCCCGTGAGGGATATGGGAGAGTGACATCGTTGAGAGAACCGAGAGTTGAATCTTCCTTTCTTGTTTGCAATGTTCAATCCTCTCTTGTTAACTCTTCTCCAATTTCTGTGAATAATTTGCATGATTCTTCACCTTATGCCATTTGTGATGATTTGAAACATGAATTTAATGCTTCCTCTTCACCTCCACCCTTTTCTTATTTGGATATAATATATGAAGAAGAAGAAGAAGAAGAAGATGATGATGTGCATATTGTTCAATCCCAACATGCTCCCCCACTACCTTTGAATACATGTGTTGTGCATGATTCTCCATTGCGTTTGATTGATAATGATGCTCTTGATAATGATTTTATGGAGTCGTGTAAGAATTGTGATGATGTCAATGTGTCTTGTAATGATGATGTGCTTGAGCTAATTAACTCCTCTTGTATTCAACATGATATGAGCTCCAAGCCTGTAAATGTGACACTTGATGATAATCTTGGGAGTAGGAGATGTGTTGGTGATGAGGTTAATGAGGAGACTCTTGTTGAGGAATTTGAGGGTGTTGATGAGCCTTATAATGAGGAAATTGTGAGTATGTCTTGTGATGTTCTTGACATGAAGAGGGATGATGATTGTTTGTTAAAGGAGGTTGAGAACCCTGTTCTTTCCCTTGAGAATGATTGCATCCCCCACTTTGTTGATGATGAGAGAAAATTTGAGGACATACTTACAACTACTTGTGATAAGCCTATTGAGCTTTCCATGACCAACACCTTTGAAAATCTGACAATTGAAAACTTATGTGAGGTTGTGATGCATAATCCTCTATTTGAGCGCAAGATAAAGGGAGTTAGAAGTGAAGAGGGTGAGATGTTTGATGATGGAGCGAATTGTGGAGAAGCTCCTAAGACCCACCTTATTGAGGAGTATGAGACTTTGAGTGATAATGGAAAGGATGAGGACTACTCTGATGTGATCATTATTGAGGTATTATCTAAGGATGACTTCTTTTACCCTCACCTTCTTGATAAAATGTCTCTCCTTACCTCTTTACAAGCCTCACTTGAGCTAGACTTGAATGGTTCCTACACCGTATATCCTCCATCCTCTTTGATATTCCTTCCTCACTCACATAAGGAGTTTAATAATGACATGAAAGCTCCTTTTGAACATAGAGGCATGATGGATACTCTCTTATTTGCTTTGACCTCTTATGTTTATGTGCTATCTTTGTGCATCAATGCTTCATATTGTCATTTCTTTGAGTTCCATGCAAGATTGTTTGATCTACTTCTAAGAGCATTGAATTGCTTTTTACTTGAAAACTCGAATGAGTTTTTCTCCGGTAAGTTGAAAACGAAATGGACGGGTCCATTCGAGGTGAACAAGATACAACCATATGGATCAATTGAAATCTCAAGCCCGAAAATCGGGAAGTTATAGTTAACGGACAACGCTTAAATATTTATCATGCCGGTCAACCCTTTCATAAAGAACCAAAGAAAACCTCAATTCGGCCGCCGGAGGAGACTTTTCTTCTCTCACCGATGAGGCATCTAAAAGTCTTATTGAAAAGATGGCAAGGAGTGACTCTAGAATGGGTCAATCGAGGGATTCTAAAAAGAAAGTTGAAGTGAACTCATCTACGAGTTCTAATGAATTGAAGCTTCAAGCGGAACTTGAAGAATTAAAAAAGAGAATGGATGCCATGAGTTTAAGGCCTACTCCTAGAGGTATGTACCAAGTTCAAGGGAGTATTCCACAATGGCAACCATCTCTTCCAAAGCAATTAATATGGGAAGTTCAATGTTATCATTGTGGCAATTATGGCCATGATTCTAGCTCTTGCATTCCTAATGAAGAAGTTTATATTGAAGAGCTAAATGAAGTCCAAGCTATACAAGTGTATGGGCAAAGACCCCAATTTGATCCCTTTTCCAATACTTTCAATGCCGGCACAAGATTTCATCCTAACTTTTCTTATGGCAATCAAAATGTCCAAATTCCGATGCCACGTGCCCAAGGGAGTCAATTGAGGTCATTCAATCAAAGTCAACAAAGGCCCTTTAACCAAGGTCCTCCAAGGATGCCCCCATTTATGCCTCCTCATCAAAGGAGTAACTTCAATCAACAAAGTAACAACTTCCATGTTCCTAACAATTACAACAATTACCAAAATCAACATGGTAATCATTTTAATCATGGATACAATCAAGGGTTCCAAGGTAATTTTCAAGGAAACCAAGGTAACAATCATCCACCATTTAATCAACCCTCTCAATGTTATGGCCAACCAAACAATTCTCAAATTGGTCAAGGAGGAGTCCCATGGGAAAACTATAATGAGTTGCAAAGAACCGTTGGGCAACTATGGAATGAACATCAAGACACCAAGGCAAGGCTAAAGGTTTTGGAATCTCAAGAAGCAACAAAAGCCTTAGCCGCCCCAATTCATCCACCCCATGGTTTGCCCGGACAACCCCAAAACTCAAGAGACCCTTCGCACCAAGCAAATGCCGTCATTTTGAGAGGTGGTAAAGAACTTGAGGACCTATACACGAATTTGAACTTGAACACCAAAAGCACTCCATCCAAAGTCAATCAACCAAGTGCATCACAAGAATCATCTCCCACTTCCCCCACACAAAACCGGGGAATACAAGCGGAGTTCGATATCCTTCAAAATGCGGAGAATGAACAAAGAGAACAAAGAAAGACAAAAGAGCAAATGGAAGCGGAAGAAGCGAAAAGAAAAGAGGCAGAACGATTAGTCGAAGAAGAAGAAGAAGAATCCAATGTTCCACCGCCTCCCACTTTTGTCCCTCCATTGCCTTTTCCCGAGCGAGCTAAGCCACGCAAGGAGAATGCCCAATTTAGCCGTTTCGTGGATATGTTGAAAAAGGTAGAGGTAACTTTACCCTTTGCCAAGGTAATTTCTCAAATGCCCCTCTATTCTAAGTTTTTGAAAGATGTCTTGACTAAAAAGAGAACAATAGAGGATAAAGAATGTATTTCTATCACGGAACAATGTAGTGCCATTCTTATGAACCAAATACCAAAGAAACTAGAGGATCTCGATAGTTTTTCTATCCCTTGTCGGGTTGGAAATGTTGTTGTTAATCAAGCTTTATGTGAGCTAGGGGCTAGTGTTAGTTTGTTACCTTATTCTATTGCCAAGAGACTTAGTGTGGGGGAGATGAGACCCACTAGCATGTTAATTCAACTTGCGGATAGGTCCGTCAAGTACCCACTCGGGATACTTGAGGATGTACCCGTTCAAGTTGGTAGATTCTTCATCCCCGCCGACTTTGTTGTCATGGATATGCCCGAAGACAATACTACCCCCATTATTTTAGGTCGACCTTTTATGGCTACCGGAGGTGCTATAGTTGATGTCAAGAATGGAAAGCTATCTTTTAACATAGGAAACGAATCGGTAGAATTTTCCCTTTCTCAAGCTCTTAAACAACCAATGATTGAACAAATGAATTCCATTGAAGTTATTGACAGTTTGTTTGACTATAGCTTGATAGATGATGATAAGCAAGAAGATGAACCATTTGACTCTCCACCCCTTGAAAATGAATGTTTGCATGATGAAAAGGTAGAACCACTACCGGTGGGTAAGAGTATGGTATCTTCTTCTCCTAATCTTGAACTTAAACCACTCCCCTATTCCCTCAAATATGCTTTTCTTGAAGGAAATAATTATCCCGTTATCGTCAATGCTACCCTTGATGGACCTCAATTAGAAAAACTTCTGATTGTTTTGAGAAAACACAAAAAGTCCATCGGGTATAGCATTGCCGACCTCCAAGGCATAAGTCCAAATGTTTGTATGCATAGGATCATCCTTGATAATGACCACCGTCCTTCGGTTGAGGGTCAACGTAGGTTGAACCCCACCATGAAAGAGGTTGTCATGAAGGAAGTCCTCAAGTTGTATGAGGCTAACATTATATACCCAATAACCGGAAGTAAATGGGTTAGCCCCGTACAAGAATTGCCGAAAAAGTGAGGAATGACGGTTGTAAAAGGAGAAAAGGGTGAGTCAATTTCTACTAGGACCATTACCGGTTGGCGCATGTGTATAGACTATCGTAAATTGAACACGGCCACCATAAAAGACCATTTCCCTCTTCCCTTTATTGATCAAATGCTTGAAAGATTGGCGCATCATTCTTATTTTTGTTTCCTTGATGGTCATTCCGGATTTCTTCAAATTCCCATTCATCCCGATGACCAAGAGAAATCCACTTTTACATGTCCCTATGGCACCTATGCTTATAGAAGAATGCCATTTGGACTATGCAATGCACCGGGAACGTTTGAAAGATGTATGATGGCAATTTTCTCCGATTTTATTGAAAAATCTATGGAAGTTTTTATGGATGACTTTAGTGTCCATGGTACATCTTTTGATTCTTGTCTTGAAAATCTTGATAAAGTGTTAGCTCGATGTGAAGAGTATAGACTTGTTTTAAATTGGGAAAAGTGTCATTTTATGGTTGAACAAGGTGTTGTCCTAGGTCATATTGTTTCTAATAGAGGAGTCGAAGTCGATAAGGCGAAAGTCTCTGTGATCGAAAACTTGCCACCACCTACAAATGTCAAAGGGGTGAGGAGTTTTCTAGGTCACGCCGGTTTTTATAGACGATTTATTAAAGACTTTTCCAAAATTGCTAAGCCTTTGACCTCTTTGCTTATGAAAGATACACCTTTTGTTTTTGATGACTCGTGTCTTGAGGCCTTTTGCAGGATAAAGACCGCTCTCACTACCACTCCAATTATCAAAGCTCCCGATTAGAATCTTCCATTTGAGATCACGTGCGATGCTTCCGATTTTGCCGTTGGTTCCGTTCTAGGTCAACGGGCTGACAAGAAGCTACATGTGATATACTACGCAAGCAAGACATTATATGAAGTCCAATCGAGGTATACCACAACCGAGAAAGAGATGCTTGCCGTTGTCTATGCCATGGAGAAATTCCGAAATTATGTTACCGGTTCCAAAGTCATAATTCACACCGATCATGCGGCGATTCGTTACATCATGTCAAAAAAGGAGACCAAGTCCTGATTCTTTCGGTGGGTCCTCCTTTTACAATAATTCGATATTGAGATTAAAGACAAAGTCGGATCGGAGAACTTGGTAGCGGATCATCTTAGTAGGCTAACGGTTAGTAAAGAGAGCAAAGAAGAAGATGGTATCCCCATCAATGAAGCTATGAGAGATGAAGCCTTGATGGCCATTGATACTATTACACCTTGGTATGCCGATATCGTCAATTTCCTAGTGTCTCATTTTACTTCGGACGATTATTCCAAGCAAGAGAGGAAGAAACTACGTTATGAAGCCCGACGCTATTATTGGGACGAACAATATTTTTTTCGCCGTTGTGTAGATGGAATTCACCGACGATGTGTCACGGCCGATGAAGGTTATAATATTGTGAAGCACCTTCACTCGACATCTTGTGGTGGACACTTGGCCAACCAAAAGACAATTGCCAAGGTCCTCCAAAGCGGGTTTTTGTGGCCTTCCATGTTCAAGGACATTCGAGCTTTCATTCTCACGTGCGATGCTTGTCAAAGAAGTGGGAATATTATAAGAAGAAATGAGATGCCTCTTCAACCCATCTTAGAGATTGAATTGTTCGATGTTTGGGGCATTGATTTCATGGGTCCGTTCACATCCTCTTTTGGTAACAAGTATATCTTAGTAGCGGTTGATTATGTCTCAAAATGGATCGAGACCATAGCTTCCCCCAACAATGACTCCAAGGTTGTAATTAAGCTTTTCAAGAATGTAATTTTCCCGAGATTCGGTATGCCTAGAGCCATAATTAGTGATGGAGGCTCTCATTTTAGGAAAGATACCTTTGAACACCTACTTAGGAAATATGGTATCACTCACAAGATGTCCCTAGGCTACCACCCTCAATCAAATGGTCAAGCCGAGATCTCCAACCGTCAAATCGAGGGAATTTTAGAGAAAGTTGTAAATACACACCGAAAGGATTGGTCATTAAAGTTAAATGACGCCCTTTGGGCATTAAGGACGTCTTACAAAGCGCCGATTGGAACCACTCCTTATCGTCTTGTGTATGGCAAAGCTTGTCATTTACCGGTGGAACTAGAACATAAAGCCGAATGGGCGATCAAAGAGCTAAACTTCGATGAGAGTGTTGTAGGAGATAACCGCCTTCTCCAACTACAAGAATTGGAAGAACTAAGACTTGAAGCCTACGAAAATTCGAAGATTTACAAGGAACGAACTCGCCAATGGCACGATTCTCGAATAATTCGTAAGGACTTCTCCGTTGGTGATAAGGTATTACGCTTCAACTCTCGCTTTAAGCTTTTCCCCGGTAAGTTGAAATCAAAATGGTCGGGTCCATTCGAAGTGACCAAGGTGCAACCATATGGATCAATAGAGATATCTTGCCCGGAAACCGGGAAGTTTATGGTTAATGGACAACGTTTGAAGATTTATCACCCCGGTCACGTTCGTGAGACCTTCGCTACCATGAAGTTTGGTGAGCTCCCATTAGGGAGCAATGTTTAACCCCCTCTCAAAATTGAAGTAGGTTTGGTGGTATCCTCAACAACCACCTTATATATATGTATTATATTTCTTTGTGTTGTTAGTTTGTTAGATTGAGAAAAATGGTTGAACTTGGATTTCGCCATGGAGCACTTAATTTGGATGAGGACCACGCTTTTTGGAGAAGTTATGGAGCTAAATTGAAGACCACAAGCATGTTTGTGGTAGCTTTTGATTATGTAATGTGAGTCGAGTCAATATTTGAATCCTTAGGTGACTATTGGAATATCCATGCAATGGCAAGGCGGAAAAACGAAGAAATCAAGACCGCCGGGCGAAATTTCGCCCAGTGAAACCTGACCGGGCGAAACATCGCCCTACGGAAAGTTGCCAAAATTGTTGAAATCGAAGAAGATACCACCGGGCGAAATTTCGCCCGGTGAGATTTTGACCGGGTGAAATTTCACCCGGTGGGAAAAATGGCAGAAAATGATTTTCACGACGAAAAGTCCGTTGGGTGAAATTTCACCCGGTGGTGCTTGACCGGGTGAAATTTCACCCGGCGGCACGGGCTTGGCCAATTCACCTATAACATATCTCCTCACTACAATTTCAATTACCTCCTCCATATTTACCACATATAACTTTCCCTCCAAAAGTTTTTACACCAAATTTTTACCACCAACTTTAAAACTTTCACTTTCCCTCCCAACCACCCTTATTTATATCACCCTTTTACCTCACAATTCACTACACATTTTTACCATCATATTCATTAAACCACCTTCCATACCCATTCACATTCAAACCTTCATTCCATTTCCACTTGGTGATTATATTCTTGGGTCTTTGAAGAGGAAAAGCTAGAGTTTCGGGATTTTTCTTGCAATTATTATTATGGAGACAAGAGCCCAACGAGCCGCGCGAAAACAAGGTATGGCTTCGACTTCTAAACCTCTTAAATGTTCATCTTCTAGTAATTCTGCAAAGCCTAAACTTTCACCTTGTCCTAATACACCTTTGGCTCAAACCTTTTCTGAAAAAGCTTTTCAGAGTACAAGGTGGCCTTGCCCATTCACAACGAAAATTTTAGGAATTAAGAACAATATTAAAGAGTTATCGTCTAGGTGATGTGATTGCACCTAGACCCGCCACTATTTTATCGCTTTCTTCATTTTTCATTTTCTTTTCTCAAAAATTTTGAAAAACCCAAAAACATTTGAAAAATCCTAAAAATCTAAAAAGATTTTTCTTTTTCGTCTTTTCTGTTCTTCCCCTACTTGTCCATTGAGGAGAATGTACAGTTTTAGTGTGGGGGAGGAGCCTACTATGTTTCATTTTGCCAAAAATCTTTTCAAAATCCATAATAATTTGAAAATTCGAAAAATCAAAAACATTTTTCTCCTTTCTTTTCTCTTTTCCTTTCTCATTCTCGTTATGTTTTTGTGTCCCGTGTACGGTCTTGTTCTCCACTCTTACAGGTAACCACCATCTTGATAGCGCGAATTGAAGAGATTGAAAGCGTCCGCTTGGTAACTTCCTTCCTTCTTTCTTTAATTTTGTAGAGGAGTTAGGTTGTTGCTACTGGAGGCTCTCGAAGTTGAGCATTTTGGGTGTTGTGGTTGATTGTGTGCTTGAATGTTGATGGAGTTTGGAGTACATGACCTTGTGTTTTCTTTTATTTTCCTTTTGTTTTTCGTGCGTTCTTTTTGCTTTTGTATAGAGTGTCTAGAACTAAATGTTTTCGAAAATCCGATTACAAACTTATTACAAGAGTTTACATTCCATTGTAGATAACCCATTGTAGATTTTGGACCTTAATCTAGTAGAATGAGTTTTAATCAATGAATTTGTTGATCCTTTAGCTTGAGTCCACCTTTTCTACTAGAGGTTTACTTCGGGGTTTGCATTTGACCACCTTGACCACCCATGGAGGAGTTAGGCCTTGGTTCCCGCATCCCGTTTTCTTGGTGACCTTGCTCGAACAACCATTGCACCTTTAGTCCAAATTCTTTACACCTTTTCGTGGGTTATCCGGGAATGACGTGTGTTCTCGTTTACCTAAATTCCTCCACCTATACATCACCACAATAAGTTTACACAAAAATAACCTCCAAGCTTGGTTATGAACCACATCAAAATCGAAAAGCCAAAAAAGGGCAAACGAAAGCAAGAGAAAAGGGCACAAAAATATGAAAAACAAGGAGAGAAAAGAAGCTTAAAATGAAATCATATCATTAAAAACGTCTCCTATTGAAAAAAAAAACCCTTTGATCGATTCGTCGCCGTGAAGTGCCAACTAGAGGACCGAGTCCCGAGGTAGGAAGATAGCGGTGATTAGTCGATCCACCCCAATAATCGTAAACACTCCACCTTTTCTATTTGGGCTAATTTAGGAAATTCGAGTTTGGAACGACCCTCTTGGCTTAGCCAAAGAGAGCGAGACTGCACCTACCTACAGTGTCGAACGAATCCATGGTTCACTTTTTCCACTCCGTTATACACCCCGTCGTACCCCTTTAGAAAACTAGGAGGACCTAGGCTAAGTTATCAACACTTATATTGCTTAGTTGTCATAGTATTAGGCTTTGGTCCTCATTTACATGGGTCATTTATCTTGGAAGTTTATTGTTGTTCTAAGTAAGTAATCGGTGTCTTCCCCACCGTCTCGATGAGGGATTCGGTGTTTTAATTTTGCTTTGGATGCGTCTATTCTTTCATGTTATGTGTTTTTGTGTGTTTAGTCGCATCCACCATTTTGAGCAACCCCCAACTTGCCTTGCATGGAAGTATCATACCTCATGGGTATTTCGATGTGAGTTGAAGGGACGGAGCGGGCCCGTTAATTGCCCCGTATCGGCTTAGCGTAGTGTAGCTAGTAGTAGTAGTTGTAAGTTCTTTTTGGGTCTTTGCTCGAGGACGAGCAACGGTTTAGTGTGGGGGAATTGTTGTGTGCTAAATTTAGACCGTTTTTCCCCTCATTTAGACCCGTTTTTCCCTCGTTTTGCGAGTTTAGAGTGCGATTATCGCCATATTTTGTGTACTTCTCGCATTAGCGTCCCTCTTGTGCGTTTTACGTGTTTTTGGTAGTTTTCTATCGATTTTGAGAGGATTTTGCACCGAAATCGTGATCGAGCTTCCACGAGCACAAGAGAAGGGAATACCGTCCTAAGATAAAAGCACACACCTTAAAGTTTAAAGGCATCCAATCAATCAACGAAAAATGAGACAAGAAGCGAGGCTAGTGAAATGACCGGGCGAAATTTCACCCGGTGAGACACCACCGGGCAAAATTTCACCCGACGGTAAAAACGCCTCCCCGAAGATTTTCCGAGACTCACCACCGGGCGAAACTGACCGGGCGAAATTTCGCCCACCGGGTGAAATTCGCCCGATGGAAAGAAGAGCCAAAAACGCAAAAAAAGGAAGAAAATCTGACCGGGTGAAATTTCACCCGGTGGGAATTACTGTCAAGACCATGGGGCAAAGTTTCACCCCATGAAGATGTTGAGGGAGATTGTCTCACTAATGAAGCAAGAGTTGGATTTGGGCTTTAGGTTAAATACCCATTAAGAGGATTACTATATATATGTAACCCTAGATTGTTGCCCAAGCATCCATTAGTATTCATTAGGCATCATCTAGCATCTTCCATTAGGGTAGTAAGGCTTCCATTAGTGTAGTATCACCACCATTAGTACTAATTCTCTAAAAATCTAGTAGTTTACATAATAATTAGTAGTAGATCTACTTAGCTTCCATCATCAACTTTCTAGATTTCAAGTTTGTAAGAAGATTATTCAAGTTTTATTTGAAGATTTGTGGGTTTATTGAAGGATTAGTGACAAGTTCTTCATTCTATCCATCAATGCTTCAACCTTTATCCATGCAATCTTCTTATTTCTTGTAGATCTTCATAGTTGGTACATTTCTTTCCACTCTCTTATCTCTAGTTTAGATTTAATTTATTTTTCTCATCATTATCTAGCTTAGATCATCTTAGTGTAGTTAGTTTCTCTAGATCTTGTTCATGTTGTTCTAGATTATTCTCTAGATTAATTCGTTAGTTTCATAGTTTAGTGGGTAATTGTTATATTGTAGTTTTCTCATCATAATGTTGTTATTTTCCTTAGATCTAGTTAATATGCATGCTTTAGGTAGTTTCTCCATAGTTAATGTATTGTTTTCTTTCATCATGATTAGTGAGTAGTGATAAGTGTAGTTTGTAGTGCCTATTTCGTAGTGTTTTGGTCCCATTTTCCTTGTGGAATCGCTCCTTGGCAGCGATTTATGGGCTACTTATGCTTCCTCTAGTTCGTTTCAGGTTCCCGAGACCATTCATGAAGAGTTGAAGCGATTCCGACTCAATACATACACTTTTCGGAGCCAACGAAGTGAAGGAACGATCACTCGATGCCTTGGATTCGACTCCGAGACCTTGGGACCCAATCCCGAGCCTCCGAGACCCAAAACCGAGTCCCGAGAATCGATGAGAAGTCCATGTGAAGCAAGGAGGAACCTTAAAGATCATATTGGAGGCCTACAAGACTCATCCCCGACGGGTATGACCTCATCCCGTCCGGGATGAAGTGCACTTTTGAAGAGGCCACTGTCAGGCCGTCCCGGTCGGGACCAACCCGTCCCGGTCGGGATGACAGGCCGTCCCGGTCGGTATGATCCCGTCCCGGTCGGGACCAAGTTGCTATAGCCCGCAATTGTTTTCCTTCTCCTCCCTCATTCTTGTAACCTTATAAATACTTCCCTCTTGTATTATTTATGCATCTTACCTTAACCTAGACTCTCTTAAGCCTCTCTACAAGATATAAACCCTAGATTTAGTTCTCCTCTCATTAGTTTAATCATCCTTTAATCTATATTTAATCTTAGTTAATTAGTCTTGTAATTAAGAAGATTCTTGAAGACTCATCCAAGATTGACAACCTTGGGGTTTTATTTGGGTTTCTTATTAATTCAAGTTCTCATCTTTCTCATCCTATTGTAGTGGGTATAATCTCTCTTCTCTTAATCTTTGTTTTATCATCAAGTTTTTAATCATTGATTATTGTTTATTGTTCTTGATTGTTCACCATGAATGTTTTGATGTCTATAATGTTGTTTTCTCTTTTCATTGTTGTAGTTAGTATGAATATGTGTGAGTAGTCTCCTTGTGGGTTAGTAGGGGGATTAAGGGTAGATTATGGGTGATTAGGGTTTGATTAGGGGTAAAGGGTGAATCTTTGTTGTTAGTCACATACTTGGCACACTATGTGTTTGTTGAAATGCTTGTTTGAGTTGTAGTGGCCATGCTTCTCATGCTTGTCTTCCTCTACTCATTGTTTGTCTAGTATGTGGTCATGTTTAGGATAGTGTTGAGGATAGTCGTTGTCACGAGAGTGCGGACTAGGGTCTAAGTTGCGAGAGCCCGGACCTACCTCGACATCGGTCTAAGTAGCGAGAGCCCGGACCTACCTCGACATCGGTTTAAGTTGCGAGAGCCCGGACCGATTCTAGCAATTAGGAGACACCTACACCCTTGACCCCCCAAGTCACCCTACTACACTTTTGAACCCGACCTAACCCACTTCTTCTTCATATTTGATTCAACTTATTAGTTAGTCATCATTTCTTTAGTTCATTGTTTAGTTTGTGTTTAGTTATTTCATTTAGCCTTGTTATAGTCTAGTTCATTGCTAGTCCAATTCCTTCTTCTCCTCTCATCATAATTCGTCAATTAGTATTTCTTTGTGTTTGTTTGGTAGCATAGTCCCGTTTTAGGCCGACTTAGTCTAAACCTTCCAACACCGTCTCCGTGGACATGACCCGACTTACCCTAACTACCGTTAGGTCTTAGCCGGTTATTTATTTGGCGGTGGGGATCCACGACAATTCCCACCATCAATTTGGCGCCGTTGCCGGGGACGGTGCATTGTTTAGACTTAGTTTGCTTATAGATACACTTAGTTACCCTTCTTTGTGCTCTTCTATCATCTCTTGTGCATATTCTCTAGATTTTTCTTGTTTCCTTAGTTTTATTTCCTTCTTTTCTATTTGTCTTTCGATTGTGCTTGTTTATTGTCGTTACCTAGTGCCCATAAAGCACTAGGTGTTCTCACGTTTGTTCTAGTGTGTAGTGTATGCCTAGGCGGGGAGGCGAATTCTTTCTCTTTAATCCAGAGCCGGAAAGGCTTTTTCGAGCCGGAAAGGCTTTTTCGAGCCTTTCGCCAACGAACGATTAATCGGGCTAGAATCTCTCAACCAAGTGCAAGCAATACTCATCAAGAGCAAGCTCAAGGAAACGATTTTGAGAAAGCATCTCGAGAGACGGCCGAAGGGAATTTCACCAATCCCTTTGGATATTCTAGTCCTAGTTCCCCCCCATCTACTTCAACTCCGTCTTCACCACCATCTCCCTTACGTCCAATTATGCCGAAGTTTTCATCCCACTCTACATTCACGGAAGACGTCTTGCCGGGACCTAATGCTCTACCGGCCGCTTATGCCGGAAATTTTACGGCCAAGACTCACTTCATCCAACTTGTGGAAAGGAATCAATTTAGTGGTTTGCCCACCGAAGACCCGCACCAACACATGGAGACTTTCTCCGATTATTGCGACGCTATCTCTCAACCCGGGGTTACACAAGATCAAATCCGATGGGTATTATTTCCATTCTCATTAATTGGAAAAGCGAAGCAATGGATCAAGAGTCTCGATAGGGCAACCATGGGCATCGACACTTGGAAGAAGCTTGCATTGGCGTTCTACCAAACATTCTACCCTCCGGAAAAGACTAATTTGCTTAAGGCCTCCATCACCGATTTCCAACAAAGGGATGAAGAGAGCCTATATGAAGCTTGGTGAGATCGTGCCCCCACCATGGACATTCACAATGGTTCTTAGTCCAACAATTTTGGAACGGTCTTTATGAGGACTCAAGGACTATACTCAATATGGGCACCAATGGTAGGTTCACCGAGGTCGATGACGACCCAACTTGGGAGAGAATCGAAGAGATGGCGGTGCATAATTCCCAATACTCAAGGCCTAGGAAGGCAAATCGAGGAGGTAGGCACGAGGTTGATGCTATTACTCAACTAAGCATTGACCTTGGAGCTCAATTGAAGACACACATGGAGACCATTGATAAGAAGCTCCAAGGCCACCTCACTCAACTTCAAGAAGTGAATGCTTTGGGATTGGCACCTCCTTTGCATTATCTTGGGATGTGTGATACTTGTGGAATCGTTGGTCATGATCCTATGAATTGTAGAGAAAGTATTGAACAAGTGAACGCCTTTCAAGGGTTCAAGCAAGGTGCCTCCTACTCTAATCAATACCAAGCTTCCAATCAAGTCCCTCAACAACAATCTATGCAACCTCGTCCCTATGTTCCACCTCCCTTAAGGGACAACAACCAAGGTTATCAAGGAAACTCAAGGCCCTTTAACAACTTCAAGCAAAATAACCAAGGTACCTTCCACAACAACAATCAAGGGTTCCAACAAGGGAACTTCAATCAAGGTGGTTTCCAAGGAAACCAAAACTTCCAAAGACAACAAAACCACAACAATGGCCTTAATCAAGGCAATTCTCATGGGTTCCAAGGGAACCATCAACAATAAGCAACTCAAGCTAACCGTCAAGAAAGCAAGCCTAGGAGCCGGTTTCCTATTCATGACTATGGTACTCCATTAGCCCTCACCGATACTCCGCATAATCCATCATCCCCACCACGGGATTTCGACATACAAAAGCAAATGATGGATATGCAAAGGAATACTCAAGAAATGCAAAAGAGTCAATTGGAGACACAAATGTCACAACAAGGAATCATTGCTCAAATTCTAATGGATATCAAGGAAATGAAAACTCACATGAAGATTATTGAGAATCAAGTATCACAACTTGCATCGGGAAGTTCTTCAAGACAAAGAGGGCAATTACCTCCTCAAGGTGTAACCCCGAATTTTGAGCATGTCAATGCCATCACCTTAAGGAGTGGTGCCACCTATAATCCTCCCGTGTTTTATAGTGAGCAAGAAGCAATGAAGGAAGTCGTGTCTCCAAATCAAGAAGAATCAAGCTTTGATAATCCAATGGAGGAGCAAGTCATATGGGAGATCGAGAGACCCCAAGAAGACAAGCTTCCCCCACTTCAAGGCAAAGACAAGGGAAAAAGAAAAGTGTCATTTGAGGAGTCTACCCCGATTGAGCCAAATAAGTGCCATATCAAGTTGCCTTTCCCAACAAGGCAAATGAAGACCAAGGTAGATTCCCAATATGAAAAGTTCCTTAACATTGTGAAGAAATTGGAAGTTAGTGTCCCATTCACCGAGCTACTTACCCAAATCCCGGCATATGGAAGATTCATGAAAGATATCTTGGCTAGGAAGAGATCCATCGACAAGGAAGAGACCATTGCGTTCACAAGGGTGGTGAGCGAGCTCATTCAAGGTTCCACGCTTCCAAAGTTGAAGGATACGGGTAGATTCTCGATCCCTTGCACCATAGGCCACTAAAAGATCGAAAGAGCATTATGTGATTTGGGTGCGAGTGTGAGCATCATCCCTTATTCTATTTGTTGCCGACTTGAGATGAAGGAGCTTAAAAGTACTTCTATCACACTCCAAATGGCCGATAGTTCATTCAACCGACCATTGGGAATGCTAGAGGATGTGCCGGTGAGAATCGGTAAGTTCTTCATTCCGGTTGACTTCATCGTGCTCGATATGCGGGAAGATTCTATCACTCCCATTATTCTTGGGCGCCCATTTCTACACACCGCCGGTGCTATGATCGATGTGAAGAATGGTAAGATCACCTTCGAACTAGGCGAAGAGAAGCTAGTGTTTGACCTCCAAGGTAACACTTCGCCCGCCAATGATGAGTCATGCAATATGATCTAAGCCGCAAAAGACATCGATCTAGGGGGAGAGTCGGGACAAAGCTTGAACAAGAACTCTTGTGAACTTGAGGATGATGACTCCGAGAGTGGAGAGGATGAGTGCCCATTTCATGGGCTTGATGACAAGTTGAAAAACAAGGAGAAAGATGAGCCTCCCTTGGGGCCACATGAGGATCGGTGGACGTTTGGGTACATCCCGAAGGACCAAAAGTATAAGTTCAAGCCTTTGAACTTACAAGATCGGGACGCCCCGGGAACGTCAAGACAAGGTCATGAAGAGCCTTGGTATTTGGATGCTTATGTCTCAAGCTTGATTGAAGACTTTGCTAGGGCCTTCGACTTGTTTCTTCGTGCCCTTGATGGAGATGGAACTAGTTTTTATTGTTGAAAAAGATTGAAGAATGCACCACCTTGGTTTGACGGATTTCCACAAGAACCGTCTCTTTGTATATATCTCTTTCCCTTGTAGTTTGTTTTGTTTTGTAAACTTCTTGATTACTTGGATTATTGATGAGCGATGTGAGGGAGAGAATTTGATGTGCATTTGAGCTTTGTTTGATAGGTGAAGTGAAGGTGATTCATATTGGAGGAGGTCATTGTTTGAGCTTGGGTCGCGTGAAGGGGAGTCGGTTTTTGAAGCTTGGAACGAGATTTTGGGAGCTATAGAGGGTTAGGAGACTCTTCCCGACCGGGAATAGGTCATCCCGTCGGGAATGGAAGGCCCATCTCGACCGGGAAGGATGTCATCCCGTCCGAGATGAGGTGCACAAAAGATGTGTCTACTGACAACTCATCCCGACCGGGACCAAGCCTTCCCGACCGGGACGAGCCGGTCATCCCGACCGGGACCACCCATCCCGACCGGGATGGACCCCTTGTTCCTCCTTTTGCTTTTTCTTCGTCGTTTGAGCCCACCCAACAACTTTATACCCCCTCCCAACCTCCCTACATGTCCTTACTCTCATTATATGACCCCTACACCTCGCATACACATTTTCACCTCACATTCTCTTCACTTTAAACCGACTTTCACATCAAAACCCACCCCATTTTACCTTTGTGCCCCAACCATGGAACCATATCGCGATTGGGAAGAAATAGCACTACGACTTGCTACATGCCGATGTTGATTTATGAGACGATGGAGCGAGTGAGTTGCCAACCGTATGGTACGGCAACTATCCTCTCTTTTCCGTTTTTTTAGCTTGTCTTCATTTGTTTATTCCCTTCCCCTTATACACTTATGTGTCATGGTGGCCCTCGGGGCCTTGGTACATGTTGCTCCCGACTCTCGATGATGTGACTACGCGAGAGTCATTTCAAAATCCAAATTTGAATGATTTTCACCTTTTTTTAGGATTTAGTCGGATTTGGGCGGAATCCGGGCTAGGTGACTTGATTACACCTAGTCCTCCCCTCCCATTTCCTTTTATTTCCTTCTTTTTATTTTTCTTCCCCCTTCCATATCTTTTCTTGTCTCGGCCCATGGTGACTTGATTACACCCCGGTCGGACACTTTCTACCCTTTTCTTCACTTTATTTTTGATTTTTAGCTTTATTTTCGTAGTTTCTTTTATTTTCATTTGTGCTCCCATGCACTACGGTCGAGCATGAGGACATTGCTCGGCTTAAGTGTGGGGGAGCGATATTCTATCGTAGTTAGTTTTATTTTTGTAGTTTTTCGAAAAATCTTTAAAAATCCTAAAAATTTGAAAAATTTCATAAAAATCAAAAAGATTTTCTTTTGTGTGTTTTTCTTTTGTGTCGTATATTTGTTTTGTTGTGTGTGTTTTACCTCCCTTTTTCCTTATAGGTTACTTGAATCACCGATAGCTTTGGAGAGCTTTCAAGACTTCCGGTAACATCTTTATCCCTTTTTCTTCTTTATCTCTCGTGGAGTTTGGAGGAGATTGTGATGTGGTGTGCTCGGGAGGAGCTTTGTAAAGTTTGGTTGATTTGGTGGCTTGTTTGGAAGCTTGGGGTGGTGTTTGTTTGTTTGTTTTGTTTGTTTTTGTTTTGTGGCCTTTTATCTCTTTTTCTTTCGTTTTCGTCATGTCTTCGTTTTATGTTGTGTTAGTGTGTCTTGTGTGTAAATACGCTTTCTAAAACCCGGTTTAGAGGCTAGTGTGCGAGTGTTTACTTTCCCTTCCTAGTAGTATAAATCGAGTCTTGGACTTTAGTCTAGTAGAATGACCCTAAATAATTGATTTCGTTGGTTTCTTACCTTGAGTCCACCTAGCTTACTAGGGATTTACTACGGGATTTGCATTTGACCATTATGACCACCCACGGTGTGAAAAGGCCTTGGTTGCCGAGTCCCGTCCCTTAGGTAACCATGTTTGAAATTTGCTCAATTAGCCCAAGTCTTTCCCCTTTTTTGTGGGTTTGAAGGGAAGGCGCCGTCCCGACTTACCCATTCCCCTACCTCCTACACATATCCACACAATAAATTGCAATTTGTGAATTCTCTCTTTCTTGTTATACAAAGAAATGTCAAAAAGCCAAAAAGGGCAAAGAAAAGAAAAGGAATGAAAATGAAAGAAAAGATTGAAGAAAAAGAAATGGCATGGCAAAACAAAGCAAAAATGCAAAAGAAGAAGAAAATGCCAAAAGAAAATCGTCTCACAAAAAGATTCTAACCCCACAAAAATAAGCCTTTTTCCGACTTTTGCCGTGAAGAGCCTACCAAAGGACCGAGTCCCTAGGAAGGATGATAGCGGTAATGGTCGGTCTTCCCTCATTTTGCAATTATTTCCACCTTTTTACTTGGACTAGTTAGGCGGTTTCAGACATGGGACGACCCTCTTGGCTCTTTGCTAAAGGGGGCGGGGTCTCACTTACCTACAGTGTCGACTAACACCGTGATTCATCCTTTTTCCATCCCTCCGATCGTTCCGTGGTACGTTCTTAGAAGGTTAGGAGGAACCGAGGTAAGTTACCAACGTTTTTGTTGCTTTGTCGTCATACTATTAGGGTTTAGTCCATTTTGGTTTGTATTGCTAGCTTGGGAACGTTGTCATTTGCATTGAGTCCTAAACCGGTGCTTCTTTCACCGCTTTTTAGAGGGAAGCGGTATTTGTTTTCTATTGGGTGCAACCGATTTTCGTTTGTTTGTTTGTGTGTTTCTTGTTTATGTGTTTTGTGTCCGGTTGCATCCACAGTTTTGTCGCAAGACCCCACTTGCCTTGCGGAAAGCACTTGTCCTCTAGGTGTTCTCGCGTGAGTTGAAAGGGCGTAGGGTACGCTAATACCCACTCGGCTAGTTTAGTAGTTAGTTTGTGCTTACTCGAGGGCGAGTAAGGGTTAAGTGTGGGGGAGTTGATAAGTGTAGTTTGTAGTGCCTATTTCGTAGTGTTTTGGTCCCATTTTCCTTGTGGAATCGCTCCTTGGGAGCGATTTATGGGCTACTTATGCTTCCTCTAGTTCGTTTCAGGTTCCCGAGACCATTCATGAAGAGTTGGAGCGATTTCGACTCAATACATACACTTTTCGGAGCCAACGAAGTGAAGGAACGATCACTCGATGCCTTGGATTCGACCCCGAGACCTTGGGACCCAATCCCGAGCCTCCGAGACCCGAACCCGAGTCCCGAGAATCGTTGAGAAGTCCAAGTGAAGCAAGGAGGAACCTTAAAGCTCATATTGGAGGCCTACAAAACTCATCCCCGACGGGTATGACCTCATCCCGTCCGGGATGAAGTGCACTTTTGAAGAGGCCACTGTCAAGCCGTCCCGGTCGGGACCAACTCGTCCCGGTCGGGATGACAGGCCGACCCGGTCGGGATGATCCCGTCCCGGTCGGGACCAAGTTGTTGTAGCCCGCAATTGTTTTCCTTCTCCTCCCTCATTCTTGTAACCTTATAAATACTTCCCTCTTGTATTGTTTATGCATCTTACCTTAACCTAGACTCTCTTAAGCCTCTCTACAAGATATAAACCCTAGATTTAGTTCTCTTCTCATTAGTTTAATCATCCTTTAATCTTTAGTTAATCTTAGTTAATTAGCCTTGTAATTAAGAAGATTCTTGAAGACTCATCCAAGATTGACAACCTTGGGGTTTTATTTGGGTTTCTTATTAATTCAAGTTCTCATCTTTCTCATCCTATTGTAGTGGGTATAATCTCTCTTCTCTTAATCTTTGTTTTATCATCAAGTTTTTAATCATTGATTATTGTTTATTGTTCTTGATTGTTCACCATGAATGTTTTGATGTCTATAATGTTGTTTTCTCTTTTCATTGTTGTAGTTAGTATGAATATGTGTGAGTAGTCTCCTTGTGGGTTAGTAGGGGGATTAATGGTAGATTATGGGTGATTAGGGTTTGATTAGGGGTAAAGGGTGAATCTTTGTTGTTAGTCACATACTTGGCACACTATGTGTTTGTTGAAATGCTTGTTTGAGTTGTAGTGGCCATGCTTCTCATGCTTGTCTTCCTCTACTCATTGTTTGTCTAGTATGTGGTCATGTTGAGGATAGTTTTGAGGATAGTCGTAGTCACGAGAGTGCGGACTAGGGTCTAAGTTGCGAGAGCCCGGACCTACCTCGACATCGGTCTAAGTAGCGAGAGGCCGGACCTACCTCGACATCGGTTTAAGTTGCGAGAGCCCGGACCGATTCTAGCAATTAGGAGACACTTACACCCTTGACCACCCAAGTCACCCTACTATACTTTTGAACCCGACCTAACCCACTTCTTCTTCATATTTGATTCAACTTATTAGTTAGTCATCATTTCTTTAGTTCATTGTTTAGTTTGCGTTTAGTTATTTCATTTAGCCTTGTTATAGTCTAGTTCATTGCTAGTCCAATTCCTTCTTCTCCTCTCATCATAATTCGTCAATTAGTATTTCTTTGTGTTTGTTTGGTAGCATAGTCTCGTTTTAGGCCGACCTAGTCTGAACCTTGCAACACCGTCTCCGTGGACACGACCCGACTTACCCTATCTACCGTTAGGTCTTAGCCGGTTATTTATTTGGCGGTGGGGATCCACGACAATTCCCACCATCAAGTAGATTTCTTGTTAGGGGGTTTAGGGATGAAGACTTGGATTATTTGAATTTAGGGGTATTGGTGGGTTGCTTGCATGTTGGTTTATCTTGTTTGTGGTTGTTGTGTCTTCGTTGTTTTAGTCCGGCCAACTAGACCGACCTTGACTCATTTCTATCAATATGGGGAAACTCAGGGTAGAAATTACCATAACAAGAGACTTACCCTTCTTCGCCGTGAAAGTGGGTTTTTAGGTGGGTTGGGTGAAGAAACCGAAAGGTGGCATTCTCCCTTTATCAATGTTGCAACAAAAACTCGATCCCGACCTTCTTACATTCCATGTTCCGAATCCCGACTTCTCCCCAACGCCTTTCCCTAGATTAATTACCCTTAGCCATTCTCGTAGTGATTCCTCTAGCATAGACTCGACCATAGACTTGACCATAGATTCGACCCTTAGAAAAACCCCCCTAGACATCAAACACATCGCTTTAAACTCGTCAATTCCTTCGTTCCCTGTGGACCGACCTCGACTTACCACGAATACTTGTTTGTTTTGGTGTGTCATCTCGAGTCTTATAAATATCGTTTGATCCCCCGTCCTTCGTTAACGACCAAACCGATTGGGAGGCGATCAACATTTTACGACTTCATCTAGACAAAATTTTAAAAAGACAACCCAAAAAGGAGTCAAAGACTATGTCTCAAATGAGTTTTAATTCTAATGATTAATACACCTTTATGGGACTTTACTTCTAGTTCCGAAGCCAGAAAAATGATTAGTAATGAATTCAATTCTCCTATATGGGAAAAATTTAAAGATTGGTTTTTTTGATAATTTTAATAATAGCCAACAACAAATTCTTCAAGACGAGTTTTATGATTTTTGTATTTTAAAAAATAAAATCATACATTTTGTTCCTTGGTATTGTGCTACATATTTATCTAATTATTTATCAGTTTTTGAAAGAAATTTCAAACTTTTAAATGGTGAAGAACTCAAAGAAGTTTACCCCCTTAAAAATCCTTTAAACTAGATGGATGCGGCTATATAGCTCTTTCAAACATATTTGAAAATGACGTTGCTATAATTGCTACTAATCATCTTAATAGCTTGATTCAACAGAATAATTATGCCAATCTATACTTAAAAATTCTTGATGACCATATTGTGGATTTACATAATAAAACTGCCAAAGTCATTAATCTAATTAATAACCTTGTTCAGGATAAAATAGAAAAATTTAAACCTTCATCTTCAAGAATTCAGAATATTCAGACTAATATTTAGGATCCACCTGAAATTAAGAATTTTAAATTCAAAACAGATCAAGGAAAAGAATTGACTGAAAAATTAATCAGTACTTTGGCTGATAAAGTTGCTAGTCTCAGTATCAAGACCCTGGTGATGAGTTAAATCCAGAAAATGGTGACAATATTAATGTTATCAAAAAGAATAAATGGTTTGATAAGCCAATCAATACACTTTATTATAATACTAGGCATTCACCAATGAATCTTCTTCATGAAGAACAAGAATATCATATTAATAACAGTTACAGTGGAACCCATATTTATGAATGGAATATAGATTGTTATTCTGAAAAACAAATTCACAATCGCGTTCATAGGATGCTTATGTATTCTACTATTTGTAAGAATGCTAATAATGATGATGTCACTGTTGCTAAAATGATAGTAGCAGGTTTCACTGCCCAATTGAAAGGTTAGTGGGACAATTACTTATCTGAAGAAGAGAAACTTGATATATATATACTACTGTTAAAATTGAGAATAGTGTTACTTCTCACCAAGCTGTTTATACTTTGGTTATAAACATTGTTGATCATTTTACAGGTCAATATGCTTCAAGAGTCTCCTAGGACTCTATTACAAAATCAAAGATGTAAAACTTGACTGAATTTAGGTGGTATAAAGACACATTTCTTAGTAGAGTTATGTTATTACCTGAGACTAATAGTCCTCATTGGAAAGCCAAATTTATTGACGGTCTACCTCATTTATTTGCCGAAAGGGTTAGAAAAACTCTTAGAGAAGATGGAGCCTCTATTCACTATAATGATTACAATTATGGTCAACTAATAAAAGTTTGTACCCAAGAGGGTTTAAACCTTTGTAAGGAGATTAAACTGAACCAACAATTAAAAAATCAGAATTTAGTTGAAAAACATCAATTAGGTGAATTTTGTGAACAATTTGGTATGGATATGACTTCTTCTCCTAAAAAGAAGAGGAATCATAATATAAACGATAATTACCATAGATATAAAAAAAGGAAGTACTCTAGAAAAATCTAGAGGGGAAATCCCAGAGAAAGTTTTAGAGGCAACAATATAAAAAGATTTACAAAAAGAAAGGTTATACCTCTTCTAAGCAAATAAGATGTTTTTAAGTGCAATAAAAAAGGTCACATGGAAAATAATTGTTGGACTCAAAAACAGATTAATAATAATTTGGAGATTGATGATGATCTTAAAGATAAGTTGTCAATATTATTTTTAGACAATATTGAATCTAATAGTGAAACTGAAGGAAGTCTAAGTAATTCTTGTAATGATAATATCAAAATCATTGATAATGATTCAGATACTTATTCTGAATCTTCTAGTCATTGAGAATGCACACCGTGTGGTATGGGGAAATCTTGTAAGAATCCTGATAAGGATGAATTTTATAATTTAATATCTCAATTCCAAGAGAATCATATTAATGTCCTTGATAATGATCAATGGATAGATTTGTTAAAATCAATCCAAGACCCCAAAATACGGTCTAAAGTTATTGAAAATATTCCCAGTACTTCCAAAAGTACGAATAAATACAAAAATGATGATATCGTCACTAATAAAAATCCTTATACCATCCCTGAAGTTTATAAACTTCTCCATTGTAAGAGGAAACACTCAAATCCTACTTCTTTACATGACATTTTTAAAGAAATTGAGATTTTAAAACCTGAGATAAAAGATCTAAAATTTCGAAATAAACATAATGACACAAGAATTTCCAATTTAGAAACTCTAGTTATTTTCCAAGAAGAACTTTCAAAAAATAATAACATCATTAATAATGATGATGATGTTTCTTTTCTAAAAAATTGTCAAACTATGAATAATAATCAACCCATTAATATAAGGGAGGATAAATTACCTAATGAATGTAATACGACTAATAAATTTCTTCAAACATTAGAAATTGTTACAGGCCAAAAATGGTATGTAAAAGTCTTACTTAGAATTGACGATCGATATTTTAAAGAATTTACTACTTTAATTGATACTGGAGCAGATTTAAATGTTATACAAGAAGGATTAATTCCTACCAAATATTTTGAAAAAACTACTCACACTTTATCTCAAGCAGGTGGAGATAAACATGATATCCAGTTTAAACTTCCAAAAGCGTACATTTGTGTTAATGATACTTGTATCCCTTTGAGTTTCTTACTATATAAAAGTAAACTTTCAACTCCAATCATACTTAGAACACCCTTTATTAATAAAATTTATCCTTTTCAAAGTTGTAGACACCCGCATTTTGCCTGCTAGTGTCTATAGCAGTTCCCGACAAACACCCGATGATGATCGGACGCAAACGTGACTTAGTATACTCGGATTTGGACCCGAAATCAATAATATCTGACATGGACTTTTAGCGGAGTAATAATCTCACAAAACAGACCTCAAATTCAGGCCCAGTGGGTCGTTCCGAGCAAAATGAGACTAATTTGGGCCAAAACCGACACCAAAAATAAATCCCGTCTTTTAGCGACCGGGTCAAAACCCGGTCAAAGACGAAACCGTCTCATAAATCAGCCAGGTTCAGCTGGCGCACAAATCCAAATTCAAAAAATCAATCAAAACAACAATATCAATTCTTTCCTATTTTGTCTCGATTTGCTTGACCCACTCGATCGAGTGGATTGACCCACTCGGTCGAGTGGAGCGTCAAAAAACCGGACCAGATTCATTCCTGAAGGCACTCGACCGAGTGCACTAGGGCACTCGATCGAGTGACCCTAGGTCGGGGGGTTTCTCCTATAAATACCCCATTAACCCCATTCATTTCACAACTTTTACCAACTCTTACACATCCATTTTTACCCCATATTCACCTCACATTTCAGTCACATTCTGTACACTACAAGCCTTAGCAACCCTAAGCCCTATACACAAAAAACCGAGTCCCTTGTCCTTCGATAAACCGACAACACACAAACACACACACACACACACACCATAACTTACATACATCCTCGATACTCCATAGTCCCGTCACTATTCGCGAGCCCATTTCCGAGGTCCTTACTAAGCATGTATGTTGAGGGTGTCCTAAACCCCATCTCGATCTTTATTGCTTTTATTTACATTTTTGTATCGTTAATATTATACTTATACTAGTATTGCAATCCTAACACTAACTCTAACATTCTAACATTTTACTTTTTTTGCATACTAACTTTTACATTTCGTTGCTAGCATTA
Source organism: Agrostemma githago (assembly GCA_958450325.1). Classification (NCBI taxonomy): domain Eukaryota; kingdom Viridiplantae; phylum Streptophyta; class Magnoliopsida; order Caryophyllales; family Caryophyllaceae; genus Agrostemma; species Agrostemma githago. The sequence goes on along the minus strand of OY288246.1, from coordinate 47,603,129 downwards.
TAACCATACCGTGTATATATATATATCTAGTATCAAAATCTCGGTTTCGGATACGTTTGACTATAATTGTCGCCTAAAGTCCGTCTAATCCTTTTACGAGCAACGACGGAGGTGGAGCCCTTTCGAGGAGCCCCGCCCCAATGTGCTCAAAGGCGTGACGTGATCGCGACTAATCGTAGTTGAACGTATTCGATCCCATTTTAATTAGTGCGGAACCCGTTGACACGAAAACCGACATCACCTAACCCGAAAGGGTTAGTTTCGATGTCGTGACGTAGAGGGAAGCATTTCGTCACTAATTCAAATTCTCTAACGTAAACGTTTTCATAAAATCCCGACAACGGTATTATAATCGTACATATACACGATTATAGCACCGGAGGTCGAGTTAAATTCAAATCATGCGATATTTGTATTTAATTCGACCGACCGTCGTTTTCGACCCCAAAAATGAAACGAGTTAACACTCGTACAGGGACTACTCGACCGAGTGCATAGGCCACTCGATCGAGTAGTGTCCACAAAACCGGGCAGACTACTTCCCAAGGGTACACTCGACCGAGTCAGGCCATGACTCGACCGAGTGGATCCTGTAGCCCAGAAAACCGAGGGCTTGGATGCAACATTTAAGCCTCGTCATTTTTTACGACTTTTAGTCGACACGTGTAAAGCCAATCACGTGAACTCATTTTCCAAAACTCACGTTTATCGTGGCAAACCGAATTAAATCTAAATTCGTCAATATTTTGATTCAATTCGGCCAACCTTCAAATTTAAGACACATAAATCACGAGTCACAACTCGTACAGGTGCCACTCGACCGAGTACACCTGCTACTCGATCGAGTAGCACCCCAAACCGTGGGCAGAAGCTTCTTTTAGGACGCACTCGACCGAGTCAGGCCATGACTCGACCGAGTGAGTCCTGTAGCCCCATAACCGAGGGCCTTGACACACCTTTCAAGCCTCGCCCTTTTTTATCGACATTAGTCATCACGTGTAAAGACTATCACGTGACTAACCTATTTTCAAAACCATGCACAACACGACACGTAGAACGACTTTGACCACTTTTGACGTGATAAGTCGGGACAAGACTACGGGATATGAGATCGGGCTAGCAATATGCCACAGTCTCGTATTTTCGTCCTCCGTTTAGTACGCGATATAATGTGTATTTAATCGGGGTTAGTCCATCTACAATTTTCGCGGTCTAGCTTACATACGGGTCCGTCCATATCTTCGTATCGCGTTATTTTTATTACTTCTACGTAATGTTGTATTGTGAATTCCGGGTTGTACTTCCGCCCGTGTAACTTGTACGTTTTTATTTCACTTTCGAGCTTTGTTTATTTACTTGCTTTTACGCTTTATAAACGAACCTCGCATGCTAAACCACTTTGACCAAAAATAAGATGCATTAAATGACGTAGTTCACAAACTATTAATATGCTTAGCCCGAAAACGCTGTTTGCATATCATTTAATCATTTTACTAGCGCGCTCACACGAACACGAACGATGTCTTAGTAGAGGCCGCCATGTGCGGGCGGGGTTGGGTGTCCTTAGTGGGCTTCCCAACACGTACCCTCACCCCTTACTCAGAACCTTTGGTTTCCGGATGTCCGAAACCCTTGGCGCACGAGAGTCATTCTATATACGAAAGCCGATTTATGCGGTATCGGTATTGCAATGCAAAGGGACGAGCCCAGTGAACTCTGAAATCGAAGTGGGCTTACTTTGTGTATAGCCCATGACGACATAGAGTGGGCTCGTATGGTTCCGAATAACCACAAAATTCGGTGGCGACTCCATTTTGACTTAAATTTCGAACCCGAGAACAATCTCACCACGAGATTCATTCGCCTACCCAAACCCGCGCGTGGCCGCGTCGGGGTGGACCTACGTCATGTCCACAATTTGGCGACTCCGCTGGGGATACCTGATGTACTACATGGCATCGGGGTTCCTAGGGTGAGACTCGAAGAGAAATCGTTCGAATATTAGTGTGTGCGCATTAGTTTAATGGTTCATGCATAACCCAAATTTTGCCCGGGCCGGTTACTTGTGACCGACGTCCCACTATACCACGGTGCATTCCTACATGGGTGCACTAAAGACTTCGATGGCGGAACTCACCGGGGTTTTACGGCAGGTTCTAGTTCAAAATTGGCTAGGAAGTCCGTCCCGTTTCGTGAGAATGCGATCGTTGTTGGTATAGACCCTATTGTGACTGACCGAGACTTAGTGTAAAGCATACATAAGCATCGTTATAATGCTTGTTTGACTACGTGCTACTTGGTTTCCGTGTCATTTTTCAAAAAACCGTCATTTCAAAAAATGCATCTTTCCAAAAACACCCAAATTTTGAAAAACCCGAAATGCTGTCCGTTTCGGGACCCGTCTTTTCAAAATATCCAATTTTCAAAACTCGGAATGCCGCCGAAATTTAGGATCAACTGATTTGACTCAAAATATCCTTTTTCTCTAGTCGGCATGCTGCCCATTTTAACTCATGAATTTCCAACACCATCTCGATTTTCTGAATTTTTCAAAATTCTAATCTTGGTTTTCAGGAATTCCGTTTTTTTTCAAAACTCCCGGAAATTCTTCCACTCATTCAATATTCAAAATTTCAAACATCCAACTATCCTAGTAAACCTTCCTTATTATAGGACCTACCGTCTAGTCGTGTGTCGGGTCTTTGCATAGTATGTCGAAGGTCTATAGCGTCGAAACTCCGCTGATCTTATATCACGAGTTTCCCCCCTTTCCCGAGTCCGCCTTATCAGTCAAGGCACGACCGACCCGCGTAGGGCATACCCCTACAAAGGAAAGTCCGTCCATACACTCGAGTCAAAAGTCTGGGGAAAAGTCTCACGTGGACCTTCCTTCGAACAGGACTAGGCCCATAAAGCCAAAATCCTAAGGAAGTTATACCACCTATCGAGTCACCCGTCTAGATGTCTTTCTCGAGTCTCTAGTCTCCTCTCCTAGTGCTGCTCGGGATGTACTTTTCCTTTCCTTTTCCGGGATCTGGGTTCAGTTTCTGATTACGCGGTGTTCTTACAGACAGGCCACCGGCAACCAGACACGCTCGAAGGATGGCTACTTTGAACAGTCTGCAAACCGCTTTGGACGCCATGGTCGCAAAGCAAAACGACATCGAGGCCCAACTAACCGAAATGAGGGCTGGCCAAGTGGCCATTGTTGCTCGCCTAGCTACGGTGGAGCAAGGGACCCCTAATGTCGGGACTACTGGGCCCATAACTGAACTGGTCAGCGCAGTGCGCTGGCTAGAAGAACAAGTCCATTTGACTGGGAGTAACAATATCCACCGGGAGAATAGCCGAGAGTACTCCACGGTGAGTGACAAGCTGCCTGCAAACCTGAACCTCACAGGTTTGCCCATGTTCGAGGGAACTGAGGACCCGTTACTACATGTACGGGCCTTCAAGGAATTCATGGCCATCAAGGGAGTGGACTCATCCATGTTCAAAAACCTTTTTGCTGCATCCCTTGAGAAGCACCCACGGGCCTGGTACTATAGGCTAGACCCGAAAAAATACCCTACATGGGATGATGTGGCTACCGAGTTCGCTCGGAACTATGCTGACAACACCGAGATCCAAACCACAATGCGATCTCTGGAGGTCATGGCCCAAGAGCCAAAAGAAGGTTTCACTAAATACCTTCAACGCTGGAGGGCCGAGAGCGTGAAGTTGGTCGATAAGCCCAACGAGAAGACCTTAGTGGAGGCTTTTGTCAAGAACCTCCTCCCTTCCTACCGGGTTCACCTCCGGTACGCAGTCATACCCAATTTCACCACCCTTACTGAAATGGGTATGAGGATCGAAGATGACCTGAGACTAGAAAGCCTCACCAAGGCTACTAGCAAAGGATACCAAGGGGCCTCTTCATCCACCACTAAGCCCCAGGCTGCAACCCGCAGCATTTTTGACGCGGTCAATCTACTAGATGCCCCGTCCAAGAAGAGCACCCCACCTCGGGTCTTCACTGATATAGGTACTACCTATACTTATGCCTTACAAAGGCTGTCCTCCAAAGGCCTAATCCAACCGATAGGCCCAACTCCTGAAGTTCCGGTCGAGCGGCGCTCCAAGAACTACAATGCTCAGGCCTATTGCCAATACCACCGAGGCAATGGGCACGATACCGAGAAGTGTTGGAAGCTGAAACACTTGATCCAGGACCTGATTGAAAGCGGAAAAATCCCGCTACCCGGAGATAAGCCCAGCAACAAGGAGAACCCTTTCAGCTCCCATGCCATCTTTGCCGGGGAGGTGATCGACTGCTCTCACCTTATCTCCCCTTACATCCCGCAAGTGAACGGGATCTGGTTTGACGACGAAGATGATATCTACCTCGCTAAAGGGGAAGCCGTTCCCATCACCCTTGAACAGATTCGAGAGGTCAAAACTCGAGTCCTAGCCAGCAACAACCTTGGTCGTCCCTACTTAGCCACAAGCGCTAGGGACACCCCTACCCCGACAACCATCACCGATCCACTCGGGATGGAAGTCGCCCCTGAAGAGCCGACCGCTGAAACAGCCGTCGTGAGACAATTGAAGAGAACCCGAGTTGACCTCACTATATGGCAACTCCTTGTTAGCTCTCAAGAACATCGAGAGGCACTTACAAAGGCTCTCGATCAAGTCAAGATCGACTCTCTGGCTACACCCGCTGAAATGGTAGCCACGGTCCTACCCCACCTAAAGGGTAAGACCAAAGTAGGAGGCCCAATGATCACATTATCCGAAGCCGATCTACCGCCATTCGGGACCTCCCACAACCTAGCCCTTTACATCACGGTGATTTGCCGGGGGAAGTACCTCCCGATGACCCTAGTTGACGACGGGTCGGCCGTGAATGTCCTTCCTCTAAGGACCGCCAAAGCCCTCGGCATTACCGAGGCTGACTATATCCCGACTGCTCAAACCATCCAAGCCTTTGATGGAAGCCCAAAGTCGGTAGCTGGGGCCATAAAACTGACCATCATCACGGGCCCAGTAGAAAAGGAGCTTGAATTCCAGGTGATTGATGTCACCTCCTCATTCAACCTGCTCCTAGGAAGGCCGTGGATTCACGCGGTGAAAGCTGTATCCTCCACCCTCCACCGCAAGATCAAGATGCCTCTACTCGACGGTATCATTACTCTAGAGGCGACCCCAATGACCGTGGCTAGCTGTAACGCCACGGGCCGCACGGACCTCTGGGGGTTCGACTTTGTGGGGATGATCGAGGAAGAGTACCTTTTCAGGCCTTACTTCACCACGAGCATTGACACGATGCTCCAGAACCTAGGGTACCTTCCGGGGGCTACCTCTCGACCCGACCTTCCAGCTGGGAAGATCATCGAGGTCCTTAAGGACGAAGACTCTCACTTCGGCCTTGGCTATGCCCTCACTCCGGACAACGTTGTCCGAGCAGGAATTGAAAAAGCCTGCAACATTATGAAGGGTACCTACTTGAGCCCTTATAGCCCACGGTTGTCTGACTACTTTGTCACACCCGTATTCGGGGCTGTCCAGGTTGGACTATACCAACCCAATGCAACGCACCTCGGGACCCACTTGGCCCGGGATTGCAACTACATCCCAGATGAGGTGTTCACCCTCACCCAGTCCGACGGAGCGGACGATATCGAGCCCGCGCTGGGGCTACTCTTCGGGGAAGACACCGTAGCCCCGACTCCAAAGGAAGACCTGGTCAACCTGATTCGCCGCAGCAACAGGTTTGACCCGACCAAGCTGATCTCGGATGTTGGCTCCGAGACGGGAAAAAGGGCCTGGAGGAAGACTGTCAAGTGGACTGACAGTCAAGGAAGGATCTACAAGCTGGTCGCCGGAGAGGGAGACATGCCTGAGTCTGAGTCCGAGTCTGAGTCGGAGTCTGAGTCAGAGTCTGAGGTCGAGTCTAGAGAAGTCGGTGCTAGAGTCACTCCTGTAACCCCCCTCCCTTCTATCATTCCTGCTGCTAGCACCTCGGGGTCTGTCCCGAGTGCTTTACCAATTCCGCCTCTGACCAATGATCAGATGGCTGCTCTCTTTGAGCTGTTTTCCAAATTTTCAATTAATAATAACAACCGTTCTGCTTACGACTTGTCTCTTTTAAATCCTGTTTTCAAAAATGATTTATGCTGTGACATTGAGAAATCCGACGAACAGGTACCCTTACCTCCACATCTGATCGAGCAACTAGAGCAAAGGGAATCCCGGAATCCGGTAATTGAAGAGACCGAATCCATAAACGTGGGAACAACCTTAGAGCCTCAGATACTTAAGATAGGGTTATCCTTAGATCCCGAGGAGAAACAACAGTTCATAAACCTCCTCCAAGAGTTCAAAGATGTCTTCGCGTGGTCCTACAAGGACATGCCGGGGATAGACCGGGAAATAGCCGAGCATCACATACCTATCAAAGATGGGTGCAAACCGGTCAAACAAAAGCTTCGTCGAATGAGGCCCGAGTGGTCTCTCAAAGTAAAGGAAGAAGTCGACAAACAATTCAAAGCCGGCTTCATACAAGTGTCCGAATATCCGGACTGGGTTGCAAACATCGTGCCGGTTCCTAAAAAGGACGGTAAGGTGCGGGTATGCGTAGACTTTCGGGATCTTAACAAAGCAAGCCCGAAGGATGATTTTCCGTTACCACACATCGACATACTGGTGGATAACACGGCCGATCATGCCCTTCTGTCATTCATGGACGGGTATGCCAGATATAACCAAATCAAGATGGCGGAAGAAGACATGGGTAAGACTACCTTTACTACACCTTGGGGTACTTACTGTTACACCGTCATGCCATTTGGTCTCATTAATGCCGGGGCCACATACCAAAGGACCGCTACCACTTTACTACACGACATGATGCATAAAGAGGTAGAGGTCTATGTAGACGACATGATCGTCAAATCCAAAGAACGGGACGGTCACATCACCGCTCTAAGAAAATTCTTCACCCGACTGCGCAAATACAACATGAGGCTAAACCCTCAAAAATGCAGTTTTGGGGTAACGTCAGGCAAATTACTGGGTCATATCGTTAGCCAACGAGGTATCGAAGTCGACCCAGCTAAAATCAAAGCCATTACCGAGATGCAAGCTCCTAAAACCGAAAAAGAAATAAGGGGATTTCTCGGGAAAGTCCAGTACATTAGTCGATTCATTTCCAAGCTAACCATGGTGTGTGAACCAATTTTCAAGAAACTGAAAATAGGGGAACAAGTACTATGGGATGACAAATGCCAAGCTGCTTTCGACAAAATCAAGGAAATTCTGTCTGCTCCGCCAGTTTTGATGCCACCTCAACCCGGTTTGCCTCTGTCGTTATACCTAACAACGACCGAGACAGCCATGGGGGCTATGCTGGCTCAGACAGTTGACTTCGAAGAGCGAGCCATCTACTACATCAGTAAGAAGTTTTTAGAGTATGAGTGCAAATATACCATGCTCGAAAAGACGTGTTTGGCTCTAGTCTGGGCCACTAAGAAGCTCCGACATTATATGCTCAGCTATGAGGTCCATGTGCTATCCAAGATGGACCCGATCAAGTACCTCTTCGAAAAACCCATCCTCAACGGCCGGATTTCAAGATGGACTCTAATGTTGGCAGAGTTCGACCTAAAATTTGTACCTTTAAAAGCTATTAAGGGGCGAATAGTAGCTGAATTCCTCGCCGACAGCCCGGTAACCGAGGAAGGACACACCGATACCTGGTCCTTCCCAGACGAAGATATTTTCCATACCGATGCCGAAACATGGGATTTATACTTCGACGGAGCATCTAATTTTCGAGGGTTCGGAGTCGGGTTCCTCCTAATTTCACCAAGAGGAGAGCATACTCCCGTCTCCATCAAACTGGATTTTGACGTCACTAACAATGCAGCAGAATACGAAGCATGCATTTATGGGCTACAAGCCGCCGCCAACCTAGGGATCACAAATCTCCGGGTACATGGCGACTCATCCTTGGTCATTAACCAAGCACTCCAAAAATGAAAGACTCGGAATGCTAATCTCGTGGCCTACCAGGCACGAGTAAGGGATCTCGAGAAACAATTCCAAAAGGTGGAGTATATATACCTGCCTCGGGAAGAAAATCAGTTTGCAGATGCACTCTCAAAATTGGCATCTTTACTGAATATTCCCGACCACGTGACCAGTATGCCAATTTGCGTCGAAAGACGGTCCGAGTCGGCATACGTTCATGACATTGAAGACATCGAGATCACCGATCCCGAACCTTGGTACCAGGCTGTATTAAAGTACCTGACAAATGGAGAATATCCTCCCGGGACGGAAAACCGAGCCAAGAAAGCCTTACGGAGGCTAGCCACCTAGTTCATCCGTACTGATGACGGGCAACTGTACAAAAAGACGGCACAGGGGGCTCTTCTCCTTTGTGTTGACAAATATAAGGCCGAGAAAGTAATGGCCGAAGTACATGATGGCGAAAACGGTCCACACATGAATGCTCACATGCTGGTCCGAAAAATCATGAGGCTCAGGTATTACTGGAACCCCATGGAGGCTGACTGCCAGCGGTATGTCAAACATTGCCATAACTGTCAAATCTTTGGCAATGTGCAACATATGCCGCCGTCTCTGCTCTATACCATGACGTCACCCTGGCCGTTCTCAACATGGGGTATCGACATAATCGGGAAAGTGAATCCCTCCGGTACTGGTGGACACTGCTTCATTTTGGTGGCTATCGACTATTTCACCAAATGGGTCGAAGCTGAATCATATCGCATCCTCAACGCTAAGCATGTCGCCAAATTCATCCAAAACAAGATAATATGCCGGTATGGAATCCCGCATGAATTTATCAGTGATCATGGAACCCATTTCCAAGCTGAGACCGCGGCCCTGCTGGCCAAATATAAAATTCAGAGGCACACATCCTCACCCTACCGTCCCCAAACCAATGGAGCGGTAGAGGCAGCCAATAAAACGATTGTCACCATACTCAAAAAGATGGCTGATAATTATCGGGACTGGCCCGACAAAATACCTTTTGCCCTATGGGGGTACCGGACGTCAATCCGCACCGCAACCGGAGCAACACCATACTACCTAACCTACGGGATGGAGGCAGTCCAACCAGTGGAGCTAGAGGTACCGTCCCTCAGAATTCTGCTAGAAAGTCAAGTACCCGAAGCTGACTGGGTTCGAGCACGGTACGATTCGTTGGTTCTACTTGACGAACGACGGTCCCGCGCTCTCAATAACATCCAAATTTACCAAAAAAGGATCCAACGGGCCTTCAACAAGCGAGTAAGGCCCAGGAACATTAAAGAAGGGGATCTAGTCCTTAAATCTGTTCGAGCTTTACTACCAGTTGACCCAAGGGGAAAATTCAAACCCAACTGGGCTGGGCCGTATCTGGTGAAGAAAATCCTATCAGGGGGAGCAGTAATGCTGACGGACCTGGACGGGAATGAATTTGTCAACCCAACCAACCTGGACCAGCTGAAGCGCTACTACCCTTAGCCATTTCTCAATGTCATTAGCAATTTTTTTTATCAAAATCATTTATTTTACAAAAAGCAAGTCAATGAGCTAGAATTGTTTATTCTACTGTCGCAAAACATCTTGAACCAATAGTCTTGGTGTAATTCGAGATTGCAATTTCCTAAGTCTGAACTACGTTTGGTTTGATTCTGCTAATTGCGGATACGTAGGCAGCCCCTCAAAAGGGCACAACCAATGCAATCGAGAAAAGACAGGAACGGTTTTAATAATAAACTTCCTTTTATTTATCACAAAAAAAAAAAAACCCCAAAAAGCTTGGGAAAATTACAAGTGCAGGAATTCCAAAAAAAAAAACTACAAAAAAAGCACACGACAAAAATAATAATAATATCTAAATAATAAAACTAAGGACTCGGTATCTAGGGCATCTTGCCCTTCCCCTTGTCCTTGGCCTCCTTGGCCGTCCACTGACGACGACGCAGAGGAGAGCGTTCCCGAATCACCACAGGAACCTCTTTAGCTCGGACTCGCTTCTTGGAACTTGAGTCCTCATCCACCTCGATTGGCCCAAGTCGAGCCCTTACGGGCTCAGGGAGCCGGTCACGCGGACCTAGTCGGTCCCGGGCCGCCAGCCTTGGCCCAAGTCGCCGCTCCAAGTCAGTCTGGGGGCTTTGCCGCCCCCGCGTGCCACTAGCACCGGCATCTTTAGCTCGAGTCTTAGTATGTGACTTAAGACCCGACTCTAATCGGACTAAGGTAGCAGGGGTCTCTCCCTCATCGTAGAATCCCCTATTGTCCTTTACCGTCTCCCGGCGGACCAGTTCGAAGGCCTCATCGACCTTCAGAGCTTTGCGAGCCTCCTCGGACTCCTCAGAAGTCCATTTCTCGTAGGCTCGAGAAACCCAAGCAGATTGGCAAGGGCTGGGAATAGTCCATGTAGGACGGGTGAACCACCTCTGCAACCAGGTGTCGCACATAGCGTCCGTCAGTTGGAGCGAGACGCTAATGATGGCTTCAGTCTCAGGAATGCGCTGAGACGAACCGAACTGCCTCAGAATGCGGTCCGGGTAGATGTGAACTGTCCAGTCAAGGGACAGGATCACGAGATAACGAGCTTGGTCCCTCTTGGCCAATCCCGTCAGCTTGGAAAGGAACCACCAAGCAACCGTCCACCTAATCAACGGGCCACCATGGAACACCAATTCCTCATCCCAGTAAGCTCGATTTATATGGTGATTCGAACTTATCTTGCGCCCCCTGGAACTGAGTTGATTGTTACGGTAGTTTGGAACGCTCGGAGGAGGCTCTATGATCGACAAGCGCTCCGACAACCAAACCTGCAGACGTGTACACGCAACTCATGAGTAACGGAATAGTTCGCTACAGCCCACTCGATCGAGTACACCCTCTGACTCGATCGAGTGAGGCTCTCTAAGACAACCAGAAGCTCGTCAGGTGTGACACTCGATCGAGTACACCATCTGACTCGATCGAGTAGGACTCGCTAAAACAAACAGAAGACTACCAGGTATGACACTCGATCGAGTACACCCTCTGACTCGATCGAGTAAGCCCTTCACAGGCCAGCAGAAACACTTTACAGACGCCACTCGATCGAGTGGTAGGTCCACTCGATCGAGTGACTTACGGACTTCAAGAAACCGCGAAACAAAAAAAAAATCGCGCGAAGCAAAATTGAAAAATTGAGAGACGTTTACCTGTAGAATAAGGGTACTCCCCGTCAGTTGCCGGGTCGGGTCAAGTCGCCTAGCATCCAGACCCATGATGAGTTCTCCCGTGACTAGCCAAGCAGGGCTGTGACCAGTCTCCATCTGGTCAACCACTCCGATCAGCCTAATCTGGCCCACGCACGAGTCAGCATCCATCAACCCCTCGAAGACGTAGCGGTGCAGCATGCAAAACGCGAAGGCCCTACGCCGGTGAGAAGGCGTAGCCCTTACATCCTGGCTATTCATGAACTTGTCAGCCAAGTCGAAAAGGGAGACGGTATCTCCCCGCACCATTCGATCTGTCTCAGCATGAGACAGACCCAAGAAATCCCTCAGTCTCCTCCTCGGGTCCGGGTAGAACGGAGGAATGGCAGGGCGAGCAACAGGGCTCCAACCGCCAATGGCTGCGATCTCCTCGGGAAGAGGGCATATCTCTCCCCGCGGGAACGCGAAGACGTGATGGGTAGTGTCCCAAAGCGCCAAACAAGCATCCAGAAAATGCACATCAGGCACCAGACGCCTAAGAGGAAACAGGCTGGTAATCCCCATTTGGGTCAGCTGAATCCTGTCGTCATCCCGAAAGTGTTGGGACCAGGCAAAAAGCATTGAAGTGAGATGCTCGATACCCATGGCAGGAACTTGATTTCTTAAAAGACTGAGAGATTTTTTTTAGAGAAGAGAAGGATTTTGATTTGAGGTGCAGAAAGCTGAAGCAGGAAACCTGTATTTATAATATAGAAGCCTGGCAGTAACCTGACTAACCCTGCCTCCTCAGCAAATTGGGCCCCAACATGCGCAGGCCTGACTTCAACCCAGAATAGGAATCTAGTTATCCTGAGCTTTCCTAAATTCTTTCTAAAAAAATTCCTTCTTCGGAAATTTCAACCTTTTTCAAAATCCAGTACATTTTCCCCAGCACAAGTCGGTGTTTTGCCTATGTGTTACATGCAATTTATCATGTGTCAGCATACAGGTACACCTCAAGACTTCAGAAGCAAGTCCCCGCGCAGCTACTTTACTCCCCAGCGTGAGTCGGTGTTCTCCTGGAACGCTACATCCAAAATGTGATGTATCAGCATACGGGTACTCCTACACCTCCAAGCACAAGTTTTATTCCCCAACGGAGTCAACTTTCCCCGGTATGCTACATCCAAGACGCGATGTGTCGGCATACGGGTACACCTACGCCCCAAAAGGCAAGTTTCACTCCCCACAGAGCATCATCACCAGGTCAGGCACGACTCAAGGCTTCAAAAGCAAGCCCGTACGACTCACATATTTCCCCAGCGGAACGCCCGAGGCGGCATTTTCCCCGAAATGGTACAGGATGGGCCCACATATAAGCACGCCTAGGACTTATGCAACAAGTCTGACTCCCCGCGAAGCTATCATCGGCAGGACAGGTATGACCCTCTGCTTATGGCTGGCGAGCCCTTCACGCAAGTCTACTGGACTATAAACGACCCGACCGGAAGGCTGCCAGGTCGTAATCTGCGATTGGCCTGGTGGCTACTCTGACTTTCGCCTTGTCCAAGCCTCAGTCAGAGTGGGGGCTCTGTAGACACCCGCATTTTGCCTGCTAGTGTCTATAGCAGTTCCCGACAAACACCCGATGATGATCGGACGCAAACGTGACTTAGTATACTCGGATTTGGACCCGAAATCAATAATATCTGACATGGACTTTTAGCGGAGTAATAATCTCACAAAACAGACCTCAAATTCAGGCCCAGTGGGTCGTTCCGAGCAAAATGAGACTAATTTGGGCCAAAACCGACACCAAAAATAAATCCCGTCTTTTAGCGACCGGGTCAAAACCCGGTCAAAGACGAAACCGTCTCATAAATCAGCCAGGTTCAGCTGGCGCACAAATCCAAATTCAAAAAATCAATCAAAACAACAATATCAATTCTTTCCTATTTTGTCTCGATTTGCTTGACCCACTCGATCGAGTGGATTGACCCACTCGGTCGAGTGGAGCGTCAAAAAACCGGACCAGATTCATTCCTGAAGGCACTCGACCGAGTGCACTAGGGCACTCGATCGAGTGACCCTAGGTCGGGGGGTTTCTCCTATAAATACCCCATTAACCCCATTCATTTCACAACTTTTACCAACTCTTACACATCCATTTTTACCCCATATTCACCTCACATTTCAGTCACATTCTCTACACTACAAGCCTTAGCAACCCTAAGCCCTATACACAAAAAACCGAGTCCCTTGTCCTTCGATAAACCGACAACACACAAACACACACACACACACACACCATAACTTACATACATCCTCGATACTCCATAGTCCCGTCACTATTCGCGAGCCCATTTCCGAGGTCCTTACTAAGCATGTATGTTGAGGGTGTCCTAAACCCCATCTCGATCTTTATTGCTTTTATTTACATTTTTGTATCGTTAATATTATACTTATACTAGTATTGCAATCCTAACACTAACTCTAACATTCTAACATTTTACTTTTTTTGCATACTAACTTTTACATTTCGTTGCTAGCATTATAACCATACCGTGTATATATATATATCTAGTATCAAAATCTCGGTTTCGGATACGTTTGACTATAATTGTCGCCTAAAGTCCGTCTAATCCTTTTACGAGCAACGACGGAGGTGGAGCCCTTTCGAGGAGCCCCGCCCCAATGTGCTCAAAGGCGTGACGTGATCGCGACTAATCGTAGTTGAACGTATTCGATCCCATTTTAATTAGTGCGGAACCCGTTGACACGAAAACCGACATCACCTAACCCGAAAGGGTTAGTTTCGATGTCGTGACGTAGAGGGAAGCATTTCTTCACTAATTCAAATTCTCTAACGTAAACGTTTTCATAAAATCCCGACAACGGTATTATAATCGTACATATACACGATTATAGCACCGGAGGTCGAGTTAAATTCAAATCATGCGATATTTGTATTTAATTCGACCGACCGTCGTTTTCGACCCCAAAAATGAAACGAGTTAACACTCGTACAGGGACTACTCGACCGAGTGCATAGGCCACTCGATCGAGTAGTGTCCACAAAACCGGGCAGACTACTTCCCAAGGGTACACTCGACCGAGTCAGGCCATGACTCGACCGAGTGGATCCTGTAGCCCAGAAAACCGAGGGCTTGGATGCAACATTTAAGCCTCGTCATTTTTTACGACTTTTAGTCGACACGTGTAAAGCCAATCACGTGAACTCATTTTCCAAAACTCACGTTTATCGTGGCAAACCGAATTAAATCTAAATTCGTCAATATTTTGATTCAATTCGGCCAACCTTCAAATTTAAGACACATAAATCACGAGTCACAACTCGTACAGGTGCCACTCGACCGAGTACACCTGCTACTCGATCGAGTAGCACCCCAAACCGTGGGCAGAAGCTTCTTTTAGGACGCACTCGACCGAGTCAGGCCATGACTCGACCGAGTGAGTCCTGTAGCCCCATAACCGAGGGCCTTGACACACCTTTCAAGCCTCGCCCTTTTTTATCGACATTAGTCATCACGTGTAAAGACTATCACGTGACTAACCTATTTTCAAAACCATGCACAACACGACACGTAGAACGACTTTGACCACTTTTGACGTGATAAGTCGGGACAAGACTACGGGATATGAGATCGGGCTAGCAATATGCCACAGTCTCGTATTTTCGTCCTCCGTTTAGTACGCGATATAATGTGTATTTAATCGGGGTTAGTCCATCTACAATTTTCGCGGTCTAGCTTACATACGGGTCCGTCCATATCTTCGTATCGCGTTATTTTTATTACTTCTACGTAATGTTGTATTGTGAATTCCGGGTTGTACTTCCGCCCGTGTAACTTGTACGTTTTTATTTCACTTTCGAGCTTTGTTTATTTACTTGCTTTTACGCTTTATAAACGAACCTCGCATGCTAAACCACTTTGACCAAAAATAAGATGCATTAAATGACGTAGTTCACAAACTATTAATATGCTTAGCCCGAAAACGCTGTTTGCATATCATTTAATCATTTTACTAGCGCGCTCACACGAACACGAACGATGTCTTAGTAGAGGCCGCCATGTGCGGGCGGGGTTGGGTGTCCTTAGTGGGCTTCCCAACACGTACCCTCACCCCTTACTCAGAACCTTTGGTTTCCGGATGTCCGAAACCCTTGGCGCACGAGAGTCATTCTATATACGAAAGCCGATTTATGCGGTATCGGTATTGCAATGCAAAGGGACGAGCCCAGTGAACTCTGAAATCGAAGTGGGCTTACTTTGTGTATAGCCCATGACGACATAGAGTGGGCTCGTATGGTTCCGAATAACCACAAAATTCGGTGGCGACTCCATTTTGACTTAAATTTCGAACCCGAGAACAATCTCACCACGAGATTCATTCGCCTACCCAAACCCGCGCGTGGCCGCGTCGGGGTGGACCTACGTCATGTCCACAAAAGTGTAGATAAAAATAGGTTAATAACAACCTATAAAGAAAAAAAACTATTATTTTCAATTTTATAATGAAACCTTTTGTTAATATACATGAAATGTATAACCAAATATCTTTATAGAAAAATCAATTAGGGTTTTTAAAGCACGAAGTTAATATTTTGACTATGAATGAAAAACTTAGTAATCCTAAGCTTAAAACAAAGATTTCAGAAATTGAAAATCAATTTTCATTAGATATTTGTAATGACCACCCAAATGCTTTTTGGAGTCGAAAAAAACATATTATTGACCTTCTTTATGAAGAAGACTTTAAGGATGAAAATATTCCTACAAAGGCAAGACCTTGTCAAATGAATTCTGAATATTTGACTTTTTCCAAAAAAAGAAATAAATTCTCTTATAGAGAAAAAACTTATAGGACCATCTAAATCTCCAAGGTCTTGTACAGCTTTTTATGTCAATAAAAATGCTGAGAAGGAACGAGGGCTTCCTAGATTAGTCATTAACTATAAACCTTTAAACAAAGTTTTAAAATGGATTAAATATTCTATACCTAATAAAAAAGATTTACTTGATGGTTTATATGATGCAATCATATTTTCTAAATTTGATTTAAAATTTGGTTATTGGTAGATTCAAATTAACCCAGCAGAGAGATATAAAACTGTTTTTAATGTTTCATTTGGTCAATATGAATGGCATGTAATGCCATTTGGATTAAAAAATGCCCCTTCGGAATTTCAAAAAATTATGAATGATATTTTTAATGACTATAGCAATTTTATTATTGTCTATATTGATGATATTCTAGTATTTTCTAAAACCATAGAAGAACATTTTAAACACCTTAACATTTTGTAAAAAAATTGTAATTTCAAACGGTTTAGTAATATCCAAGCCTAAAATGAATTTATTCCAAACCAAAATTAGGTTTTTGGGTCATAATATTGAAAAGGGAAGATCATTCCTATAAATAGAAGTATTGAGTTTGGGTCAAAATTACCAGACGAGATTACGTATAAAACTCGACTTCAAAGATTTATAGGAAGCTTGAACTATATTTCCCCCTATTATGTTGATCTAGCAAAAGATACGGCCATCCTTTATGATAGATTAAAAAAGAATCTCAGTGCATGGTCTAAAGATCATACTATTGCTGTCAGGAAGATTAAAAATAAAATAATATCTTTGCCATGTCTTATGCTAGCAAATCCTTTTTGGGATAAAATTGTTGGAACTGATGCTTCAGACATTTATTATAGAGGAATTCTTAAACAAGTTAATCCCACAGATAAAAAAGAATATTTGGTCAGATTCTATTCTGGAAAATGGAATTTAGCTCAATCTAATAATGCGACTATTGCAAAGGAAGTTCTTGCAATAGTTAGATGCGTGTTAAAATTTCAAAATGATTTACATAATCAAAAATTTATAATCAGAACAGATTGCAGCTCTGCAAAATTCATGTTTCAAAAAGATTTTAAGCATGATGTTTCGAAACAAATGTTTGGCAGATGGCAAGCACATTTAGCCCCTTTCGATTTTGATATTTTTATAAAAAACAGTACTGAAAATCATCTCACAGATTTTTTAACAAGGGAGTATTTATCTGTTTAAATGTTAAAATTTTTAGGAATGTATCGTGGCAGTGGTCGTGGCACTTATTCCTCTAATAGAGGAAGAGGAAAACATTCTCCTAAAAAGGGAGGCAGTTTAGAATCTGGGCCAAGTAATATCTTAATCCAGCATGGAAGTAAAAAACTTATAGCTAAAAATATTAATGATGAAATCATTAAGAAAGAAGATTTTGAAGAATTCAAACTTTGGAAACAAAAGGAACAAGATAAAATCTCTCCTTCATTTAGAAAGATAGTTAAAGAAACGATATATGGATGAAAAAAGAAAAAATGGTTAAAAACCAAGAAGAAATGATTATACTCATTCTCAACATGTCTGATAAAAAACGGGAAAATCAGCCCTGGAATTTACGTGAGAAATATCTCATGAAAAATAATTTTATGATGGAATCATATAAAAGGAAAACCTTTTATGAAAATATACTTTCATCAAATGGTTATGAAATTAATCATTTCACTGGTAATGAGGCACAAATTTATAAATTTTCAAAAAATTATTATTAGAGAGGTTATTACCATTGAAGAATGGGGAATCACCCCTTTAACATAAAACCTTAATTAACAAAGGATCTCGTATTGACTACAATTATTGGGATTATATCCAAGCATTTAATAAAGCTTTTCTTTACGAGAATGATAAAAGAAGTCATACTTGGTTTATAAAAATTAGCCAGGAGGTTATAACCGAATTATACCGCCATGGTTAATAAAATGGTGGCAATTTTATGGAACTTCAGAGGAAATATTACCTCCAATATTTAGAGATCTTTATAATGAGTGGAAAGAAATTATACCAAAGGCTCCGGAGGATAATATTCTTGAACTTATTCAAATGCAATTTTTTATTAAATTTTCTATTCCTTGGATACGGAAATTCAGTCCAAAAACGGATTATCCCCAGGAAAATTTATTCTGTCTAAAAAGAGAATCATATTCTCTCTTCTGGGATACTATGCACAGAGAAAATAAAGACACCAAGAAACTAAATTGTAGCTCTACCCTTGACCTTATCCAAGAAAAGATTGATAGTTATACTATCCTCTACCTCAATGATGAAGATAATCATTCAGATAGTACTCGTTCTGAGTCCATGGATGTCCAGAACAAACCAAAAGAAGAAATTGTCCAATACTATTTAGCTTTAACTACTAAAGCTCTAGCCCAAAAAGCCGATAATGATGATTCTAAATCACAAAAGAGTGATATTTCTATGGCAGTGTCTCTGACATCAACCAGCAAAAATAAATTTAATATTTTGCAAGACGCTCAAGACCCAGAAGATAATATCGAGAAAGATACTCAAATTATTCAAGACTTGGCAAATAGTTTCAAGTGTTAATAAGAACTATTAAAATTATGGTTTAAGCAAAAGTTCATCTACTTGAAGTTATTATGGAGTATGGAATAATGCATGTTCATGCATTTGTGTTTCCAAGACACACTTATGAAGTACTTTGAAAAAAGGAGGCAAATTTTTGGAAGCATTGATGAAGATGTTACGTAAAGATGTTATTCCAATTTTAGTGTGTTTTATGACACATTTGTTTTTTCCTTTAAAGGATTTGCTTTCAAAAATCTTTGAG
This sequence comes from Agrostemma githago, assembly GCA_958450325.1. Taxonomy (NCBI): domain Eukaryota; kingdom Viridiplantae; phylum Streptophyta; class Magnoliopsida; order Caryophyllales; family Caryophyllaceae; genus Agrostemma; species Agrostemma githago. Next base: position 47,584,245 of record OY288246.1, on the reverse strand, counting down.
TGTAATAATATTACACATACTATTATATATTCATAGTTGTACTGTTAAATATTCGTTGTACTATTTTTAGTTTGTTGTTTTTCCCCGCTCCTTGCTTATAAAAGGATGCGTTTTTATGTGTTTAAGGCAGACTTTTTCCTAGCCTTCTCGGTCTCTCTTTCTTTCAGTTGTATAAATTTTCTCCTTTACAATAAAAGTTTACTAAGCGTTCTTCATCTTCTGATAACAATTTAAGTTTGTAAGTTATATTTATTTTAAATTTATTCTTATTTTATTTATTGTTAGGATGAGCCTTATAGGCTAAATCCTTTGTTGAATTATGTCTTGACTTGATTAAACGAACTATTGAACCATGGTTAGGTTTTCAACTAACTGGTTTTTATTACTTATCAACATAAATGAAGGTAAATATTGTGTTAAGTTTGAATTGGCGTTAGGGACCTTTGAGGGAGGCACCGTTGCCATATACCTAGTAGGCGCCGACTTTTGCTGTTCCCGGTTGGTTTAATTTGCCTATTCACAGTTCAAACTTAACATATTTTGTGGTAAAATCCCAATCACTTATAATACTACCTTTCTTATTATGTTTTTATGTCGGTAAAGATTCGCTAGAAATGGTATCAGAGCCAAACTAAATTATGTTTAATATATATATATATATATATATATATATATATAGAGAGAGAGAGAGAGAGAGAGAGCAAGAGAGAGAAAGAGAGAGTAAGGCTCTTATGAGTCATTTACGCTATATGAGTCCATAAGTCCTCATCCCATCCATTGGATAGGATGAGGATGGATGGACAAGATACATTGCATTAAAAAAAGAGAGGAAGATTTACGTTCCTAAAATAGCTCCCAAGAATTTAGGAAACAATAACCCACTTGATCACCTTCATTCATCATTCATCACGTTAATTCATTCATTCAACCGTGAAAAAAAACCCTTTCTTCATCACGTTCATTCATTCATTCAATCAATACTGTGCTCGAAAACGCGTTACGATGGATTCAATGACAGCATCATCTTCTTCAACAATTGATAAGCAATTGATCGAGTATAACAATGGTGAGTTTCAATATTTCTTTGACGTCAATTTTCATTGTTGCTATTACTTTCATTGTTGCGTTATTTTTTAACGTCAATTTGGATGTTGATATTGCTTTCATTGTTATTTCATTCATCATAGTTTCCTGTCAATGGTTAGTTGCTCTCTCGATCTTTATAGATTCCAGGGTTTTAAATATGTTTCTTATTTAGGTTTTGCATGATATACACTGATACTATCGTTTTGTTCTGTATTAAGGCAGAAACGTCATTGAAGTAAGATACCGTCTGAGTTACAGTAACACTTAATTGCAATTACAGTAACACATTGAACGTTTAGAAAAAGGATTTAGATGATGATGTTAAAGTAACATACTGTACTAGTTAGAGTAACACAACTTATTAATTGAAGTAACTCATTAGTTGCATGGGTGTAACGTTGTTTAAGTTTGTGCGGGTGGGATTGGCAAAGAACCGAACACACAGGACAACAGTGGAAAAGGTGAAATTTTATTCATTTGATTAATCATGGATTAATAACAGCGGTTCATCGCTATTGTTTTAGTATAGGTTCCAGATTTAACGTATGCTTCATTGATACTACCGTTTCGTTTTGTATTAACGCAGAAAGGTCATTGAAGTAACATACCGTCTGAGTTACAGTAACACTTAATTGCAATTACAGTAACACACTGAACGTTTAGAAAAAAGGGTTTTGATGATGATGTTAAAGTAACATTCTGTACTAGTTAGTCTAACAGAAATTGTTAATTAAAGTAACCCATTGGTTTCATAGGTGTAACGTTGTTTAATTTTGTGCAGGTGGCATTGGCAAAGAAGCGAACGCACAGGACAACAGTGCAAAAGGTGAGATTTTATTCATTTGATTAATCATGGATTAGTAACAGTGGTTTATCGCTCTTGTTTTAGTATAGATTCCAGATTTAACGTATGCTTCATTGATACTACCGTTTTGTTTTGTATTAACGCAGAAACGTCATTGAAGTAACATATATTCTAAGTTACAGTAACACTTAATTGCAATTACAGTAACACACTGGACGTTTAGAAAAAGGGTTTTGATGATGATGTTAAAGTAACGTACTGTATTAGTTAGAGTAACACAACTTCTGAATTGAAGTAACACATATGTCCCATGGGTGTAACGTTGTTTAATTTTGTGCAGGTAGCATTTGCCAAGAACCGAATGCACAGGAATGGTGCAGAGATGTGGGTGAGGCTTTCACTCCGTACATGAAGCAAGTATTCGGAACAATTGATGAGGCAGTGGAATTTTACAAAATCTGCGCACTGGCTTGCGGATTTGATGTGAGAAGGTATACCACAAAGCGATGGTACGGTGGTTGTAACACCCACTATTTTCCTAGTGCCGTTAATTATTCTGTTGTGACTCCGTCATGACTCTATGTCAATTTCGTCTTCTATTTCCTTCATCTTTCTGAATTCTTATTATTTTTTTTGAGTCAAATAATATTTAGTTTTATTTTAAAAGATTTTAATTCTTGTAAACCTATTTATTTGATTTTCATTGTAAACAATTTATTTTTGCGCGTGAAGTTCTATTTTTCTACGAACTAACGTTTTAAGCTTGGAATTCAGTTATTTATTTTTCCTAAATATCAAACACGTTTATATGATATTTCTAACTAAGAAATATTTTTATTTAAGAATATTTGACCTTTAATGATTTTATTACGAAGTTTCGTAAATAATTATTTTACAACGCGCGGTTTACTCGAACTGATTCAAAATACCTTTAACAATTTTACGATTCATCTTTTTATCAACTTAGAAATTATTTGGGACATTTTCCTCATGTTTTGGACCGTGACACACCCATATCACATTTTTACGCTACAACTTTGTATACATTTCATTTTATGATGTTTAAGCCTTAGATATTTTCTTTTTCTCACCCATTTATTTTTGGCCTTAAACACAAACTCTTCACACTCCCTTCCTCTCTCATTTTGGCTGATTTGTACATGTATTATGACATAGTTTTCATCAAAATTTACTTATCATTTATGCTTTAGAAAACCATCAACTTTCTTATCATTCATTTTACAAAAAATTAAACAGCATTTCCTCCCTTTTTCTCTCTTGGCTGAGATTTTCCAGCAGCTTTTCTAGCCAAATTTTGTCTCAAATCGAGTCTCAATCGTCTCGTTTTCATCTCCTAAATAATCGTCATATTAATTCGTAAAATCGTAATATTCGGCCTAAACATGTAATATATATTTATATTCTGTAAAAATGATGTTTTTGATGATTTTTTAATAATTTAGTATTTTTCTGATATTTTAGTTATCGATTATTGAATTATTTCCGTTTACGGACAAAAACGATTAAAAGCCGAATTTTAGTTCTAGTACTTAAACATTTTATTTTAATCTGATTTTTGACGTGGTGAAACTTTCTGATGAAATAGAATTTTCTGAATGTTTTCATAATTTTTCGGAATTTTTAAGTGGATGAATTAATTAATCACTTTAAATCATCGTTTATCGCTAAAACCGTGTTTGTCGTTTAAGATCTCGATTTCTGGTCTTTGGTTTAAATCTAAAAAAAATTATGATTCTGATGATTTCATATTAAAATGTAATTTTATGATTTTTAGTGCCTTAACAAAATGTTAGGAACGATAAGTTTTATTAATGGAATCGTTAATTGTGAAAACGGGTTTTAATGACGGTTTTGACGGAAATTGGTAAATCTGGAACTTTGGAAAATCTGGAAAATTAGTATATTCTGGAAAATGATAATTTTGTGTTTAATAATCAATTTTTAGACATTAATACTTAAATCATTTTGTAATTACTATTTTTATTAATCGTTATTGTCGAGATTGGACGATTAACGAGAAAACGCTTTAAAAATCGAGTTTTAGGATTCTGTAAAATTTTCTTTTCTGGACAGAATGTCCATAAATATATTTTAACTATTTTACGTAATTTTTGTCCTATTTATTAAAGTCTTTAATTAATAAGTATTGGTTTTCGGACAAATTGTGATTTATCGTTAAAATGCTTCGTCTTACCTAAAAGAATTATATTTCCAGCAATTTTGAAAGAATTTAAATCTGAAACTTTAAGAGTTAAATCATCCCTTAACATACTCTAATTATATTTGTTGGTTTAATTAAATAAAGACGTTCAAATATTTAATTTGATATTTGCGGTAAAATCCTATTTGTAATTTTATTGTCGAAACTAATAATAATTAGGGAATTTTAGCTTTATAACTTTTGAAAACACCCTAATTAGTAATATTAAAAATTTTAAGACATTTTTAATCATTTTATAACGCTTATACGATATTTTAATAATTTCATAAAATTTAAATGTTCACTTTGGTAATTAATATCTTTAAAGCCGAAAGTATTAGTTTTATAAATCTATATCGTTTACTAAAAATGTGGTATTAGTATGAACTAATATTTTCATTATTTTGATATAATGCTATTTTAGTAAAGTTTCTAAAAATAGAAGTTTCCTAAAATAGAAAGTTCCCTCTTTTAGAATATAAATGTTTACTTCTTTTATCCTCATATTATTTATATTGATTATATCTTTTGAATATCGATAATGGCGTTGTTTTGGAGTTATGGAATAAGGACAAGTGTGAGGTTAGAGTAATATATTCTAGGGTTTACGGTTTTGCCATCAACTATAAGGCTAGTGTATCAGGAATCGGTACATTGGTTGTTGAACCGGGTGACAGGTATCCCAGGAGTTTTGTACATTTTAACCTTAAGCTTAGGCCTCGCAGTAAGTCACCGTCATAAGTTGAACTGGGAGACAGGTAATCCCAGGAGGGATGTGCATTATCTTAAACTAGGGCCACGCATTTATAAGTCGCTGCTCTATTATGGTTGAGTAGCTTAGTTAGAGACCGAAGTTTGATTTGTTTGAACTAAGTTCTCGAAGCTAGTTTTTAGTACTCTCCTAGTGAAAGTCTAGCCGTCTACACTACTCCTATCCATAACGCCATTTTGAATATTTTTATTATTATCGATATAGTTTGGTTGCAGGTTGGCAAATGTTTTATGTTTTCTTCGGAAAACTCATTTTTATTATATTGTTTTGATACGTGAAGTTTTTCACTGAAAGTTTACTTTTATTATAATGTGTTTTACTGTTTTCCATTTTTACTATTTTTCTATAATAGTAATTACAGTTTTAAAATCCTGTTATTCGGCTGGGAGAACGTTGACGTTGCTCCCCACTGATTGTGGCTGTTATGTTTTTAACATGGCAGGTATATGTGTTTTCCTTCGGGTGGGCTAGCGAGCAGTTATGGATCCTGCTTGTTTTAATCAGATCACCGTATTATGGATTGTTAAAACCCTTTTTATGGATTTAATTAATTTATTTATTTATTTTGTAGCCATTTTTATTTTATGGCTTATGTATTGACTTACCATTTTTATTTAATCAAGACATAGCTATAGTGTGTTATAATCCCACTTCTACAGTGTTTCCGCCACTGTATTGCGTTAGAATTTCTAGGGGATTACAGTTAGTATCAGAGCATCACTGCTCCCAACACTTACACCTGAAATTAGGGAAAATACCAGTAAATTATTTAAAACAGTAAATAAAAATATTATTAGAGATGGGTAGAAACAAATAAGGACTTAACTGTTAAGATTATCTGTTTCTGAACTCAATGATTAGCATTGAATATTTGTTGCTTTTGTGGGAAGAAGACGAATGAACAAGATATTGATAGGATGCTGCTCCAGATCGGGACAAGACCTGCTTAGAACTCTCAACGCCTGCTGACTCGAGTGGACAACTTGGTGTTCCAAGAAAGATGTCGATGGTGATTTTTAGCTCCAGTTCAGTTTACTTAAGCTACAGGCCAGATGATCAAGAGTAGATTCTTGTTCCATGATGTCGCAGTAGATCGAGATGGAGCGACCGAAGACTTACGTGCTCGTTCCTCTACAAGAAGATGAAGTAAGCCATTTGGATCCCGCGTGAACTCTGGAGGCCCGAATATTCTCCTCTGGTTCAAGAAATTAGTAATATAGTATCATCGACTCTTTTCTTCCTTCCTCTACTTCTTCTAATTTTTCTCTTTTATATTCTCTTCTTCATCCGCTTGGTGAATCTTTGTTATATTCTTCTGCTCTACCATCTTTCTCTTGAGATTCTTTGGTTAGACCAAATTTTGTCTTAGTGAACCCGTGAGAAGTTATAGATGTTTGAGGTTTAGTAAACCCTTGTTACCTATGGCTTGAGGGTTGTGAGTTATACCTTGTTATCTATCTTAGTAAGCTTTTGAGGATCGATTTGAATGATAAATTGTCAATTAATGGAATTAGGTTAGTACTTTAGACACTGAACCTCGGGTTATAGGTTACTTGATTATTTGGAGGACTTAGAGTTGAATATATTTTGGAGTAGTAAGAGTATATCGTATTTGATGGATACCTAGTAACTAATTTAACCTAGAACCGAACCAAGTGTAGCTAATAATAGAATTTTGGGATTCCTACCTAAATGTTATTTGATGGATGCATCGGGAATATTTGGGATCATAGAGTACTGTTTAAATTGTTAACCTGAGTGTGGTACCATGGAAGGCTTTCATTAATACCGATTGAAATTTTGGTTAACATAGATTACCCGTGTTTCTTAAGGATTAGATCGTTAATCGTTGGTTAAGGTTGTAACCTATGAACTTTGGAGTTGAGTGATCTAAATTGGATAAATTATTGTTAACCTTGAAAAGGAGAAACATATTGCCATTAGAGGTTGGATTTATCGCGTTGTTTTGAGGATCACTTTGATGTCAATCATCTTAATGGATTTAAAGTTCAGAACCTTAGACCAACGAGATTGTGGCTTCGTTGAGTTAATAAATATTTTGTGGTTGCACCATTACGATTAGAAATTTAATGGACTTCTCATAAACATTAATCGAATGATGTGTTTGAAGATGTGAGTGTTTGCGCCATTACCTATAGGTTTGAGCGTGTTTGAGGATTTATTGTACTTCCCCAACTTTTGTACTTGTGGTATTATAAATATGTTGGTGATCATTTTTGAGGATTTCGTGTCCGAACTTTGTTAATTGGTGGGTTTTATTTAGTCTTCCTTACTCGAGAAATTTGAAGTATACCTCGAGTTCAGACCTTATGAACTTTAAACTTATGAACCTTAGTGATTACGAGTTAGGGTATGTTTTGATAACTGTTGGAATCTTAATTAAAGGATTAGCCTAAATCATTTGTGGATTCTTACTATACTAATTGAAAGATTGTATAAATATGTAAGACTTAATTTTGGAGGTTGTAGATTGAGTAGGACCACCCCGTACTGATATTGGACTTAGCGTTATTTGATGGGAATTAGGAACCCGTGTTTGTTGAAGTCGTGCTAGGAATCTCGAGATGATTAATTTCTTCCATAATCCTTGGGAGCTCTTTTTGATTCTCAACTCCGTCTTCCTTTCTGCTTCTCTTGAATTCTGTTACGGTAACTCCTGCCAATCCCTTCAACCTTTGTCGATTTTGAAAGCTCTTATTTTTAATTTATTTATCCTTGTTCTATTTACCCGTTAACTATTTTTCGAACTTCCTATTTTATAAAAAGTTTGACTACTTTAAAAAAAATGGATTATCGTAAAATTTTAACATTTTGAGTTATAATTTCTAATTGTGAATTTGCCCGTTTTGTAAAAAGCTTGACTAATTTAAAATTTTTGATTTTCATGAAATTTTAACATTTTGAAGCATAATTTCAAATTTTAAAACTCCCCATTCTGTAAAAACTTTGAGCAATTTAACATTTTGGGTTATCGTGAAATTTAACATTTTTTTATTTATAGTTTAAGAACTATATACTTCACTTTGTTTTATCTTTGGTTGATATTTATATTTAGATCTATTTCAAAATGTCTTAATAATTTATTTTAAATTATTTCGAAATTATTTTTAATTTTTGATTTTCAAGCGATCAAAATTTTATGAAGACTTTTATATTTCCAGGTATTTCAAGCTCCTAGTCTGCAACAGACAGGGTTTTACGAAATCTGTTAAAGCTGTTAACGATACGCATGCGGCTGTGAAAGTTCTTAACGATGCAACTAGGGGAGGAGTTTTTTTGGACGCGCCTAAAAAGAAGACGAAAGTCCGTCGTTGCGGGTGCAAGGCAAGGATTAGGTTGTTCAATAAAGGCGGCATTCTCAGGATTGATAGGTTCCACATCGGCCACAACCACGAACTGATCTCACCAAAAGATAGAGAATTCCAAAAGCGGTCGAGGAACCTGACAAAGTACCACAAGCAACTGATCTTGAACAATTCGCGGGTATGGAGTAACACAATTTCTTTTATAGAATAACATTTGAGTAAGATAGGTGTAACACCATTTTTTTGCTAGAGTAACACAGCTGGATCAATCCAGTGTGTGCATAATCTAATTACTTTTGCTGGAGTAACACCAGTGATCCTATTGACTAACAGTACTTAAGAATAAGAGTAAGACAACTGGTGTATTAATGTTAAATTGTCACAACGCCTGACTCTCATTTTCAGATGAATATCGGCGCAACGCGGATGTACAACATGTGCAAGGAGGAGGTAGAGGGTTTTGCAAACGTGGGTGCGAGCTTGGTTGACTTCAAAAACTGGGGAAGAGATATAAAGTGCTTCCTACATGAGAGGGACGGTCAGCTATTCATCGATCGTTTCAACGACATGGCTAAGAATAGGAAAGGTTTCTATTTCGACTACGACCTGGATGAAGATGGGAGTGTGAGCAAGGTTTTCTGGGCTGACGTTGAGGCGCGGCGAAACTACCAGTTATTTGGGGATGCAGTTTCGTTCGACCCGACATACGGGACGAACAAATATAAGATGATATTCACGCCGTTCACCGGCATTGATCATCACAAACGATCGGTAACTTTTGCTGGGGCTCTGATAGCGCACGAGGATTATAAGTCGTTCGTCTGGGTGTTTGAGAGATTTCTGACTGCAATGGGAGGTAAGGAGCCGGTGTATATTATTACCGACCAAGATCCGGGTATTATACCAGCCGTGAGGGAAATGTTTAAGAGGGCGCTACACCGTTTCTGTATGTGGCATATCTTGAACAAGGTTCCTACCAAATACGGTGCAACGCGGAGTGACTACCAGGATTTTTTAAAGAGATTGAATGCTATAGTATGGGATGTTGAGATTAATGGAGATGAGTTCGACGCGGAATGGCGTGACATAATGGAGGAGTACCATGGGGTTGATGTCGAGTAGTTTTCAACTACATTTTCCATTAGGGAGCAGTGGGTGATGGCACATTGCAGGGATTTAAAAATGGGCAACTTAATGCGAACAACGGAAAGGTCGGAGAGTGAGAACAGTTTCTTCAAAAGATTCGAACAAAAATCGGGGATGTTGGTCGAATTCTAGATGCGATTCAAGAGCGCCATAGACCAGCAACGGTATACACAAAAAAAACTCGACAACGACAATGTACAAGCTTCTCCAGAAACAGCAACCCACTTGTCAATTGAACATCACGCTGCTAAAATTTACACCCATGCCGCATTTGAAGAATTACAGGAGGAGGTTAAATTTTCTGTGGGCACTTGCAGCGTGAGGGGCTTCCTTGAGAAAGACGGGATTGAGGAGACATTGGTGAGGGATGCTACGCGCGATAAAGAGTTTACGGTCCAGTATATATTAGGTAGTGCTTAAAATCACTCATGCGCTGACATTTGGTTCATGTGATAGCAGAGTTATTATAAAAGTAACATCAGTCAGTCCTTACAGGAACATATATAATGCGTTAGAGAAACTGAGGATAGCATTTGGACATCTGCGTTGTGAATGCTTAAAAGTAACACCGAACATGCATTAAAGTAACACCTCATATTCTTAAAAGTAACTCATTCTGCACTCCATTACATTTTGCACGCCATTACTTCCATTATAATTGTTGTCTCTGCTGATTGAAAAAATGGATAATATATTGTTATTGACGCATTGTTTTGCGGTAGCAATGTCACATTAATATGTCGTCATCTTTCCAGGTACGTCTGTATCAAGCTGCACATGTCAGCTGTTTAATTTACGAGGGATACTGTGTAGACATGTAATCTGGATATATTCATCAAAAGGGTTGACCACTATACTCGAAAACATGGTAACCAAAAGGTGGACAAAAGACGTTGTTCGCACTTCTCGTATCAGTGATGAAGGATTAGACGGCGAAAACATTGTCATCATCGACGAAAAATAGATAGAGATGTCGAAATTGTGGTCGGAAATCCATGAGACAATGGGACTTCTAAAGGCAGGAGACAAGGCAGATGTGGAAAGCTTGTGCGGATTAATTCGGGAGTTCAGGTTGCAGAGGCAGCCAATTTCTGGTGGGGGGAATGTTGGCAAAACACAGGAAATTGAAAATATGCTTGGGTGTACGACCTCTGACAATATCACGATACTCCCTCCAAAGATTTCTAAGACAAAGGGCAGCGGAAAGCGGATGTTATCAAGCAAGGAAAGGAAGGTCGCACTTTCTAGAAAGCCGAAACGCATGTGTAATAACTGCAAATAGATGGCGCACCATGACAAACGAAACTGTCCAAATGCGTACGCAGCACGACCCCCTAAACAGCCTACTAAACCACACAATGATGAGGATGAGGAGGATGAAGTAAATGAAGACATCGAAGGAGAGGAAACTGAAGAAGACACCGAGGAAGACGAAGAGGAGGAACAATTGTTTTGAGAATACTCGATTTTTTTGTCATTCTAAGAATTTTTTCTTTTTCCTGGTTTACACGAAAAACTAATGTCGCACGGATTTTTTACACATAATGTTGTGCTACGTTGCAATTAACACTATATTTTATTTAATACATGTGTTTTTTGGTAGAGTATCATCTCATGTGTGTCGGAGTAACACTACTCGTCTGTTACAGTAACAGAAACAATACATTGAAGTAACTGAGGACAGCAGCGTTGTTTACAATACAGCAGCGTTGTTTAGAAACAATACATTGAAGTATAATACATTGAATGGATTAGTTCCATTCATTACCAAAGTACGAACATTTGTTCCTTAAAAAAAATATATAATGCGTCAGAGGAATTGACTGTAATATCATTGTAATAACACCATTGATCTCTTAGAGTAACATAATTTGTTCATTCGAGTAACATTTACAGCACTTTGCTCTAACTCACAGATTATAAGACCAAAGAAAATTGGGTTAACTAAAGTAATCCCCATAGTAATACCAGCAGAGTTTAACAGCTTTTTTCCATTGCTGATAGTCAAAATACCAATGTAATTAGATAAGTATCTAAAGAATACAAAACCATTAATTCATAGTTAGAAAAGAGGTGGCATGATTCAGTAAACACATTATTTTTTTCGGCCCTTTATTGGCTTGCTCTTGAGACAGTCGATGATCTTTTGTCTCGCGTCCGTATACTTGTCAACGTTTTCCAACAATCGTGACCGCACCTTGTTCATGTCTACCAATAGAAGTGTGGCTGCAAGTTGGACCACCAAATATCGTCTGTTGACCTTCCTCTCGAGGTCTATGTGATGGAATGTACAGCCCTCGTACATCAACATGTGCATCATAAGGAAGATTCCCGACTCGTTCCAAGTTGCGTCTGGTTTCTGGAAGTTAAACTTGACCTCTTTAAACTCGTAAGTAACGATATCAGCTGCATCAGGGACTTTTGAGCTTGTCGAGGTAATAGCTAATTGTTGACTCCTGTGTGCATCACAACGACGTTATTAAGAGAAAAACAGATGGCCGTATGCAATAATAACTACTAGCATACATATACTGATCGGAAGGAGAGAACTAACCATTAACTTCGCGGCCTTGTACAATTTTGTTTCTTGGACGTTCGTGTAACGTTGGTGGTCAAGGAGATCTATTGTCCTATCGTTACGCTTAATGCACACGCATGAGTATTACTCATTGATGTTGATCGGAACAACGGTAAGATCAGCTTCCAAGTTAAGAGAACGACCACACTTCCTTCTAAAAAGATCGAGATGGGACATCAAGATGTCCACTGCCTGCGTGGATGGGCCATCTTCATAATCATCTATCATCCCATAAAGGCAGTCCTACAAACATATTCAATGTGTCTCATATTATGTTCAACTGTATAGAAGTCTTCCAATCAGAGCATGTTGAAGTAACACATTCACTACGTATCAAACTGCTAGAATTCATATACAACAAGGATGCAGATTAAAGTGACACGTCTTCTGTATTACACTAACACCAAAAATGCTTCAAAGTAACACAATATTTATGTAACACAAGTTTTTTAGATCAACACCATAAAGTGTATAGCTGATAAGATTTAATGTACCACAAAGAAAGTATTAGAGTAACTAAAAGTGCGAATTAGAGTAACTAAAAGTGCGAATTAGAGTAACACATATAATCAATTGAACGTACCAGATTACTGGGGTTCAAGTAAGACGAAGATGGGAATTAAAGTAACACGTCTTATACATTACAGTATTGCACTTTCATCTTTTAAAATAACATCATACATGTGTTTATGCATTATGAACTTGGCTCTCAAGCAACAATTTATGTGAGGAACATGTATTCTCCTGGAACAATGGTGATAATTATATATGCAAACAGATGCAACAGTAATGCGTACCTTCTGTCGTATACCAAAGTATGACGTCGTGTATGTCTCGACCGAATCAGTGACGGGAGATGAAAGCCTGTTCAACAGCATCGACCAGCATTCGATGATGCACGACGCCATTTTCTGACCCGGTAACATTGAACGTATGTCACTCCGCTCAATTGAAGCCAAGACTGAATAGTTTGCAACCTCCTCACTGAATGAAAAAAAAATACCCAATCAAAAAATCTGTTTTAATATTCACCCATTATTAATGTTACAGTAAGTGGATACCAATTTTCTATAGTTCCAAGCTCCACAAGGCACTAGTCCACGACGTTTTTGCGACGGATGGCGATCTTGCTTAACAACGTCCCGTTGTTCACTAGAAACGATGACAACATAGGAGAGTTCGCATCTTCGTCGCCGCAGTCAATTAAGCATCCAAGTCCGTCACCCTCACCACGGTTCCGGCTCTTTAGAACGGATCTTGTCCGCGTTGACAACTCAAATTCAGGCATCGTTTCTGCGACAGGGGTTGTAGGGTCAGGTGTCGACAGTCGGCTCTTCTTCGGCAGTCGTTCCTCGTACTCTGCCTCGCCTGCCCTCTTGACGGTCTCCCCGGTAGACCCCGCAACACCAGATATTGTTCTCTCGATGGGGATGTTCCCTTTATCGTTTAATAACTCCCTCACCCTCGCTATAACCTCATCTCTGTCCTTATTGATATCGCACAGGACCAGAGTCGCTGCAATCTCCGCTCTATAGAGTTTGTTCGCCTCCATTGTGCCTAGGCAACAGTCGAACACTTCCCCCCGGTACAGATCATGTGTATCATGAGGTAGACACCGTAGTCGTTTGCCGAGAAACCTTCACCCTGCCATGCGAATGGGACGTTGACAACAGGGAACTCCGCGACAGCCGAACCCTTTGCGATACCTTTTTTGACCATGTACTTTCCCATTTCCACAGCCTTGATTATACAAAAAAGACATATAAGACTGACAGCTGACAACGCGTGTCCTGGTGTATAGAATGATGTCCGAATATATTTAACATAAGTACACTTACTGCGATTTTTGCCATACCGATGTATGGTAGGCTTTCGAAATCCTGCCCTTCGTAACTCCTGTTGTCGAGATACTCAATCTGCTTTGACAGGAAGTTGATACACTCACAACTGTAGTGGTCGTTGTTGTTGGAAAGCACCGGGATGAAGACCTGTTATTTGGTAATAAAGTGATTGGCGATTATTGTTAAAGAGCTGTAGTAAAGGGTCACCCATGTGAGTGTTTCATATAGATTTACCAAGTCAGAGTCTAGCTGTATGATGTCTTTATTTACTTCGGTCCAAATATCCCAAAAGTTGAAAAAGTCATCGCCAATGTCGACTTTTGCACCACTCTTTATGGCCTTCCACAGTTTCATTACTGTCTTCTGCATGACACATGTTGAAGTAACAATTCATGATCGTGTCAATAAGACAGAGTAACACGTTACTTAATTAAAGTAACAGTATAAAAGCCTTACAGTAACACTTGTTTTGTGTTAGAGTAATAGTATTAATGTCTAAGAGTAACACTAGTTATGGATATCATGACTTATTAAAGTAACAGTATACACCCCTTACAGTAACACTCGTTTGTGTATTGAAATAACATTGACAGTAATGAAGGACAATTATGAAAAAAGGACAATTATTAAGAATGTTCTTTCAAGATATGTTAGCAACACTAGTTGTTGGTTGTATTATTATGATCAAAATAATAGAGACAAAGCTTACACTGTGGCTAACGCTAAAGAAGCAACGTGATGTTGGACGTGGTGCAGTATGATTAGAGTCCAGTTGGTTAAGCAATATGCACCAGCTATCAATGACAGCGTTTGACAGCTGCTGCCCCGGCTGAAGTGTCGACAACTCGTCACGAGGTACGTTAAATAAATCATCGACCCTTACCAGCATCTCACTGATAGAATACAAATGAATTATGTGACAATCGATGAAAAATAACGTAGAGAAAAAGAATAAGGTAAAGGACGTTGATCACTGTAGAAAACTTACTCTGCACTGCACTTTTCATTGTTATAAAAGACGTAATCCATTACGTCTTTCCGAACACTCAAAACGGACCTGAACACCCTATTGTTTCTGACCAAAAATTTTGATACAATTAGCTGGTCTGGTTCAGGGGTCCCACATTCATACGAGCATCCAAGTTTCTCATCAATAACTTGCATGCATTCCAAAGGTTTTTCAGAGTGGAGAAAGTAAGGATGGAAAACCTTCCGTCCATCAACTTCCACCCACAAAATTCTCAATAACATTCGCTTCATCAGGTCGGTGGTCCCTGTCCTCCTAATCACCATTAACAGCCTCAACCATCTCCGCTGTCGTGTAAAGTTCGAAGTCAGGACTGCCTCGATTCCCATCCCCGGTCACAACATCCTCATCCCCAGTCACATTTGTACACTTACTCGCACCTACCAGTTGTGTGGGCTGGACTGTGAATGCGGGGCCTTTGGTCGTCGCGTTCTTTGCACGTGCGTACGCCTCGCACACATCATCGACCGTCCGGTGGAGCTCTTCTCCACTCCAGAAGGCTTGCGAGGCCTGTGACGGAACGGGGTCATCTTTCAGTGGTTTGCCGGATGTTATTCTTCTCAGTTTGGAAGCGGCTGAGATCCACCAATCACGGAATGCAACTGCATTCCTTGCCATCACGAGGTTCAATTCATGTACCTCGTGCATCAAGAGTAAACAAAAAGTGTTAGTCTGGAGGGGAGGCTGTAACTTATGGTTCGAGTTAAAGTAACACATCTGTGTCATTAGAGTAACATGTGGTCAGCATTAAAGCAACATATATTCATGCTCAGATTAACACATCTTCACGCTTAAAAAAGTAACTGGATACCTTAAAGTAACACATGATACGCATTAGAGTAATAGGAGTTGAAAGTTAAAGTAACATAATTAGGCAACTACAGTAACTACAGTAACAACAAATTCAATGAATACAGACATATAACAGGCCATTTATTGATAAAGATTAGTATTACTTACGTCAACCGCCTTAGCTTTTAGATCAGCGTTATCCTCGACGCCATCTGCTAGCTCAATGGTTATGGACATCGCAGCTTTGTGCGCGGCTGATTTTGGGGCATCGGTCTGCCGGAAATTCGTTATCCTCAGCGGCACCACATCATCCACCAACTCCTTGTCCACCACCTCCTCAAGTACACAACGGGGGTATTTCACCATTGACTTGGTAAGCCGACCAAGCCCACGCCCAACAAATTCACCCAATAACCTCTCTAGCATCCGCTCGCGGTCCCAACGCTTGATCAGCGGTAGATCGTGCGGACAACGATGATCACGGTATTGGACACGGTGAAAGTATGTAATAATAAAAAATGGCAGACAACCGAGCAGGTATGTCGGTTTCCGAAGAACAGAATCTTGACAGGCTGGAGCAAGCCCATCCAATACAAGCGTGCACCAATCATAATTTCTGATCTGCTCTACGTTCTCCACGCACCTCAGCAGACTCAGGTCAACAGAATAATTCGACGTTGGATTAAGAAAAATAGACATGCTGTACAGAACAAACAGCCTGCAAAAGTAGTCCCCACCATCAACGTCCTTCTGTAGTTCTTCCAACAACAAAGTCAGAGAGATCGTGTCGATTCCAGTAGGAACATGGAACCGGTCCCTCCATGCTTGTTTCAGACTGACGACATCCTCCACCAGTGCTTCCTTCACCCGACCCATTGCGAGCAGGTAACCGGGGTTCAGACCGTATGGTAGGAGGAAGCAGTCGTGAAAATCATGCTTCGTTACCAAGAATTGATCGCTTTTCCTTGGCAGTTTGAAAATCAGAGTGTCATCCGCAAAAAGCTTCATGAAATCGGGTGCAAACTTACCGGGAAACTTTTGAGCCGCATTTGTAGTAGGCCCCTGATAACACGCAAATTTGGACCGTTTTACCCCCTATTTTCACTTGTATTTGACTCGATTTTGTGTGCTTTAACTTCAATATAACTCATTTTTTACAACATTTCGTATTTTCTAGTTTGAATTTGGTTTTTTCATTTTATCATCTTTTTCGTTGAATTTCATACTGCTTTTGTGTGTTTCTGTCTTTTAGGTACGTGTTCGTGAATAAAGGGGCAATTTGAAGAGAGAGGAGCCGAGTCAAGAGATCGAGTCAAACCCCGAGTCAAATCCGATTCACCTAACCCATCTCACCCGTTCACCATAACTCATTAAGCCAAATCCACTTAACCCATTTCCCATCCTAAATCTACCAAACCCAAATCCCTCAACCCACTTTCACAACCCACAAACCAACCAAATTTCCAATTACAACACAAACCCAATCATTCAACCCAACTTCACAATTCAATCAAACCCAAACCCATTTATCAACTCAAGCCAACCCATTCCCAAATCAAAGTCAACTTGACCTTGACCCTTGACCCATCTTCAACCTCCCTCCATCAACCACCATAACCGGCAACCACCACCTTCACCTCTAAACTCCACCTTCAACTCCTTCCTCCATAGCCAACTACCCGCACCACCTTACCTGACCACCACGACCCACCACCTTCAACTCCGTCCTTCACCACTAAACCCGACCTCCATCAACCACCACGACCCACCACCTTCATCTCCTTTCAACTAAACCACCGACCACCACCTTATCCTCCATCGCCGGCGAACTCAGCGCAGCAGATCGACGCCACCAACAGTGACCTTCTCCGTGTCCCCCTGCTCCGCCGTACAACAGCAACCGCAACAAACAACGCAATAGCAGCAGCGCCGGCAAACCACAACCGCGCCTCTGCTGCCCGGATTCCGACCGACGCGACAGCAGCAGCAACTCACTTCGTCTTCCTCCTCTGCCCATATTCCTCTGTTCTCCGGCCAGAACCACGACAGCGGCCTCCCCCGTCCGGATTCCGGCGAGCGCCGGCGAACAACAACAGCACAGCAGCATCGACAGCCTTCATCTCCATCCCCCTCTATTTTCCGGCGACTTTCGCCGGCGTCGACACCAACTCCGGTGTCGACCCGGTTCGAGCCAGATTCGGAGTTCGTGAGTTTTGGAGTTCGTGACTTATTGAAGGCTCGGAGAATTTGAATTGAAATGTTGGGCCAAAGTGTCGATGTGTGGGGTGAGATCCAATTTGGTTCGAGAGTGCAATTTAATTGGAATGGACGGGTGACATTTAACTTGGGTCGAGATTATAATCGAAATGGAACGAGTGAAGGTGATGTGTCGGGTGTTTTTTCTCCCTATGAGATGACCGGGCGAAATCGATATTCCGCGGGCCAAAGTTTTGCCCGGTAAGAATTAGGGTTTTTATACTCCATCTCCCCTCCTCTATATATATGTAACTCCTCATCATTTGAGGGGGAATTCATTCCATCACTCCACCACAACACTACCTAAGCTAGTAGATTAGTAGTAGATTATTATTAGTAGATTATTATTAGCTTATTAGTAGATTAATTAGTAGGAAGATTTTTGGAGGGTGACAATCCAAAAATCTCTACCTATTCTAGATCTAATTAATTAGTGTAAAGACTCCATCTTTATTATATTCAAGTTTTTATTGAAGTTCTTTTGGAGATTTTCAAGGGGTTAGTGACAGATCCATTATCATCTTCATCAAGCTTCTCCTTATTTTATTGCAATCTTCTTTATTATTATCGTTTTCCTCCATAGTCGGTATATTTCTCTTCCTCTCCCTAATCTCTAGTTAGATTTAATTTCGTTCTAGATTTAATCTCTCGTCTAGATTTAATTTAGTTGTTTTTCTCTAGATTTAATTATTAGGCTTGTTTAAGTTGATTTCTCCTTAGTTATCGTTTTATTAGTTCACTTTATGCATTGTGAGTAAATTTCTTGTTAGGGGGTTAAGGGAGGAAGATCTTGGGTAATTTGAATTGAGGGATGTTGGTGTAACACCCGCTATTTTTCCTAAGCATTTTCATTCTTTCCGTTAGGACTCCGTCTTAACTCTGTCACTTTTGGCCTCATATTTCATCATTTTACTAAGCTCTATTTTAATTTTTGAGTTTAATAATTTTTATTTTTAATTTTAAAGATTTAAAATCTTTTTAAATCCATTTATTTGGATTCTTCGTAAACTAATTAATTTTTCCGCAAGGAATTCTATTTCTTTTCGAATTGACATTTTTAAGCTTGGATTTAAGTTATATCTTTTCCTAAAAATGTTTGAATACGTCTCTATAATATTTTCAACTAGTAAATATTTTTATTTACAAAAATTTAGTTGTTAATGATTTTTATTTCGAAGCTTCGCAAATAATTATTCTCTTACGCGAGGTTTACTCGAATTACTTTGAAATGCCTTTAATTTGATATTTGCCGTAAAATCTTATTTATAATTTTACTGTCGAAACTAATAATAATTAGGGAATTTTAGCTTTTTTAACTTTTGAAAACACCCTAATTAGTAGTATTAAAAATTTTAAGACATTTTTAATCATTTTATAACACTTATACGATATTTTAATAATTTCATAAAATCAAATGATCTTACTTTAATAATTGATATCGTTAAGGCCGAAAGTATTAGTTTTATAAATCTATATCGTTTACTAAAAATGTGGTATTAGTATGAACTAATATTTTCACTATTTTGATATAATGCTATTTTTAGTAAAGTTTCTAAAAATAGAAGTTTCCTAAAATAGTCAGTTTTCTCTTTTAGAATATAAATGTTTACTTCTTTTATCCTCACATTATTTATATTGTTTATATCTTTTGAATATCGATAATGGCTTTGTTTTGGAGTTATGGAATAAGGACAAGTGTGAGGTTAGAGTAATATATTCTAGGGTTTACGGTTTTGGCATCAACTATAAGGCTAGTGTATCAGGAATCGGTACATTGGTTGTTGAACCGGGTGACAGGTATCCCGGGAGTTTTGTACATTTTGACCTTAAGCTTAGGCCTCGCAGTAAGTCGCCGTCATAAGTTGAACTGGGTGACAGGTAATCCCAGGAGGGGTGTGCATTATCTTAAACTAGGGCCACGCATTTATAAGTCGCCGCTCTATTATGGTTGAGTAGCCTAGTTAGAGACCGAAGTTTGATTTGTTTGAACTAAGTTCTCGAAGCTAGTTTTTAGTATTCTCCTAGTGAAAGTCTAGCATTCATCATTACTCCTATCCATAACGCCATTTTATTATTTTTATTATTATCGATATAATTTTGATTTGTAGGTTGGCAAATGTTTTACGTTTTCTCCGGAAAACTCATTTTTATTATATTGTTTCGATACGTGAAGTTTTTCACTGAAAACTTATTTTCATTATAATGTTTTACTGTTTTCCGTTTTTTTGCTATTTTTCCTATAATAGTAATTACAGTTTTAAAATCCTGTTATGCGGCTGGGAGAACGTTGACGTTGCTCCCCACTGATTGTGGCTGTTATGTTTTTAACATGGCAGGTATATGTGTTTTCCTTCGGGTGGGCTAGCGAGTAGTTATGGATCCAGCTTGTTTTAATCAGATCACTGTATTATGGATTGTTAAAACCCTTTTTATGGATTTTATTTATTTATTTATTTATTTTGTAGCCATTTTTATTTTATGGCTTATGTATTGACTTACCATTTTTATTTAATCAATACATAGCTACAGTGTGTTATAATCCCACTTCTACAGTGTTTCCGCCACCGTATTGCGTTAGAATTTCTAGGGGCTTACAGTTGGTATCAGAGCATCACTGCTCCCAACGCTTACACCTGAAATTAGGGAAAATACCAGTAAATTATTTAAACAGTAAATAAAAATATTATTAGAGGTGGGTAGAAAAAAATAAGGACTTAACTGTTAAGATTATCTGTTTCTGAACTCATTGATTAGCATTGAATATTTGTTGTTTTTGTGGGAAGAAGACGAATGAACAAGATATTGATAGGATGCTGCTCCAGATCGGGACAAGGCCTACTTAGAACTCTCAACGCCCGCTGACTCGAGCGGACAACTTGGTGCTCCAAGAAAGATGCCGATGGTGATTTTTTAGCTGCAGTTCAGTTTACTTAAGTTACAGGCCAGATGATCAAGAGTAGATTCCTGTTCCATGATGTCGCAGTAGATCGAGATGGAGCGACCGAAGACTTACGTGCTCGTTCCTCTATAAGAAGATGAAGTAAGCCATTTGGATCCCGCGTGAACTCTGGAGGCCCGAAGATTCTCCTCTGGTTCAAGAAATTAGTAATATAGTATCATCGACTCTTTTCTTCCTTCCTCAACTTCTTCTAATTCTTCTCTTTAATTTTCTCTTCTTCAACCGCTTGGTGAATCCTTGTTATATTCTTCTACTCTACCATCTTTCTCTTGAGATTCTTTGGCTAGACCGATTTCCGTCTCAGTGAACCCCGTGAAAGGATATAGATGTTTGAGGTTTAGTAAACTCTTGTTACCTTTGGCTTGAGGGTTGTGAGTTATACCTTGTTATCTATCTTGGTAAGCTTTTGAGGATCGATTTGAATGATAAATTGTTAATTAATGGAATTAGGTTGGTACTTTAGACTCTGAACCTTGGGTTATAGGTTACTTGATTATTTGGAGGACTTAGAGTTGAATATATTTTGGGGTAGTAAGAGTATATCGTATTTGATGGATACCTAGTACCTAATTTAACCTAGAACCGAACCAAGTGTAGCTAATAATAGAATTTTGGGATTCCTACCTAAATGTTATTTGATGGATGCATCGGGAATATTTGGGATCATAGAGTACTGTTTAAATTGTTAACCTGAGTGTGGTACCATGGAAGGCTTTCATTAATACCGATTGAAATTTTGGTTAACATAGATTACCCGTGTTTCTTAAGGATTAGATCGTTAATCGTTGGTTAAGGTTGTAACCTATGAACTTTGGAGTTGAGTGATCTAAATTGAATAAATTGTTGTTAACCTTGAAATGGAGAAACATATTGCCATTAGAGGTTGGATTTATCGCGTTGTTTTGAGGAACACTTTGATGTCAATCATCTTAATGGATTTATAGTTCAGAACCTTAGACCAACGAGATTGTGGCTCGTTGAGTTATTAAATATTTTGTGGTTGCACCATTACGATTAGAAATTTGATGAACTTCTTAGAAACATTAATCGAAGGATGTGTTTGAAGATGTGAGTGTTTGCGCCATTACCTATAGGTTTGAGCGTGTTTGAGGATTTATTGTACTTCCACAACTTCTGTACTTGTGGTATTATAAATATGTTGGTGATCATTTTTGAGGATTTCGTGTCCGAACTTTGTTAATTGGTGGGTTTTATTTAGTCTTCCTTACTCGAGAAATTTGAAGTATACCTCGAGTTCAGACCTTATGAGCTTTGAATTACGAGCCTTAGTGATTACAAGTTTGGGTATGTTTTGATGACCGTTGGAATCTTAATTAATGGATTAGTCTAAATCATTTGTGGATTCTTACCATACTAATTGAAAGATTATATAAGTATCTAAGGCTTAATTTTGGAGGCTATAGCAATTGATGATTTTGGAGGTTGTAGATTGAGTAGGACCACCCTATACTGATATTGGACTTAGCGTTATTTGATGGGAATTAGGAACCCGTGTTTGTGGAAGTTGTGCTAGAAATCTCGAATGATTAATTTCTTCCATAATCCTTGAGAGCTCTTTTTGATTCTCAACTCCGTCTTCCTTTCTTCTTCTCTTGAATTCTGTTACGGTAACTCCTGCCAATCCCTTCAACCTTTGTCGATTTTGAAAGCTCTTATTTTTAATTTATTTATCCTTGT
Organism: Agrostemma githago; assembly: GCA_958450325.1. Classification (NCBI taxonomy): domain Eukaryota; kingdom Viridiplantae; phylum Streptophyta; class Magnoliopsida; order Caryophyllales; family Caryophyllaceae; genus Agrostemma; species Agrostemma githago. The sequence goes on along the minus strand of OY288246.1, from coordinate 47,561,738 downwards.
TCTATTTTACCCGTTAACTATTTTTCGAACTCCCTATTTTATAAAAATGTTTGACTACTTTAAAAAAAAAAAATGGATTATCGTAAAATTTTAACATTTTGAGCTATAATTTCTAATTGTGAATTTGACCGTTTTGTAAAAAGCTTGACTAATTTAAAAATTTTTTGATTTTCATGAAATTTTAACATTTTGAAGCATAATTTCAAATTTTAAAACTCCCCATTTTGTAAAAACTTTGGGCAATTTAACATTTTGGGTTATCGTGAAATTTAACATTTTTATTTTAAAATTTAAGAACTATATACATCACTTTGTTTTATCATTGGTTGATATTTATATTTAGATCTATTTCAAAATGCCTTAATAATTTATTTCGAAATTATTTTTAATTTTTGATTTTCAAGCGATCAAAATTTTATGAAGACTTTTATATTTCCAAGTACTTCAATTTGTATAGGATTGTTATGTAAAACGTTTTAACATTGTCGAAATTATCTTGTATGTTCAAGTTTGATAAATTTTTTTGAAAACTTTCATAATTACTTTGATAACATTTTCGAAATTTTAACGTTTTGAAAATTAATTTTCATTTTATTGTTGGTGGACTTTTGAATCTGTTATTGAAAATGTTTGACGGCTGGTGCGATTTTTACTAACTACAAAATTTGATTTCTCCAAACTAAATTTTGTTTCATCAAAAAAAGGAATAATATCGAATTTCTTAATCAAAATATTTTACTTTTGTTTTCAAAATATTTTGGTTATCCTATTTCCTTCGAGTTTGTTTACAAATATTATTTAACGTTGTTATTTTATCAAATAACTTTACTTTACGATTTCATTAATCAAAAGATTTTAAACTTCGGGTTGGTTAGCCCAATTCTTCTTGGAATAGATATCTGTCTTCGATTTCGCATCACTTTGAAGGTTGTAAAATTTTCTTTTGAAGCAAATTTTTATGCAAAAGATTGTATCCTCACCTTTTCGGGGGGTAATCTTGTTTCCTTTCTACTTATTCTTAGTTTCGAGGACGAAACTTTCTTTTAGTGGGGAGGATTGTAACACCCGCTATTTTTCCTAAGCATTTTCATTCTTTCCGTTAGGACTCCGTCTTAACTCTGTCACTTTTGGCCTCATATTTCATCATTTTACTAAGCTCTATTTTAATTTTTGAGTTTAATAATTTTTATTTTTAATTTTAAAGATTTAAAATCTTTTTAAATCCATTTATTTGGTTTCTTCGTAAACTAATTAATTTTTCCGCAAGGAATTCTATTTCTCTTCGAATTGACATTTTTAAGCTTGGATTTAAGTTATATCTTTTCCTAAAAATGTTTGAATACGTTTCTATAATATTTTCAACTAGTAAATATTTTTATTTACAAAAATTTAGTTGTTAATGATTTTTATTTCGAAGCTTCGCAAATAATTATTCTCTTACGCGAGGTTTACTCGAATTCCTTTGAAATGCCTTTAACTATTTTACGATTATACTTTTTATCAACTTATAAGTTATTTGAGACCATTTCCTCACATTTTGGACCGACTAAGCTCTTGGTCACAAGTTTTATTACGTTTTATTTAAACGTTTCATTTTATCACGTTAAAACGTAAACGTAAGATAATTTCTTTTCATTCATTGTTGCATTATTATTAAACCTCTTCATACTCCTTTCTTTTCTCTACTTGGCTGGTCACTTTAACATGTTTCACCTAGTTTTCATCAACAACATCAATCTCATTTATATTTTGGAAAACCATCCACTTCCATACTACACTTTATTCATTCATCAAGTTAAAAAAAATCTACATTTATCCTCTTGGCCGTGGCACTCTTCCTCTATTCTAGGATTATTTTTTTGCTTCAATTCTAGTCTTAATCGACTCAAATTCATCGTCAAGTAATCCTCTTTCCGTCCTCTTCGTTAAGGTATTAATCAACGTCGTTTTCGATCAATTTTTACCTTGATTTTTATTAGTTTTCTCATGGTATTTTTCTGCCATGATTTCCGTGTTTGGTAGGATTTTTGGACGATCCCGAAGCCGATGAATTTATAATCGACTCGAATTTGGGTTAGAGGTAACGTCGATGTTACTCGGTATTTCATGATTTTAATTGAGTATTTGCATGTATATATTCTTATATTTTATTTTGGCAATATATGTATGTCACGGATTCTGGAAAAAATTTTAAAGTTGAAAATTTGCATGTTTCGGTATTTTTATCGCTTTTACGAGATTAACGATTAAATTGTTATATTAATTTGTAAAATCGTAATAATCGGCCTAAACATGTAATATATGTTTATATTCTGGAAAAATGTTGTTTTTGATGATTTTAATAATTTAGTATTTTTCTGATATTTTTGATATCGATTATTGAATTATTACCGTTTTCGGACAAAGACGATTAAAAGCCGATTTTTAGTTGTAGTACTTAAACATTTTATTTTAATCTGATTTTTGACGTGGTGAAACTTTCTGGTGAAATATAATTTTCTGAATGTTTTCATAATTTTTCGGAATTGTTAAGTGGATGAATTAATTAATCACTTTAAATCATCGTTTATCGTTAAAACCGTGTTTGTTGTTTAAATTCTTGATTTCTGGTCTTTGGTTTAAATCTGGAAAAAATTATGATTCTGATGATTTCATGTTAAAATGTAATTTTATTATTTTTAGTGCCTTAATAAATGTTAAGAACGATAAGTTTTATTGATGGAATCGTTAATTGTGAAAACGGGTTTTAAAGACGGTTTTGACGGGATTTATTAAATCTGGAATTTTGGGAAAACTGGAAAAATGGTAGATTCTGGAAAATCATGATTTTTAGGTTTAATAATAATTTTTGGATATTAATACTTAAATCGTTTTGTAATTACTATTTTTATTAATCGTTATTGTCGAGATTGGACGATTAACGAGAAAATGCTTTAAAAACCGAGTTTTAAAATTCAGGAAATTTTCTTTTCTGGACAGACTGTTCATAAATATAATTTAACTATTTTACGTAATTTTTGTACTATTTATTAAAGTCTTTAATTAATAAATATTGATTTTCGGACAAATTGTGATTTATCGTTAAAATGCTTCGTCTTACCTAAAAGAATTATTTTTCCAGCAATTTTGAAAGTATTTAAATCTGAAACTTTAAGAGTTAAATCAACCCTTAACATACTCTAAATATATTTGTTGGTTTAATTAAATAAAGTCGTTCAAATATTTAATTTGATATTTGCCGTAAAATCTTATTTATAATTTTACTGTCGAAACTAATAATAATTAGGGAATTTTAGCTTTTTTAACTTTTGAAAACACCCTAATTAGTAGTATTAAAATGTTTAAGACATTTTTAATCATTTTATAACACTTATACGATATTTTAATAATTTCATAAAATCAAATGATCTTACTTTAATAATTAATATCGTTAAGGCCGAAATTATTAGTTTTATAAATCTATATCGTTTACTAAAAATGTGGTATTAGTATGAACTAATATTTTCACTATTTTGATATAATGCTATTTTTAGTAAAGTTTCTAAAAATAGAAGTTTCCTAAAATAGTCAGTTTCCTCTTTTAGAATATAAATGTTTACTTCTTTTATCCTCACATTATTTATATTGTTTATATCTTTTGAATATCGATAATGGCTTTGTTTTGGAGTTATGGAATAAGAACAAGTGTGAGGTTAGAGTAATATATTCTAGGGTTTACGGTTTTGCCATCAACTATAAGGCTAGTGTATCAGGAATCGGTACATTGGTTGTTGAACCGGGTGACAGGTATCCCGGGAGTTTTGTACATTTTGACCTTAAGCTTAGGCCTCGCAGTAAGTCGCCGTCATAAGTTGAACTGGGTGACAGGTAATCCCAGGAGGGGTGTGCATTATCTTAAACTAGGGCCACGCATTTATAAGTCGCCGCTCTATTATGGTTGAGTAGCCTAGTTAGAGACCGAAGTTTGATTTGTTTGAACTAAGTTCTCGAAGCTAGTTTTTAGTATTCTCCTAGTGAAAGTCTAGCATTCATCATTACTCCTATCCATAACGCCATTTTAATATTTTTATTATTATCGATATAATTTTGATTTGCAGGTTGGCAAATGTTTTACGTTTTCTCCGGAAAACTCATTTTTATTATATTGTTTCGATACGTGAAGTTTTTCACTGAAAACTTATTTTCATTATAATGTTTTACTGTTTTCCGTTTTTTTGCTATTTTTCCTATAATAGTAATTACAGTTTTAAAATCCTGTTATGCGGCTGGTAGAACGTTGACGTTGCTCCCCACTGATTGTGGCTGTTATGTTTTTAACATGGCAGGTATATGTGTTTTCCTTCGGGTGGGCTAGCGAGCAGTTATGGATCCTGCTTGTTTTAATCAGATCACTGTATTATGGATTGTTAAAACCCTTTTTATGGATTTTATTTATTTATTTATTTATTTTGTAGCCATTTTTATTTTATGGCTTATGTATTGACTTACCATTTTTATTTAATCAATACATAGCTACAGTGTGTTATAATCCCACTTCTACAGTATTTCCGCCACTGTATTGCGTTAGAATTTCTAGGGGATTACAGTTGGTGGGTTGTTTGCTTGTTGATTTATCAAGTTTGAGTTTTTGTGTGTTTGTTGACTTAGACCGGCCGGCTAGATCGACCTTGACTCACTCCTATCAATATGGGGAAACTTGGGGTAGGAGTTACCTTGACTTGATACTTACCCTTTTTCGCCGCGAAAGCGGGATCTAGACAAGTTGGGTGAAGAAACCGAAAGGTGGCATTCTCCCTTTATCGAGTTTGTGACTAAAACTCGATTCCGAGACTCTTAGACCCCTATTTCCGATTTCCGACTCCCCCTAACACCTTTTCCTTGTTAGATTATCTTTTCGTAGTTTATAGCTTTTAGTGTAGACTAGTGTATACCTAATCCAAAAACCCCAAAAATAGACTCCAAACACTTTTTGACTTTGACTTGACCGACCTTACCTAGCCCATCCCTGAGGATCGATTCCGACTTGCCGCTACTACGTAGTAGTTAGTTGGAATTTATAAATATTGTTTGATCGTGTTAGATAGGCGACAATCTGACGCGCATCAAAATGGCACCGTTGCCGGGGACGGCTATTGATTGGTTGAGTTTTAGTCTTTTTGTGATTGGTTATTGTTTTCTCTCTACCCTAGCGCCACTTGGTGCTAGGAGACTCACTTTCTATTTGAGTGTGTTTATCAAGAATAAGTGATCAATTTTTCGGTTCAATCCCGAGCCAAAGATGGCATTTCAAGCCTTGAGATTCCCGATAAATATCTCAACTAGAGTGATTCCACATCCGTACCCTACATCACCAACCATACATACTATCCCTCCATCCCTTCTAAATCCATCCATATCACCAAAATCCATATCACTTACACCTTTCACTCCACAAAATCTACCTTCCACAACTCCTCTCATCACTCCAAAACCACCCTTCAATCCACAAGAAACACCAAATCCACAAGAAAACTCTCCGACCGTTTCACCTCCCAAATCCCTTCCCTCACCAAACAACCTTCAAAAAGCCAACATGACAACTCTCGGTTCACATTCACAACTCACTCATAAAGATTTTTCTTCCTCCATTTTCTATGGAATTATACCCGAAGATTTTGAGCTTAAAGATTCCTTGATCAATGAAGTGCAATTAGATACCTTCCATGGGCTCTATCAAGAAGATGCTTTTGAACATGTATGCTCTTTCAAAGAAAAGCTAGTTGGAGCCAAGCTTAGCGGTCTTAGTTCATATCAACTACATCGCATTCTCTTTCCTAAGACTTTGAGGGACGATGCCAAGAGATGGTTACAAAGACATCCGAACAACACTTTCCAAACATGGTCCGACCTTGCAAATGCTTTCTTAGAGAAGTACTTCCCTCCATCAAAAACCAATCAATACCGAATTGAAATTCAAACCTTCCGTCAAGAAGAACATGAAAGCTTGAGTGAAGCGTGGAATAGGTTTCGTGAACTACTTAGGAAGTGCCCTCATCATGGCATTCCTGAGTGGTTAACAACTCTAACCTTTTTCGAAGCCTTATCCTTAAGATGGAAAGAAAATATAAATTCGGCGGCCGGAGGAGATTTCTACACTCTTGGAGACGATGCATCTAGAGCACTTTTGGAAAAAATGGCAAAATGCGATTCTCTTTGGGGCCAACCTCGAGATACTAAGAAGATGGGAGATGCAAATTCTCCTATGAACAATGAATTGAAACTCCAATTAGAAAAGAAAGAGCTAACCAAGAAACTTGAGGCTATGAATGCGAAGTGTACTCCAAAAGGTATGTATCGGACCCAATTAAGAGATATGTATCAATTGAGTCAACAGCAAAGATCCTTCAATTCCAATCAACAAATATTTTCCAACAAAAGGGTCTGTCAAAGTGCCTCCACATATGCCTCCTTCTCAAAATGAAAACATCAACAATCGAGGTAGAAACTATCATGTTCAAAGAAACTTCCATAATCAAAGTGCAAATCCAGGAAACAATTACCATGATCAAGGAGGTAATTATTACAATCAAGGGTTCAATCAAAGGTAGCAATGCAACTATCAAGGTAACCAAGGGTCAAATCAAGGGTACCAAGGGTTCAATTTTCAAAGACATAACCAACCCTCTTCTTTTTATGGAAATCAAGGTAATTATCAACATGGACAAGGTAGTGGTCAAGGGTATGGTTCGACCATTGATATGAGAAAGACTTTAGTCAATGAAGTGTATCAAGGAAACCTGAATTACCAAGGTAATCAAGCTCACAAAGGATTACACTCTCAAAGCTACAAGGGACCCTCTCAATTTTTTGGCAACCAAGGTCATTCTCAACAAAGTCAAGGAAGCAGTCATTGGGACAATTCATTAAATGAATTGCAAAGAACAATAGAGTATTTAATGAACGAAAATGCGAAAGACAAGGCAAGGCTCGAACTCTTGAAATCTCAACGAGCATCCAAAGCCTTAGCTACTCCCATGCACACACCTCATGACTTTCTCGTTCAACCTCAACCCACAAGGGACCCACCATGTCAAACCCATGTTGTTATCAAAAGAGAAGGAAAGGATCTTGAAACCCCTCACAATCACTTGAGTACCAAAACAACCCCAAATTTGCAACAACAAAAAGCACCACATTCCACTACTCCCGATTCTCCCAAACAAAACCGGGGAATTCGAGAACAATTTGAGTTAGTTGCAAGGGCCGAAGAAAAACAACGAAAATTGAAGGAAGCTAGAAGGCAAGAGACCGAGCAAGCAATTGAGGAGAAGGAATCCAATGTTCCACCTCCATCTTTACCATTTCCGCAACAAGCTAAAGTTCGCAAAGGTAATATCAATTGTAGCCGATTTGTGGACATGATAGAGAAGGTAGAAGTCTCCTTGCCGTCCACCATGGCCATTAAAGAAAAATCAACCATCATTGATGGAATGAAAAATGGTGAAAAGCTTATGGACATCAAGTTTCCTTACCCCACAATGCAATCCAAGAAGGCGACTCAAGGTGAAGTAGTGATCCTTGAAGATATCGATAAGAATGGCAACATCTTGTCATCAAAGATAGAGATCACCACTTTACTCCCAACAAGGAACTCGAATCCCAAAGTTGCCACATGGTAAATGCAATCGGGAATGTCGAGGGTACGAGTCTTTGGGATGAGTTGAATGAGGTAATAGATGTTGTTAAGTCTTGGAATGATGATGAAATCAAGTTGCCCTTGTGCAAGAATGTTGAAGAACATCACAAGTCCTTTGCTAGTAAGCTAAACTTTGGTTTAGGAGAAATAGAAACCGCCGGTAAAAGTTTCGAATCTCTCCTTCACAATGATATGGGGACAAGTGACGTTTTGAGACTTAGGGATATGGGCCCGCAACTTGAAGAAGATATGGGGATGTACAATGTGTCGGGAATTTTTGAGGAACACCCTTTAGAGGACAACATTGTTGAGATCGATTTCTCTAAACCTTGTATTTGGGATGAACCACTCACTACCATTGACTCTTTATGATTTGGATCCCCTACTCATGAAGAATTTTTTGAGGAAGATGGCACAATTAAAAATTCTTTGAATGAGAAAATTGAGGGCTCTTTTGGTGATAGCTTTGAGATTAAAGGGGCAAAACCATTGATGTATTGGTATGTCATTGTTAGTGACTCCTCCATTCCTGATAGAGAAGATATGGGGATGTTCAATGGGGAATTAAAGCCTAATCCGGCTTTTGTGTTGAGTGGTGAGATTGTGAAGTTTTGGGAAGCTAGAAGGTATTTTGGGAAGAAATGGTCACTTGGACTTGTGAAATGGAAAGACCCGGGAGACCACTACAAACCCGGGCGTCGTGGATTTGAAGACTGCTTATCGCTTCCGACTTGGAAGCTTCTCATGATAGCTTGGCTCGGCTATATGAGCCCTTCTAAAGACTCTTCTAGAGCCTTTGACTTACTCCTCCGACCCCTTGATGGGTATGGTGGAGATTATACCTTGAAGACAAACAAACTCTAAGGTTTGGCGGTCCTAGCCAAAACCGCGCTTCTTGGGAGGCAACCCAAGCTTTTTAGTGCATATTTACGTTTTTTGTGTTTTGTTTTTGTTTGTAGGAATCTCCAACAAGAAGGCAACATGGATAGATGATGAAGAATTTGGAAGCGATCAAGTTTGGAAGAGATTTTGCTTGATTGTTCCATTTGGGAATGTGGATTGTGATGTTTGCTTGTATCTTGTTGAAGGATTGGTGGTGTATTTGTAATTGTGTTGTAATTGTGTTGTTATTAGTAGTTGTTGTGGGATTGTAGTTAGTGTCTTTCTTGTATTGCCTTGCTCTCTCCTTTCTTACAGGAATACCACCCACTTCATAGCATGAGGACATGAGGTATTAAAAGTGAAGACCAATTGGTAATACCTTTTTACCCTTATTCTTCTCCCCTTCCCTTATTCACATGGGAGTATGGGCTTGTATGCTTTGGAGGTTCACTTGGTGAACATTTTGGAATTGGTGGTTGCGGTTATGTTGACTATTTGAAGAAGATGGGAGTGCTTGGCTTTACTTGTAGTTGTTTTTGTTTTTATTATTTTGTTGTGTTCTTTTGTATTTTGTTTATTGTGTTTAGGTAAACGTTTTCGAAAACCCGATTTTGAGACTTGCTTACGAGTGTTCACCTTCCCTTGTTAGTAACCCATTTTGATTTTGGCCTCTATTCTACTAGAATAGCAATAAAACAAAAATTTCATTGAACTTTTAGCTTGAGTCCACTTTTTCTACTAGGATGTTTACATCGGGGTTTGCATTTGACCACCTTGACCCCCCATGGAGTGATAAGGCCTTGGTTACCGGATCACGTGCCTATAGGTGACCTTACTTAAAGATATATATAGGGTTGGGACGATCCTCTTTGCTTTTGCGAAAAGGTCAGGATTACACTTACCTCCAGTGTCGACTAACTCCATGGTTCACTCATTTCCATCCCGTTTACGCCCCGTTGTACGCTTTTTAGTTGATTAAGAGGACCTAGATATATCATCAATGTTTTTAGTGATTTAATGTCATCCTATTAGACTTTAGTCCATTTCATCTTGAGCAACTAACTTTGGAATGCTTGTACTTGTCTCGAGTAATCGATTGGTGTCTTTCCCGCCGTCTCGATGAGGGATTCGGTGTTTTCATGTTTGGATGCAACTATTCTTGTTTGTTTGTTTGTTTGTTTGTTGTTTGTTCGTTTGTTTGTTCGTTTGTGTGTTTGTTTTGTGTGAGTTTAGTTGCGTCCACAATTTTGAGCAAGACCCAACTTGCCATGCATGGAAGTACTTTACCTCATAGGTATTTCGATGTGAGTTGAAGGGACAGAGCGGGCCGGTTAATTGCCCCGTATCGGCTTAGTTTAGTTTAGTGGTAGCTTTTATTCTACTATCTTCTGTTTTGTTCTTTTTATGTGTGTGCTTGTTTGTGTGTTTTTTGTTGTTGGTACCTCCAACAAACAACGACAATGGATGAAAATGGATGAGAAGCACGGAATCGTTCAAGTGTGGGGGACAACTTATGCTTTAAACGGTAATTTCTTACCCACCCTACCTTTCCCTCCTTAATTTTAAACATTGAGGACAATGTTCGGTTTAAGTGTTGGGGGGGGGGGATGTGTTTGTATTGACGATTCATCGTTGCTTAAGGATTGTGGTTGATATTGTTGTTGTTGGAGGATACTTTGGTGGAGTTTATATGTTTATTTGTGGTTGTTATGGATTGTAGCATTGTGTTATGTTTGTTGTTTTTGTATCTTGTTTTGTGTTTTCTTTTGATAAAACTTGAAAATTCCTAAAAATTTAAAAATTTCAAAAATTTCAAACAGATTTTTGTTTTCGTGTTTCACTTGTTTTCCTTGATAAAATCATTTTTCTAACTCTCGACTTCTTTAAAGAGTATGAATTTTTCTATTACTTGTTGGTTGATTTTAAATATTATATATTGACTGTCCTCCTACTGTAAGTCGCTCGGGTGTGTACTTCACTTGTGTCCACCTTCCACCTCCCGTGTTGTGATTGTCGACCTTGTATGCTTGTCTAGGTGACTATAACCCAAGTGACTTTTATCCTTTTACGATCCATCATTCCACAAAAATACTCCACAAATAAGAGTTTGGTTTTGATTGAATTGAGTTTTGCTTTCCTTCCCATTCAAATGAGCTCAAACATCAAAATGTGCTTACAAAGAAAAATTCTCAAAAACATAAAAGAAAAGAATAAGGGGGAGAAGAAGAAAAGAAAGAATGAAACGAAAAAGAAAGAATGAAATGAAAAAAAAATGAGAAAAGAAAAAAAGAAGAAAAGAAAGACGATTCCTCCCCCGAGTATTTTTGATATCCTTATCTTCCAATTTGGATCGGTTCTTATGTCACTTGGGCCATTAGGACGACCCTAGCCCTTGTTTTTGCAAGTGGCCGAGACTTGTATGCATTTGTCGATAATTTCATGGGAGTACTCATTCCATCTCCGCCACACATCCCGACATAGCTTGGACCGAGGCCAAGAAATATGTAATAATTATTTTTACAACCGATTTAGTAATTTTAGTATTCATATTCTATATTTTAGTTGGATTTTAGAATTGTGACTTTTGATTTGAAAACTTGTGATTTGCTTGTGATGTTTGTTTCTCGTTCTTGTGTTTTGTTTTTACGTGTTATTTATTTATGGGTCGTAGATTAGTCTAATGAGTTACTCGAGGACGAGTAAAGTTTAAGTGTGGGGGAATTGATAACACGCAAATTTGGACCGTTTTACCCCCTATTTTCACTCGTATTTGACTCGATTTTGTGTGCTTTAACGTCAATATAACTCATTTTTGACAACATTTCGTATTTTCTAGTTTGAATTTGATTTTTTCATATTTATCGTCTTTTTCGTAGAATTTCGTACTGCTTTTGTGGGTTTTTGTCTTTTAGGTACGTGTTCGTGAATAAAGGGGCAAATTGAAGAGAGAGGAGTCGAGTCAAGAGATCGAGTCAAACCCCGAGTCAAATCCGATTCACCTAACCCATCTCACCCATTCACCATAACTGATTAAGCCAAATCCACTTAACCCATTTCCCATCCTAAATCTACCAAACCCAAATCCCTCAACCCACTATGGTCTGAGGAGTATTGTGCATCAAGAATGAGATAGAAGCTGCTATATTGACTGTTAAAAACTTCAATACTATTTTTTTCAATATCAAAGCATTCTCAACGTTACAAGCCCAGCGAAATGTTTGCTACAGCCATTTAAATACCTCAAAACTCGAAACAAAGGATATGAACAACTTAAGCTAGAAGAAAAAAAAACTATATGAGCTAAAGAAAGAAGATGAGGTAATGTCCACTCCGTACTTCTTATGTACCCGTCTTCGCGTCGCCAGGAAAAAAAGAACCATGATACTTTGCTTGTATCCATCCATCCCTGTAGTTTGATTTACAAATCTTCGACATAAAATACGACTGACGAAATAAAGAAAAACCCTATCATAATAAAATAGACCACCAAATGTGTACCACTCTTGTTTGTTACTTTGAAACCAAGCAGCAGTTGCGATCAGTACGACCCCCAACCCATCCCATGCATGTACGTACCCCGGCCCTACTGAACTGAATTGCAGGAAATTAAAACAGATTTCGCAGACTTTCCACTTCACCTGCCAAAACTTGAACATTGAAATGAATACTCTTTCCCTGAATGAACCTAGGCACCAATTCCCTGGAAAAAGAACATACCAGTTAATATGAGGATGAAATAGAAGAGTTGCTCGAGAAAACATAGAAAGAAACACGGTGTTTATCTTACAAAGTATTTGTTTGTGTGATCACTTGGCAGGCATACAGGTTAAAAACATCAATGAACACTCGAAATAGAATGTTCCAAGGGGCTTTTAGGTGACAACATTAAGATGGAATGATCATCAATCTTTACAGCTCAATGTCTCACAAATCTTTCCCAAATCGCAGAATTCATGGCCAATGTTAGGCCACTTTAGGGGGGAAAAGGTCTTGTAGTAGTATCTCAATGATAGACCAAGGTTCATATACCTAACTTCAATGCATCATGAAGAAAACAGCATGGAGAAGTCTTTTTACAGCAAAAAGAAAGAAAAGACTCAACTCTAAAGCTAAGGTTTCTGAATTGAAAACGACCCTTTTTACATGTACGGCCGTTGCCCTTATTTTAAGGAAATGGTCCATATTTCAGACACTTTACTCGGCACGCAGACAAAACACATGCCACCATAAATAGAGCCTTAATCTCGTTCTCATTTGGATGAAACAAACACTAAGTTGGTAAATTTTTGGCCTATTCATCTATTTTTGTTTTCCCATTCAATTCTTCCCTAGGGCTCGCTTGTAATGGGGTAATCTTTACCAAAGTAACAAAGCTTTCAGCGAGAAGGTATAGGAGCACATTGGTGGTAGCGGAGGGTGGAAAGAGGAGGCGGTGAGGGCCTATTACCCCCATATGAAGGGTAAGGCATTACCCTAGGGAGGAGGTGGGTAACTATTCCCAAATAAAGCAAACTTTCGAGAGTAACCTATTTTTCAGTGGATGTGTGAAGTAAAAGTAAAGTATTTTGGAAATATAATTCACTGTAAAAAGTATACATTGAAGATAACCCTCTGCTGAAATACACAGCTCAGATCAATCAGAGGCTCATAACCAAAACTTTTGTTGTTTCTAGAGGAAATAACACACATGGGAGAGATGATAGAGGAGCGGGTGACGCTGAAAACGTTACAGCAAAATTAAGTTCTGTCTAGCATCAAATTGAGAAATGAACATTCACATTGATAAACATAACAGCTCCTTTAGTAAAACATTATCATTAGAATGTCACAAATTACTGAAATATATAAAAGATGAACTTTTGATTCAAAAATACCCTTAACTTGAAGTTCAAAACTTTGCAATATATCCGCATTAGCAATTTCAGATGGCTATTTTCCCAACTTTACGTGTGCTTTATAGTTTATATATACTCCGTACATGTTTTCTCATACTCCCTCCCTTACAATCATTTCTATACGTTTACTTTATGTAGATACACCGATGCTCTTTTTTGTCTATATCTTTAGTTACATATTACTAAAAGTTACTCACTCCATTCCAATGAATTGTGTGCCTTTTCTTTTGGCACCAAGGTTAAGGGAACCAATGAGGGAGTGACATGTAGAGCAAAACTCATGAGAATGATCAAATTGCATATAAAAAAAATTCCTAAAATAGGAAAGGCAAACAATTCATTGAGACGCCCCAATATGGAATAGGCAAACAATTCATTGGGACGGAGGGAGTACAAAAATTTGATATTTATAATGGACTCGATTAGACATATTTAAACAAGATCTTACATATTAGAAGTTATATTAATGATTCTCCTCACTTATGAATAGTGTCAACAAAGCAAACGTATAAAAGTGAATGGAACAGAGGGAATATAATACAATGCACAGAAATTTACATATGAAGGTTTTCAAACATTGGTGCCACGAAAATGCAAATGTAGGTATCACTAACGAGAGAATTGGCATAGATTCAACATAGAAAATGTGACACCTAGAAAAGAATGGAACGAGTACAAATATGTGCAGAAGTGCATATATACGAAAGAAAGATAGAAAACAAAATGAAGGGAGTGTCTAACCTCTACGTTGCTATTGACAAATTCTAACTACCAGCACAAACCAGCAGGATTATTAAGTGGAACATCTGATACTGCACTTCCCAACACAGCCTCGAACGAACCAGATCCCTTCAATCCTAGAGACGACAGTGGCCATGATTGTTCACTTCCACCAGCAGTTAAACCATCAAACTTCACATCAAATATACCATCTAAGGAGGCAAAAGATGATGGAGTCGGTACTTGAGTTCCAAGGTCCCTGTCATATAAACCCAGTGCTGATCCAAGATTGCCTTCTTCGCGGCCATAGTTTAGGTTCAGGCCGACAGAAGAACGCCTATTAGCTTGAATTGGAAGCGGTGAGGGATTCCAAAGTGCCTCAGTATGCTTAAAAGCATCTATCTCAATATCACCAGTTCTATAGCCCAAGGAGCTAGAGTTTCCGGAGAAAGTAGAATCATTAGTGCTTCCGTTTCCCCACAAACTCCAAGATGAACCTAGAGTAGAACCACTACCTCTACTGACTCCATCTAATTCAGTAAAGCTATTATGTTGTCGGTTCAAGTTACCACTATGCAACACATTTAGTCCTTGCTCAAAGTTCAGTTTTTGAAAGAGATTTGGAGGTTCACCAAAAGTTGGACTCATTCTTGGCTCATAGTTCAATGCAGCTCCGTAACCGGCAGGACTGAAGGGAGGAAACCCACTCCGAGCAAAGGACATAGGAGTGATGGGATTGTGCCGTTCATCAATTTTCATTCCATGTCCGCCAATAGGGCTTGAACCATATCCTTGAACATAGCCATTCAGAAAGCTATTAACCCTGCTAAGCCCGCCAGTACCAGCACCTAAAGGACTACGAGTAGACCCTGGAGACAGCTCTTTAGGAACAGCTCGCTTCACCTCGACCATTTTACCATGAAGCTCATGAAAGTTGTTAACCAGTGCTCTCTCCACCGCTTCTTCTGAGTCAAAGGTGATAAACCCAAAGCCTCTTGGCCTTTGAGTGTTGTGGTCATACATCACAACTACATCGGTGATGATCCCGAACTGATCAAAATATCTTTTGAAGTCTCCCTCTGTCACAGTTGACGCTAAACCTCCTACAAATATCTTCTTAGTGCGCACGGGAAGCACTGGTGATGCAATAGGGCTGCCATGGTTTCTGCTTACTGTGTGCTGATCATCTCTAGGCACAGCCTTCTTTGCCTCAACCTGCGTTATATAAACATGAATATTATACAGAACCCCATATAGCATGACAATCGACACACACTGCCACAATTCCTCGTATAAAAAGAAAGCGAGCTACTTTTAAGATGTTACTTACAGTCTTATGCATAAATCACCATATAATTAATACTCCAGATTAACAGAAAATAGTAACTAGTACAGTAGTTTCGGTCACCTATACTCGAGGAATTCCTTAATCTAATACCACATTCATTAATAGGGCAGCTGCAACATTTAATTTCTAAAACCTTGAATACACAAGTCAAACACAAACATAAATTGAAATCTAATCAAGTTATAGCTAAACTACAACGTGGGGCCACATGCTTTAACCATTTCCTAAAACAAGAAGCATATGAATACAGTTTTACGGATATCACAAAAACCGGACAAAATGAAAGAGGAAAGCTCATTGAACATGAACAAATGACATACAGTTCGACCATCAATCATATGTTTCTGTCTGACAACCCGCTCAGCAACGGCAGGGTCAGCATAAATAACAAAGCCGAAGCCACGAGCGCGGCCAGTGGCCCGATCCTTCATGATCACAGCCTCCACAACCTCCCCAAACGTTTGGAAATACTCTCTCAGACGATCCTCATTTGTGTCCCATGAAATCCCACCTACAAAAAGCTTTCCTGGCTCCATCTCTTCAATCTGCACTCACATACATGATACATGTCATCTCATCATTCCATTAACCATTTACTGTATATTTCTTACTGTTTCATAATAATCACTCACATACTACAAAAGGGGGGAATTTCCACACACACACACAAAAAAAAAAAAAAACTTGGCACAAGTCAGACGAAATGAAATCAAAATTGAGGCGATCAATCCTGAGACCACAATCAATCAGAGGGTGAAAGACATAAGAGTGATATAAACCAATGAAACAGAATTGGATCAAATGATTAAAATGAAGAAAAAGGAGGAGACATGAAAATTGAAAATTCAAAAAAAGAGAATTGAGGGGAGAATGAGATAACAAATGGGTATTGATGAAATGGAAATAAAAGCATCAGATCTTTAATGGGTAAGTGGAAGATGAATGATGAAAGAATCGATGATGAGAGTGCAATAGAAATCATGAAAGCTGAAAACTTTAGAATTGAGAAAGAAAAGGAAGAGTACCTGATTGATGATAGATAGAGTAAATGAAGAAGATCTAAAGAGGAGGCATAAGAAGAACAAAGAAGAGGCTCCCTCCTTTTTGTTCTCCTCAACCCTCTTTTGTATTAATACTGTATCTCTGTATGTAAGAAATGCAAGGAGGAAGATGAAGAATCTTAGAGATAGAGAGACAGACAGAAAGAAAGAAAGAGAAGATTGTGGAGAGAGGAATAAAAAGGAAGGAAGGAAGGATGGAAGAGAGTGGTATTAATGTAAAGGGGAGAAATATATGGATAAATAAATAAAATTATAATTATTATAATTAAATTAAGATGGGGCAGAAATGGAGAGAGGGAGAGGGAGAGGTAGCTTTGGCTATCCTCTCGTGGAGAAGAGGAGACGATGAAAGATGGTGACTTTGCCCACCCTTTCTCTCTCCTCATTTCAATTCAAATTTTACCCTTACCCTCCCCTTCTTCTTTTAACTTTTTTTTTTTCTTTCTCTTTTTTTTTAGCCGGTTGGTCTTATTTTTGCGACAGATATATTGCTTGGATGTGGGTAATTATTTCGAGGTAATAAAACAAAAATGAACTAGAAAATGATGGAAAATAGTGATGATGCTAAGCAGAAATGGAAAAAATTAAGAAAATCGAGCTTATTTGAGGGGAATTATTACTCCCCTCTCCCCCCAAGTAATGCATTAGTAATTATTCCCCTCATATCTCTTTTACACCATAAAATGTTACAACCAAGCAACAAACTCATCCATTTCTAGTTCATTGTTGCTCTATTACCCCCGGAATTATTATCTCATCCCAAGCAAGCCCTAAGTATTTGGCTTGTCATAAGTTTGAGACGAATATACCAGTCGTAATCTTAATAAGGATATATCTGTCTTAAACAAGAATCTACGTTTTTTTAGCTACTTATGAACCGCAAATGTCACACTACTTATAATTAAAGATGTTTATAGGTGAGACGTTTCACTGAATCCATTTGCCCTGTTGGCTCTGGAAAAAAATCGTGGGTAGTCGAAAGTTTCACTCTTGGTACGACTCATATTCAACTCAAACCAAAGTATGATCACTACTTGTACTCAAAATTTAGAGTTGGTGACTACCGACCCAAGTCGAATTATCCAAAATTTGGCTTACTAAAGCCTAAAAAGGAGACGACTTGACTCCTTTGTCTGAGCACGCGAAAGTTAAGGTTGAATCAAAAAATCATTGTACATGTTAGTTATTTCTGATATGAATCCAGCTATGCACCAAATCGTACCAATTCAGGAGGACATGTGACACGATATTAGTTTCGACTAGGAATTCTTTGTCGTGTTTTGACTTTTGAGTCACGTATCGTTTGGAGCTTATTATTCGCCTTTATATAAATAATACTCGTATCAAGTAAGGAGTATTATTATTTTGTGAATTTTAATTAAGTGGGTTGGTAATGAAGTGAAGAAAGAGATGAAGACATGAAATGAGCTAAATTTTTTTAATTTTTTTCACTTTTAAATTTAGTTAGGCATTGCATTATGATTAGCCTGGTAATTATTTCACCAAAAAAAAGCCTGGTAATTATAGGACACTCACAAAAGTAGAAGGTACTTGGCTACTTGCTAATTCTTAGCATCTTAGGATCAAACCCATCAACATAAATGAGTAAAAGTCGCAAACAATAATTAGATTAAACAAACAAAGGATAAACACTTTCTCATCCAACATTAATTAATTAACCAATTTCAGTTTTGCATTCAAAAGAAGTACTCGCGTACAAGGATTGGACAATATATGTCTTTAATTATGGACCAGTTGAATTGAAAACCTACTATTATGAAGATCATAGCTACTCCCGGGGAGAATATTTAGCAAACTCTCTCAAAATAGTTTAGTTTTGTTGTAACTCTCAAAATAACAAGAACAATTGTACATACATATAGTTATGTATAATTGGTTGTATAATCTACTCGTTGCTACTATGAGTAGTATTATTTAAACGTACAGATATTATATTCTACAACCATCGCATGACGTGACGAGATAAAAATGACCATACATTTTACGATAAATATTGATCATTTTATGTACCAACAATGAATACTCAGTGCACCGTACTTTTTACTCCTAAGGGCTCGCTTGGGATGAGGTAATGATTCCGTGGGTAATAGACCAAAAATGAACTAGAAAATGATGGAAAGTAGTGATGATGCTAAGCGGAAATGGAGAAAATGAAGGTATCTTAACTTGGGGAAACATTACTCCCCTCTACCCCAAGTACGTAATGCATTATATTACCCCCAATGAGTAATTATTCGTTCCTCCTATCTCTTTTATACTATAAAATACTACAACCAAGCAACAAACTCCTCCATTTCTAATTCATTTTTGCTCAATTATCCCCGGAATTATTACCCCATCCCAAGCGAGCCCTAATATATAACCATCATCCACTGAATTATATATACTCCGTATACGATCACAAATAATTGGTGATTAGTTAGTGTAAGAATTAAGATGATTGCAGTAGAAATTAATGAGTAAAAATTGGAAGGACTTGGAAGGGGAAGAGGTATATAGCGCAGCTTAGGTGCATGTTGCAATGTTGCATACGGTTGGCATTAGTACCAGAATTGCCAACCTGACGATCATCTGGCATATTAAGTATATTACTTGTTTTTAATTAATGTCGACAACTTTGGATAACATGATTTGCTTCCTTCATGTGGGAGCAAGGGATAGATGATTTGTCACACCAGGCCACTCTCAATCATATTCATATTCATAAATCATAATCCTAATCATATATATTGTTTCATCTGGCTACTTAATTAATTACCAATAACAAGTTTACAAGTTTATCCTATCTACTTAAACACGTATATATCAAAGAGTAAATCTATCTTATTTTCACTTTGCACATTATTATCGTATTCCGTTAATAAAGATCGTTTTTTGTGGTTTGGAATATATTCTGTTATAAAAATTTGTTATTTTATCAAATTAGTATCACACCACTTAGGTTTACTTGTAGCAACATTTATGCCTTGTATTTTCCTCGATTTTGACAAATGTATGCGACTTTTTAATCATCAAGAAACAAATAAAATCTAGATTATTTCGAGTTATGTAGATTCTGAGAGGTAGACAATTTTTATTTTATTTTTCTATAAAAAAGTTTAGTGATTGAAAAATGTTGTTACAATAAAAATAGCTAATTATTGGGTAAAAAAACTTTTGGTGCAACTTTATGATAAATTATTAATTAATTAATAAGAAGGAAAAAGAAAGGTGGAGGAAGCTGAGGGAAGATGTGTGAATAGCACAGAAGGGATAACTTTGTAGCTCCACTTCCTAATCGAAGGTATAATGGAACAGCTAATCCAATCAACAAGTATATGCCCTGCTGCCTTATTGATGCACATGCCTCTTATCGTCAGTGGTTAAAATCGTATAAGACGATCTCACATCACATCGTATAACAGTTTTTCCATATAAAAATTCTACTCCATATATATTATCAATAATGAAGTTGATTTTTCATATAAGCGGAACAAGAGACTCTTATACGGAGTATAGTAATATAATTGTGTTTATGATGTAATTTTATGTGGTGCCTTCCTTTTCACCTTAATTAACTCATTCATCACCTAATTATTAGACATCTTTTATTGCAAAAGTTGTTTCATATTTTATCATTTCTTGGATTGACCATCTCTTCTCCATCCTAAGATTACCTTATTCTAATTTGGTTGAGATAGATCTAAATTTTGATTAACCAATAATTTGGATCATTTAGCTTCGATCATATACGAGACTTTGGTGTGTAATGACTCGTTAATCTTCTTTTAACATATTTAAAAACGATTATTTCATGAGAACAATTTCAACTATGTTTGCTTCTTAAAATAATCCAAACTATATACCTAATCTCATTTTAATATGAACTACGCTTTCATTAATCTCATTTTGTTATGGGTCACCGGCTACCTATTTAACCGGCCTCCCTTATTCAACTCTATCTCTTACTCTTCTTCACATTCGGTCCTCATTTTCGGACTTTGATAAATTAAAAAATTAAAGATTCGCAAAATTCATCTTCCATTTTTTTCGATTACTCTTGTAGAGGTCATGAACTTTTTTTTTATTGTTGTTTTGGTTTTCACGACCACATTTGACCCGATAAAATCCCTAGAAAGTTGCAACAAGTCACTACTACCGGTAATAGCAAGTCATAATTTCGTCCATAGCAAAGCGAAATTAATAAAAACGTAACGCATAATTGAGATTATTCTCATGAAATAACTCATTTAAAAATTAATTAAGATCAATATTGGTGCACTACATGGCAAACAAGTTAATAGGCCAGGCAACTAAATATACTAATGACACGGCTAATGAGTTAAGATGCTACTAGCTTTATCTTTGTTTACCGTTCACCTGGGGTTGTTGGGTTTGATTCAATTTCATGTTTAGTTCGAATATGTAAAATGAAGTCGGGTAATTCATAAAAAAATTGGATGAATTATTAGCGAGGGACGTTCAAGATAAATATATATACTCGATTCTAAATATAAGTAGAAGCTTATTATTATTGTTGTTGTTATTGTTGTTGTTATTATTATTATTATTAATTTTTTTTTAATAAAAACGGAACTTGCATTAAACACCAGAACAAATTACAAGAAGTTAGAGGGAAGCCGAGATACTATCTGGGCCCCCACTCCCTTAGCGATCGCGAAACTAATTTTAGTGAAAATATGAACTGCGGCACGCGCTCCAGCATCTTGTGATAAAGCAAATTTCCGAATCCGCTGGAGCAGAGAAACAGCATCCGTGTCGAGCTCGCCGAGAGAGGAGAAGAAGAAAGGTAAGAAACCATACCCAATCGCCGTGCAGCGTGCCTGATACTTGGCACACTTACGACGGGCAGCATCAGCAACGACCCGTCCAGGCTCAAAAGCAGACTTATTATTATTATTATTATTATTATTATTATTATTATTATTTTATAATAAAACGGATCTTGCATTAACACCAGAACAAATTACAAGAAGTTAGAGGGGAACCTAGATACTATCTGGGCCCCCACTCCCTTAGCAATCGCGAAACTAATTCTAGTGAAAATATGAACTGCGGCACGCGCTCCAGCATCCTGTGACATAGCGAATTTACGAATCTAGCATCATATTTTCACTAGATGTTAATGAAATTACAATATTTGCAAAAGAACTAGCACACTGATGTTTTAGCTAGCTAAAACAGAAATTCTATCTATAGTCCTTTTATATTTGGGACTAGATTTATACAAGATGAATCTAACTGATATTAGAAACTTCAAATGCTGAATTAGATTATCAACTGTAATCGAAGTCATGCCAAATACTCTTGCATTCCTTTCTTTCCAAATCAAGTAAACTGCAGCAGCCACACTAGCTTTATACCAATCTGCCTTCCAGTGACTTCTCTTCCTAGAATGAGAGATCCATCTTAGGCCAGCAAGGAGACCATCAGTTATAAAAGGAACATCTAACCAAGCCAAAAATTGATGCCAAACTCATTGAGAGAAATTGCATTTGAAGAAGAGATAACCTGCTGTTTCCTCTGCTTGCTGACAGAGAGCACATATGTTAGCCAAGTGGAACCCCTTCACTTTAAGTTTATCCACAGTCGGTAGCTTGTTAGTGCAGCTAGAGAAGTGATAATACGATGCCTTGGGACAATGATTGATGATGCCAGGGCTCTACTCCAGAACTAAGGAGAATGATCCTTTAAGAAGAAGTTGTATGCAGCTGAAACTTTGAATTTACCATTAGATACACAACTGAGGATGACATCCTTTGCAGCCTGGAGAGAACCACTTCTGTTGATACACTCATCTCGAACTTGTAGAATATTCTTAACACTTGAAGGGAAATACTCCTTAGAACTCACAGTCCAGATGGAAGAGTTATTCAGGATATAGGACACCATTTACTCCAGATGCTATCAGGACTTTTAGACAGGTACCAGACCCACTTGGTAAGGAGAGCTTTATTCCAGGCTTCCAGACTCATTATATTAAAACCTCCTGCAGTCCAAGGTCTACAAATATCATCCCATTTCTTGAAGATTAATCTCCTATCACCAGGCTGTATACCCCAAAAAAAGTTCTTGCAGAGTTTATTGACTGATTTGATCACAGTCTTGGAGAGAAGAATACTAGAACACCAAAAGTTTTGCAGACCAAATACAACTGAATTTATCAGTTGAGCTTTACCATCATAAGAAAAAAGGTTAGTAGATCAGTGCTGTATAGATTGTTGGACTTTAATAATCAAGGAGTCAAACATGGAAACCTTGATGGTAGCATCATTAAGTGGGACTCCAAGGTACCTTAAAGGAAAGGAACCTGAAGTAAACCCAGTGCATTCAAGAATTTCCTGTTGGATTAGAGGATTGGTGCCGCCAAAGTAAATACAAGTTTTCTCAAGGTTAGCCCTCAGACCAGACATAGTACCAAAAGAATCCAATAATTGCTTGATAGCCTGCACTGAAGGGACATCCCCTCTAGTGAATGAGGTCGTCAGCAAAAATTAGATGAGTAAGATTAGGCCTACAACATTTAGGATGGAAAGAGATCCGATCCAAGGTCCCTATTCCCCTCATCAATCTGGAAAAAACTTCCATACTCAAAACAAAGAGGTAGGGGGATAATGGATCCCCGTGCCTTATCCCACTCTTCCCCTGAAAAAATCCATGAACCCCTCCATTCAACTTGAAGGAGTACCAAGGATTAGAGATACAACCCATGATCCAAGAGACAAAAATAGGAGGAAAACCAAACTTAGCAAGCATTTCAACTATGAATTTCCATTGTAAAGAATCAAATGCTTTCCTAATGTCAACCTTCACCATACATCTTGGAGTAAAGAATTTTCTAGTGTAGCCTTTAACCAAAGCTTGAGAGAGAAGTGTATTGTCAAACAAGTTTCTACCTTTAACAAAGGCAGCTTGCTCCTCACCTATGATATCAGGCAGAATATGCTTAAGCCTATTAGAAATGATTTTACTTATTGTCTTATAAAATACAGTACAACAAGATATTGGCCTGAATTCTATTACAGAAGAGGCCCCTTTCTTCTTAGGAATTAATGTGATTAGGGTAGAGTTAGCTTGTTTAGCCACGTGGCCTTTCTGAAAAAAGCTCATAATAGCTTTACAAAAATCACCTTTGATCACACTCCAGGCTGCTTTATAGAACCCAGCTGAAAACCCATCCAACCCAGGACTACTATTAGAATCCATACCAAAGACAGCATTTTTGATCTCCTCTTCTGTGACAGGAGATATGAGCCTACCCTTCTGATCTTTAGAGACACAAGTGCCTTGTATAATACTAAGTGTGTCTACAGGTGCAACCACGCTTTCCTGACCCAATAGATTGCTATAATAAGTCTGAAAAGCACTAGCCACAGCAGTTGTATCTTCATGTATTACTCCAGATACATCTTTAATAGCACCCACCATTTGAACATTCCTCCTTTCAGCTATTTTTGCATAAAAATACTTGGTAGAACAATCAGATAGCTGAAGGTCTTGTATTTTAGCTCTTTGCTTAAGCAAGTCAAGTTCAGCCCCTTTTAATTTGCTGTATAGTGTATATAAAGCCTTCTCTTCCATTATAGGACCTGAGGAAAAAGGAGAGGCTTGCAGCTTTCCTTGACAAGAAAGAAGATCCTGGTTAGCCCTTTTAACCCTATCAGAAACATTGGAAAAATGCTCTCTAGCTATGTAGAGCTTGGAGAGCCGTCTTAACCAATTTAAGTTGACCAAAAAAGCTGAAAGTGGGAGATCCAACAATTTTACCACTCCAGGCTTGCCTTACAACAGGTAAAAATTCTGAATGAGATGTCCTACAATTTAGGAAACTGAAGACATTTCTTGTTGGATGATCCTTCATGACCTGCACCAGGATTGGTGAATGGTATGAAAGTCCACCCTCAGAGATAATAGCAGATGGGTTAGGAAAAGTAGAAAGCTAGATAGGGTTAACCAGTACCCTGTCCAACTTAGACCAAACTAGGGATGGCAACGGGTAGGGTATGGGTCGGGTCCGGCAAGACCCGGACTCGGACCCGTGTTTCAGAAGTTGGACCCGGACCCGACCCGGACCCGTAAGGGTCCAAAATTTTAAGACCCTTACCCGGCCCCGATGGGTCCGGGTAGGGTCCGGGTCCGACCCGATTGTACATTTTTTTAATATATAATCTTCCGTCTCCTTTATTTGTTCGCATTTGATTAAAATATTATTCGAAATAAATATAAAGGCAAATAAATGAATAAAACAGAAGTTGTATGACTTTAAACCGGACGCTAAAAAGGCCTGACGTACTAATAAAGGAGGTGAAATTTGGTATTTAATGAGTTTCGGTACACGTATTAGAATAACTAGCTGTTATTTTCTAATTTTCTATTGCTAATGTAAAGTCTCCCTTTCCCATTGTGGTTAGTATTAGTTTCATTTAGTATATTACACATTGAATTACCGCATCCACTAAGTTTTTTTTTTTTTTTTAAATAATTTCAACGGGTCCAAGGGTCGGGTCCGGGTCCAACCTATAGGACCCGGACCCGGACCCGGAAAATTATTGAAGGACCCATACCCGACCCGTACCCGCAGGGTCTAAAAAAAAGAGGACCCGTACCCGACCCGTTAGGGTAAGACCCGGCGGGTCCGGGTAGGGTCCCGGACCCATTGCCATCCCTAGACCAAACCTTATCAGATGGGGCTTGCTTATAATTCCAAGTCATGTCACAACCCGAACTACTAAGATCATCAAGCTCACAAGCCGATAAACAGTCATTAAAAGCCAACACATCCTTAAGAGAAGGACGGTTAGAACCTAGCTTTTCCTAAGGACTTCTAACAATGTTAAAGTCCCCCAGAACTAACCAAGGACTACTATCCCTCAATCCTTGTAAGGAATCCCATAAACTCTCTCTAGCCGTAGCATCATTATCACCATACACCATGCAAACCCTCATCTGAGACTTAGACTCAATATGATGAACCAAACCAGAGATAGCTTGATCAGAATAGCATAAATTGGAAATCTTAACAGTATTAGGGTTAAAGATCAACCAAATTATGCCATTGTAATGGTGAACATAGTTAGTAAGAACCTCCAGATTTTTGAAGTTATTATGAATTATTCTATGAGCTTTATTATATTTCACCCTAGTCTCCAAGAGTAAAAGAATATCCAATTTATTAGAGAAGAAAAACTCCTTAACCTCACTATGTTTCATAGGATCATTGAAACCTTTAATATTCCATGAGGCAATCTTCATAGTTTATCAGGAGGAATGGGATCTTGTAGACTACCACCAGAAAAGTCAGTGAGACTTTTAGTCAAAATATCAGGTTCCTCATGCAGATAGATGGCCTGAAAAGTATTGGTTAAAGCTATAGGCTCTCTAGATAAAGGTTGAACAACCTTAGTGGCAGAAGTGTTTCTCTTAGACACAAGTTGAAACAAGTTATCCTGGTAGAACTTCCTAAAGGAAGTAGCCTCAGCCTCCTTCCCCACAAGTGTCTCATGAGCCTTAACTACCTAAGGTACAACAGGTTCCTCAGTAGTTGCTGAAGACCTGCTATCAGGAGATTTGAGAATGAGAATTCCCTCATCATCCTCCTTGGCCTTCTTAGCAGCCTCCTCCTTTTCCTTAAACTTCTTCTTTTCCCATTTTCAATTGGAAACTTTGTGTCCCAATTTGCCACAACCATGACAGTAAAATGGCACCCATTCATACTTCACCTTCTGAACAGACTGTCCAGAAAATGGAGTATTGATGATGACATGATCCAAAGGGGGCTAGGACACATCCACCTCAATAAGGACCCTAGCAAATGACAATTTGGCTTTGGTGGTTGTTGCTAAATCAGCACAGATGGGCTTACCAACCTTACTAGAAATTTTGCTCAAAACTATGTCAGACCACATAAAGGGTTCTAGATCATGGAATAACACCCATACTAGTACCGTAGTTACTACATCCAGTTCAGCAGAAAATTGAGGTGGCCATTCTTTGAGAATCAAGGATGATCCCCCTATCCTCCAAGGTCCCCCTTTCAGCACATTGGTTGAGTCTTCCTTAGATGAAAATCTAAAAGAAAACGAACCCTTCTTGTAGTATTACACTGTAGGTAATGCAATACTACCCCAGCTCTCAGACACAAACTTTTGTACAGATTGTAAAACAAGCGTAGAACCAATGAAATTCCCCATTAGAGTAAATTGCCATAGCTTCATTTCATCAGCGAAATCATCCAATTCAATGTCAATTTCCTTTGAATTGGAGCTATTTTCACAATATTAAAGATTCATTCCCAATTGTTTAGTAGAACGAGCAACATTTGACCATGTTTTAGAGATAACAGGTTTATCAGAAGCAGAGTTTGTAACAGTGGCTTCCATATTCTTAGAACTAACAGAAGCATCATCAGACTTATTAGAATCATTAAGAATAGGTTCAGAAGAAACAATTTTACCAGCGGAATTCATAGCATTGAGAATTATCTCATTCAGCGAAGAGCATTGCAAAGAACCCTGGGTTTTAGTTTTCTCCATCAATTCTGCATCATCCCGCTCCATAGCTGAATTATGAAGGTCAGGCTCAGGAGGAGGATCAAAATGTTGCGATTTCTTCCTAGGACGCCCGGGTCCCTGTTTGATTGGAGGGATAGACGTTATTGTTGCAAGCTTCGTGTAACGAAATTTCAGAGGAAAACGACCTAGAGAGAGAAATTTTTCTCTCACTTCGCGTGTTATTGTTATTATTGTTATTGTTATTGTTATTGTTATTATTATTGTTATTATTGTTATTATTGTTATTATTATTGTTGTTGTTGTTGTTGTTTTTATTATTATTATTAGTATTATTTTTTATTATTTTACTTTTTTTACTTTTTTTTTTGCAAGAATGGTATGCCTTATTTTATTAAAATAAAGCTAGTTCTTACAAAAAGATATAACCCCTAATATAGAAGGAAAATAATCCATCTAAACTCCAATTTACATGAGCCGCAATATAGTTAAATCTAGTCCTTTGCTACGTAATCTAGTGTAAACATCAAACTTAATTCTGCTTGAGCTCCGCTTATTCTCAAAAATTGCTTTGTTTCGGGCTGTCCATACACTATGTACAGCTGCTGCAATGCTACATCGATACCAAATGTTCTTCCAATGTCTCTTATTCCTTCTTCTGACACTCCAATTGAGTTCCACCAACAAATCATAGCTTCGACCTGTTATTTGTATCCAATTCAAAATTTCCTGCAAAATCTTACTTGAGAAAGGACATGAGAAGAAAAGATGCGAATGTGTTTCCTCAGTCTCTTGACACAATGCACATCTTCCTGCAAGAAATAGCCCACGTTTCTGAATGTCGTCCAATGTAGCAAGTTTTCGCTGTCCTGCCATAGCTGTTATCATCCTGTGTCGTGGGATAACTCTTTCATCTTTGATGCTTTTCATCTTTGGTAGCTGCCTTACTTCCTTCCTTCTGTATAATCTCATCTATAATCTTTATAATACTTTTCAAGGTAGACGTGTAGCAATCTTCATTTTTAATCGTCCATATTGTCTGCCTGTCCAGTACATAGTGATTTATCCATCTACCCCAAACTCCCCCTTCACTGTTCAGGATCTTCCATAACCAGATGCATATCATTGCCTTATTCCAAGACACCATGTCTCTAATTCCCACTCCTTCTTCCTCCCAAGGAGCACACATGCTCGACCAACTTTTATGAGATAGATGACCGCTCTCAGTGTCGCCAGACCAGAAGAAATTCCTACACATCTTCGTGACTCGTTGCATAACATTACCAGATAACAATGCATTTACGCACCAGTAATTCAACATCCCAAAGACCACAGAATTTAGAAGATGGGCCCTTCCTGCGTATGTTAGACTGCTAGAAGACCAACATTGAGTAATATGCTGAAGCTTACTTATCAGTTCACTGTAATGCTCCAATATGTTATTAACTGTATTCAATGGGAGGCCAAGGTACCGACAAGGAAATCTTCCTTCCTTATAACCTGTACTAGAAAGAATGCTCTTCCTAATATCCTCCTGCACCCCTCCAAAATATACCTCTGTCTTCTCCCTGTTAGCGAGTAATCCTGATTCTTTTGCAAAGACATTTAAAGCTCTAACAACAGCCTCAACTGAGGGGACATCTCCCCTAACTAAGATGATTGAGCGCCAGCTTTCTATACTTTGGATGATAAGACACTTGCGTTTCTTTAATTATTTCCCTCATATGTCTGGAGAGAATTTCCCTACCGGGCACGAACAAGTAAGGAGATAATGGATCCCCTTGTCTCACACCACTTCTTCCCTTAAAGAAACCATGAATGCCCCTATTGATTTTAATAGAAAACTAGGACCCCTTTATGCAACATCTAATCCAATTTATTAGAGCTCGAGGGAAGTGAAATTCCTCCAACATATTATCCAAGAAGGACCACTGCGACGAATCAAACGCTTTCCTTAGGTCAATCTTCATTAGACATCTTGGTGTCAAGAATTTCCTACCATAGCCTTTGATCAGTGACTGAGATAGCGCAATATTCTCTTGAATGCTTCTATCAACAATAAACATTGCCTGCTCCAGTCCCACAAGTTCATGGATTATTATTATTATTATTATTATTTTTTTAAAAGCAAACTTTCATTAACACCAGAACAAATTACAAGAAGTTATAGGGAAGCCGAGATACTATCTGGGGCCCCACTCCCTTAGCGATCGCAAAACTAATTCTAGTGAAAATATGAACTGCAGCACGCGCTCCAGCATCCTGAGATATAGCGAATTTACGAATTCGCTGGAGCAGAGAAACAAAATCCGTGTCGAGCTCACCGAGAGAGGAGAAAGAGAAAGGAAGGAAACCATACCCAATGGCCGTGCAGCGTGCCTGATTATTACTACTACTACTACGACTACTACTACTACGACTACGACTATCACTATCACTATCACTATCACTATCACTATCACTATCACTATCACTATCACTACTACTACCACTACCACAACCACTACCACTACCACTACCACTACAGCTATCACTCCTACTCCTACTCCTACTCCTACTCCTACTCCTCCTCCTCCTCCTCCTCCTCCTCCTCCTCCTCCTCCTATTACTACTACTATTAGTATTAGCATTATAATAATAAATAATAACAATAATAATAATTAATAAAAGTAATAAATAATAGAAATAACTAATAATAGAAATAATTAATAATAATTAATAATAATAAATAATAATAATAGTAGTAGTAATTAATAATAACAATTATTATTAATGTTTAATATTATAAATAATAAATAAAATTATTAATAAAATATTTATTAATAAAAATAAAAATAATAATTAAATATTATTAATATTAATTAATAATAATAATAATTAATAATAATAATAATAATAATTAATAATAATAATAATGTTAATATTATTATAAATATTAAGTATTAAAAAGAAAACTATTATTAATAATTAATTATTATAATAATAATTAATAATATTATTCATATTAATAATTAATAATATTAATATTATTATAAATATTAAGTATTAAAAAGAATATTATCATTAATTTAATTATAATAATAAAAATTAATATTAATATTAATATTAATATTATTAATTATAGTAATAATAATAATAATAATAGTAATAATAGTAATAATAATAATAATAATAATAATAATAATATTCTTTTGCCTTTGAGTCTGCCTTGAGTAGGTTCGTTGAGGCTACCGGTTCTGACTTCTTGTGTAATCCCTCTAAGATCGCTGCCCCAAAACTTATGAAGAAATTGGCAGATATATATTTCACGGGGGTTGCTATAGCAGCGGAATCTGTTTTCTCCTTAACTCCTCGACATGTTGCCTTGTGGAAATCTCAGCAGGGGGATCATTCTTCTGACTGATTGAGGGCTGACCCTATTACTGGGCTTGGGCAAACCATGAACGGTCGGACATATCGCAGTGTGCTTAGTTACCGCCTGTGAGTCCCTTTGTTTCCGCTTTCTGAGCCTTGCTCTTCCTGCTGTAGGGTCCTCAGAGAGGATATTTTTGGTGATCACGCGGTTTCGTGTGCTGGCACTGTGGGGATTAAACATCGCCATAACCTTGTCCATGACACACTGTTGGATATTTGCTTCCGGACGGGGATCTCTACTGGCAAGGAGGTGGAGATTGGCCTCTGCGACGATAACGACAAGCCCTTACGACCTGCCGACCTTCTCCTCTACTCGTGGGACAAAGGGCGTGATGTTTGTGTTGACCTGACTGGGTCCTCCCCTTTGACCCAGTCCGGCTTGACTTCTTTTGAGCCTGGACGGGTCGTTGCTGATGCTGCTCGCCGTAAGTGTGCCAAGTATCAAGCATGCCGCACGACCATTGTGTATGGTTTCCTTCCTTTCTCCTTCTCCTCTCTCAGTGAGCTCGACACAGAGACTCATAAATTCGCTATGTCAAAGGATGCTGGAGCGCGTGCTGCGGTTCATATTTTCACTAGAATTAGTTTTGCGATCGCTAAGGGAGTGGGGGCCCAGATAGTATCTCGGCTCCCCTCTAACTTCTTGTAATTTGTTCTGGTGTTAAGGCAAGTTCCGTTTAAAAAATAAAAATAAATAATAATAATAATAAAATTAATTAATTAATATTAATATTAATATTAGTTAATAATTAATAATAATAATATTTAATAATAATAATAATAATTAATAATTAATAATAATAATAATATTTAATAATAATAATATTATTATAAATATTAATTACTCTTATTAATAATAATAGTATTATTATTGTTAATTATTAATTATTAATTATAAATTACTATAATAATAATAATAATAATAATAATTAATATTATTATTATTATTATTAATTAATAATAATAATGTTATTATTATTTAATTAATAATAATAATAATAATATAATAATAATAATAATCATCATCATCATCGTCGTCGTCATCGTCATCACCAACATCATCATTATTTATTTTTATTTTTTATTTTTTTTGCAAGAAATGATATGACTCTTATATTAATCAAAAGAGACGATCTTACAAAAAGTATATCCTCTAACATGTACTATGCACATGAGCTATTAGTCATTAGTTCGTCCCCTATACAATATCTTCCCAATCTATTCCTGTTTGTTTTAATCTAGTAAACACTTCAAATTTTATTTGCCCGAGCATAACACTCCAAATCTGATATACGGCGGTAGCTAGTACGCTTCTATACTAGGCCTGTAGCTTGTGTTTCCTGCTGCTCCTACTATAACACCATTTGAGTTCAGTCAAATAAATCACAACTTCTACCCACTATCCTTAACCATCACAGAACCCCTAGCCATAATGCTTTCGAAAAGGAACATGAGAAGAAAAGATGACTATGACTCTCCAAGTCCAGTGTGCAAAGGACACACCTGTTCACCATGGGCAAGCCTCTTCTGTGGATGTTATCCACAGTAGCCAACTTGGATTGAGCAGCAAGAGATATAATAAGACATGTCTTAGGAATTATTATTATTATTATTATTATTATTAATATTATTATTATTATTATTATTATTATATGAAAGGAGCAATTTTTATTGATAACTCAAAATGCCGTTTACAAAAAATTGGTGGGCAGCCGAGATACGATCTGGGCCCCCACCCCCTTAGCTATAGCAAAGCTAAGGCGAATAAAAATAAAAGGAGCAGCGCGTGCCCCGGCATCCAGAGCTAATGAAAATTTCTGAATCCGCTTAAGCAGACCAATAGCCTCCGCCTCCAGCTCTCCCAGCGAAGAAAAAGAGAAAGGTAAGAACCCATAGCCAAGCGCCGCACATAGACCCCGATACTTAGCGCACTTGCGCCGAGCAGCGTCGTCCACAACCTGACTTGGCAAGAATTCAGAGAGCCCGGACTGTGTCAAAGGGGAAGAATAGGTAAGATCCACACACACATCACGATCCAAGTCCCACGAATAGAGCAGTAAATCTGCGGGACGCAAGGACCTATCATGATCGTCGATCAAGCCAATATCAACCTCTTTACCTGTAGAGATCCCAGAGCGGTAACAAATATCTAAAAGAGTGTTGCGAACGATGTTATGCCGATGTTTGATTCCAACAACCCCCGCATACGAGACAACATGATCCCAAAGATATCCTCGCTGAAGACCCGAGAGCAAGCACAACACGGTCCAGGTACCAAAAACAAGGGAACGCCCAACCGATAGCTAAGCACACATCGGTAAGTACGACCGTTCATATAGTCTGGCCCAACCCGGAAATAGGGACAACGCGAAGCCAATCAGATGCATGACTGCCCTCCTGAGAGTTCCACAACGCAACCTGACGAGGAGTCAAAGAGAAATTTGATTCTGCAGCAGCGATGATCTTCGTGAAATATATATCTGCCAAAGACTTCATAAGTTTGAGGGCAGCGATCACACTAGGATTACACACATCAGAACTCAGAACCTCCTAAAACCTGCGCAACGTCGCATCAAAAGTAGGGCCAGGCGCCAGGATACCAGCAGTACGCAGCAGCGCAACCTGCAACCCAGCTGATTGCAAACGAGATGCCAAGAAAGCATAATGAATGACATCTTCAACGGTATACACCCCAAGCCCTCCAATGGAAAAGGGAAGGGTGGCAATCTGCCACTGCCAATTACCAAACCCAGGCCCAGACGCAGCAACAATACGCTCTAAACTGAACTGAACTTAACTTAATTGAACTGAACTGAACTGAACTGAATGTGTCTGAACTGAACTTAACTGAACTGAACTAAACTGAACTGAACTGAACGTGTCTAAGCTGAACTGAAAGTGTCTGAACTGAATTGAATTTGTCTGATTACAAGTCCAAAAGAACAAGGACATACTCCCTTCTATTTAGAGCATTCCTCTCACTTATTTTTTTGGTTTTAGTTTGATTTTCTTCTGACTTTTTTTTGGTGTACTTTTAATCATTCTTTATTTTTTACTTCAATTTTTTATTCTTTTTCTCCACACCCAAATCCATTGTCATTTCACTTTATACTCCACTTTTTAGACTTCATACACCACTTTTTACATTTCTATTAATTTCCTCCCTAAATTAATATGGAAGGAATATATATAGAGAGAGATAAGATCACATAAGGACAAGAACTCTGATAAAAAGTGCTTCAAGTGATAAAGTGTAACTTTAGACCCATCCCGTATAAGTTTAAGCACTTTTTGCGTAACTTTAACACTGTAACTTATGAACTTATAAGAGTTCCTATCTCACTTCCGTAAATTGAAATTTGATGAAATGGACCAATGAGATTGCTCGAAAAAAAATCTATCTATATGTGTGTGTGTGTGTACATGACATAGGTCCACCCCGACGCGGGCACGCGCGGGTTTGGCTAGGCCAATGATTCTCGTGGTAAGATTGATCTCGGGTCGAAATTTAAATCAAAATAGGAGTCGCCACCGAATTTTATGGGAATTCGGACCCACTCTACATTTAGGCGTATCGTGCACAAAGCTCGGCCCGCTTTCAGTGCTAGAGTTTAGGGGTTCGTCCCTTTGCATTACGATACTGACGCAGAGTTATGGGGAATCGTGCATCAAATGACTCTCGTGTGCCAATGGTTTCGGACATCCGGAAACCATGGTTATGAGTAAGGAGTGAGGGTACGTGTTGGGAAGCCCACGAAGGACACCCAACCCTGCCCGCTCTCTTTGAGCTGTTTTCCAAATTTTCAATTAATAATAACAACCGCTCTGCTTACGACTTGTCTCTTTTAAATCCTGTTTTCAAAAATGATTTATGCTATGACATTAAGAAATCCGACGAACAGGTACCCTTACCTCCACATCTGATCGAGCAACTAGAGCAAAGGGAATCCCGGAATCCGGTAATTGAAGAGACCGAATCCATAAACGTGGGAACAACCTTAGAGCCTCAGATACTTAAGATAGGGTTATCCTTAGATCCCGAGGAGAAACAACAGTTCATAAACCTCCTCCAAGAGTTCAAAGATGTCTTCGCGTGGTCCTACAAGGACATGCCGGGGATAGACCGGGAAATAGCCGAGCACCACATACCTATCAAAGATGGGTGCAAACCGGTCAAACAAAAGCTTCGTCGAATGAGGCCCGAGTGGTCTCTCAAAGTAAAGGAAGAAGTCGACAAACAATTCAAAGCCGGCTTCATACAAGTGTCCGAATATCCGGACTGGGTTGCAAACATCGTGCCGGTTCCTAAAAAGGACGGTAAGGTGCGGGTATGCGTAGACTTTCGGGATCTTAACAAAGCAAGCCCGAAGGATGATTTTCCGTTACCACACATCGACATACTGGTGGATAACACGGCCGATCATGCCCTTCTGTCATTCATGGACGGGTATGCCGGGTATAATCAAATCAAGATGGCGGAAGAAGACATGAATAAGACTACCTTCACTACACCTTGGGGTACTTACTGCTACACCGTGATGCCATTTGGTCTCATTAATGCCGGGGCCACATACCAAAGGACCGCTACCACTTTACTACACGACATGATGCATAAAGAGGTAGAGGTCTATGTAGACGACATGATCGTCAAATCCAAAGAACGAGGCGGTCACATCACCGCTCTAAGAAAATTCTTCACCCGATTGCGCAAATACAACATGAGGCTAAACCCTCAGAAATGCAGTTTTGGGGTAACGTCAGGCAAATTACTGGGTCATATCGTTAGCCAACGAGGTATCGAAGTCGACCCAGCTAAAATCAAAGCCATTACCGAGATGCAAGCTCCTAAAACCGAAAAAGAAATAAGGGGATTTCTCGGGAAAGTTCAGTATATTAGTCGATTCATTTCCAAGCTAACCATGGTATGTGAACCAATTTTCAAGAAACTGAAAATAGGGGAACGGGTACTATGGGATGACAAATGCCAAGCTGCTCTCGACAAAATCAAAGAAATTCTGTCTGCACCGCCAGTTTTGATGCCACCTCAACCCGGTTTGCCTCTGTCGTTATACCTAACAACGACCGAGACAGCCATGGGGGCTATGCTGGCTCAGACAGTTGACTCCGAAGAGCGAGCCATCTACTACATCAGTAAGAAGTTTTTAGAGTATGAGTGCAAATATACCATGCTCGAAAAGACGTGTTTGGCTCTAGTCTGGGCCACTAAGAAGCTCCGACATTATATGCTCAGCTATGAGGTCCATGTGCTATCCAAGATGGACCCGATCAAGTACCTCTTTGAAAAACCTATCCTTAACGGCCGGATTTCAAGATGGACTCTAATGTTGGCAGAGTTCGACCTAAAATTTGTACCTTTAAAAGCTATTAAGGGGCGAATAGTAGCTGAATTCCTCGCCGACAGCCCGGTAACCGAGGAAGGACACACCGACACCTGGTCCTTCCCAGACGAAGATATCTTCCATACCGATGCCGAAACATGGGATTTATACTTCGACGGAGCATCTAATTTTCGAGGGTTCGGAGTCGGGGTCCTCCTAATTTCACCAAGAGGAGAGCATACTCCCGTCTCCATCAAACTGGACTTTGACGTCACTAACAATGCAGCAGAATACGATGCATGCATTTATGGGCTACAAGCCGCCGCCAACCTAGGGATCACAAATCTCCGGGTACATGGTGACTCATCCTTGGTCATTAACCAAGCACTTCAAAAATGGAAGACTCGGAATGCCAATCTCGTGGCCTACCAGGCACGAGTAAGGGATCTCGAGAAACAATTCCAAAAGGTAGAATACATATACCTGCCTCGGGAAGAAAATCAGTTTGCAGATGCACTCTCAAAATTAGCATCTTTAATGAACATTCCCGACCATGTGACCAGTATGCCAATTTGCGTCGAAAGACGGTCCGAGCCGGCGTACGTCTACGACATCGAAGACATCGAGATAACCGATCCCGAACCATGGTACCAAGCCGTGTTAACATACCTGACCAACGGAGAGTATCCCCCCGGGACGGAAAACCGAGCCAAGAAAGCCTTACGGAGGCTAGCCACCCAGTTCATCCGTACTGATGACGGGCAACTGTACAAAAAGACGGCACAGGGGGCTCTTCTCCTTTGTGTTGACAAATATAAGGCCAAGAAAGTAATGGCCGAAGTACATGATGGCGAAAACGGTCCACACATGAATGCTCACATGCTGGTCCGAAAAATCATGAGGCTCGGGTATTACTGGAACACCATGGAGACCGACTGCCAGGTATATGTCAAACACTGCCATAACTGTCAAATCTTTGGCAATGTGCAACATATGCCGCCATCTCTGCTCTATACCATGACGTCACCTTGGCCGTTCTCGACATGGGGTATCGACATAATCGGGAAAGTAAATCCCTCCGGTACTGGTGGACATTGCTTCATTCTGGTGGCTATCGACTATTTCACCAAGTGGGTCGAAGCTGAATCATATCGCATCCTCAACGCTAAGCATGTCGCCAAATTTATCCAAAACAAGATAATATGCCGGTATGGAATCCCGCATGAATTTATCAGTGATCATGGAACCCATTTCCAAGCTGAGACCGCGGCCCTGCTGGCCAAATATAAAATTCAGAGGCACACATCCTCGCCCTACCGTCCCCAAACCAATGGAGCGGTAGAGGCAGCCAATAAAACGATTGTCACCATACTCAAAAAGATGGCTGATAATTATCGGGACTGGCCCGACAAAATACCTTTTGCCCTATGGGGGTACCGGACGTCAATTCGCACCGCAACCGGAGCGACACCATACTACCTAACCTACGGGATGGAGGCAGTCCAACCAGTGGAGCTAGAGGTACCGTCCCTCAGAATCCTACTAGAAAGTCAAGTACCCGAAGCTGACTGGGTTCGAGCACGGTACGATTCGTTGGTTCTACTAGACGAACGACGGTCCCGCGCTCTCAATAACATCCAAATTTACCAAAAAAGGATCCAACGGGCCTTCAACAAGCGAGTAAGGCCCAGGAACATTAAAGAAGGGGATCTAGTCCTTAAGTCTGTTCGAGCCTTGCTACCAGTTGACCCAAGGGGAAAATTCAAACCCAACTGGGCTGGGCCGTATCTGGTGAACAAAATCCTATCAGGGGGAGCAGTAATGCTGACGGACCTGGACGGGAATGAATTTGTCAACCCAACCAACCTGGACCAGCTGAAGCGTTACTACCCTTAGCCATTTCTCAATGTCATTAGCAATTTTTATCAAAATCATTTATTTTACAAAAAGCAAGTCAATGAGCTAGAATTATTTATTCTACTGTCGCAAAACATCTTGAACCAATAGTCTTGGTGTAATTCGAGATTGCAATTTCCTAAGCCTGAACTACGTTTGGTTTGATTCTGCTAATTGCGGATACGTAGGCAGCCCCTCAAAAGGGCACAACCAATGCAATCGAGAAAAGACAGGAACGGTTTTAATAATAAACTTCCTTTTATTTATCACAAAAAAAAAATCCCAAAAAGCTTGGGAAAATTACAAGTGCAGGAATTCAAAAAAAAAAAACTACAAAAAAAAAGCACACGACAAAAAATAATAATAATAATATTTAAATAATAGAACTAAGGACTCGGTATCAAGGGCATCTTGCCCTTCCCCTTGTCCTTGGCCTCCTTGGCCGTCCACTGACGACGACGCAGAGGAGAGCGTTCCCGAATCACCACAGGAACCTCTTTAGCTCGGACTCGCTTCTTGGAACTTGAGTCCTCATCCACCTCGATTGGCCCAAGTCGAGCCCTTACGGGCTCAGGGAGCCGGTCACGCGGACCTAGTCGGTCCCGGGCCGCCAGCCTTGGCCCAAGTCGCCGCTCCAAGTCAGTCTGGGGGCTTTGCCGCCCCCGCGTGCCACTAGCACCGGCATCTTTAGCTCGAGTCTTAGTATGTGACTTAAGACCCGACTCTAATCGGACTAAGGTAGCAGGGGTCTCTCCCTCATCGTAGAATCCCCTATTGTCCTTTACCGTCTCCCGACGGACCAGTTCGAAGGCCTCATCGACCTTCAGAGCTTTGCGAGCCTCCTCGGACTCCTCAGAAGTCCATTTCTCGTAGGCTCGAGAAACCCAAGCAGATTGGCAAGGGTTGTGAATAGTCCATGTAGGACGGGTGAACCACCTCTGCAACCAGGTGTCGCACATAGCGTCCGTCAGTTGGAGCGAGACGCTAATGATGGCTTCAGTCTCAGGAATGCGCTGAGACGAACCGAACTGCCTCAGAATGCGGTCCGGGTAGATGTGAACTGTCCAGTCAAGGGACAGGATCACGAGATAACGAGCTTGGTCCCTC
This sequence comes from Agrostemma githago, assembly GCA_958450325.1. Lineage (NCBI taxonomy): Eukaryota > Viridiplantae > Streptophyta > Magnoliopsida > Caryophyllales > Caryophyllaceae > Agrostemma > Agrostemma githago. The sequence goes on along the minus strand of OY288246.1, from coordinate 47,522,872 downwards.
TTGGCCAATCCCGTCAGCTTGGAAAGGAACCACCAAGCAACCGTCCACCTAATCAACGGGCCACCATGGAACACCAATTCCTCATCCCAGTAAGCTCGATTTATATGGTGATTCGAACTTATCTTGCGCCCCCTGGAACTGAGTTGGTTGTTACGGTAGTTTGGAACGCTCGGAGGAGGCTCTATGATCGACAAGCGCTCCGACAACCAAACCTGCAGACGTGTACACGCAACTCATGAGTAACGGAATGGTTCGCTACAGCCCACTCGATCGAGTACACCCTCTGACTCGATCGAGTGAGGCTCTCTAAGACAATCAGAAGCTCGTCAGGTATGGCACTCGACCGAGTACACCCTCTGACTCGATCGAGTAAGACTCGCTAAAACAAACAGAAGCCTATCAGGTATGACACTCGATCGAGTGCACCCTCTGACTCGATCGAGTAAGCCCTTCACAGGCCGGCAGAAGCACTTTGCAGACGCCACTCGATCGAGTGGTAGGTCCACTCGATCGAGTGACTTACGGACTTCAAGAAACCACGAAACAAAAAAAATCGCGCGAACCAAAATTGAAGAAATCGAAAGACGTTTACCTGCAGAATAAGGATACTCCCCGTCAGTTGCCGGGTCGGGTCAAGTCGCCTAGCATCCAGACCCATGATGAGTTCTCCCGTGACTAGCCAAGCAGGGCTGTGACCAGTCTCCATCTGGTCAACCACTCCGATCAGTCTAATCTGGCCCACGCACGAGTCAGCATCCATCAACCCCTCGAAGACGTAGCGGTGCAGCATGCAAAACGCGAAGGCCCTACGCCGGTGAGAAGGCGTAGCCCTTACATCCTGGCTATTCATGAACTTGTCAGCCAAGTCGAAAAGGGAGACAGTATCTCCCCGCACCATTCGATCTGTCTCAGCATGAGACAGACCCAAGAAATCCCTCAGTCTCCTCCTCGGGTCCGGGAAGAACGGAGGAATGGCAGGGCGAGCAACAGGGCTCCAACCGCCAATGGCTGCGATCTCCTCGGGAAGAGGGCATATCTCTCCCCGCGGGAACGCGAAGACGTGATGGGTAGTGTCCCAAAGCGCCAAACAAGCATCCAGAAAATGCACATCAGGCACCAGACGCCTAAGAGGAAATAGGCTGGTAATCCCCATTTGGGTCAGCTGAATCCTGTCGTCATCCCGAAAGTGTTGGGACCAGGCAAAAAGCATTGAAGTGAGATGCTCGATACCCATGGCAGGAACTTGATTTCTTAAAAGACTGAGAGATTTTTTTTAGAGAAGAGAAGGGTTTTGATTTGAGGTGCAGAAAGCTGAAGCAGGAAACCTGTATTTATAATATGGAAGCCTGGCAGTAACCTGACTAACCCTGCCTCCTCAGCAAATTGGGCCCCAACATGCGCAGGCCTGACTTCAACCCAGAATAGGAATCTAGTTATCCTGAGCTTTCCTAAATTCTTTCTAAAAAATTCCTTCTTCGGAAATTTCAACTTTTTTCAAAAACCGGTGCTTTCTTCCCCAGCACAAGTCGGTGTTTTGCCTATGTGTTACATGCAATTTATCATGTGTCAACATGCAGGTACACCCCAAGACTTCAGAAGCAAGTCCCCGCGCAACTACTTTACTCCCCAGCGTGAGTCGGTGTTCTCCTGGAACGCTACATCCAAAATGTGATGTATCAGCATACGGGTACTCCTACACCTCCAAGCACAAGTTTTATTCCCCAACGGAGTCAACTCTCCCCCGGTATGCTACATCCAAGGCATAATGTGTCGGCATACGGGTACACCTACGCCCCGAAAGGCAAGTTTTACTCCCCACGGAGCATCATCATCAGGTCAGGCACGACTCAAGGCTTCAAAAGCAAGCCCGTACGACTCACATATTTCCCCAGCGGAACGCCCGAGACGGCATTTTCCCCGAAATGGTACAGGATGGGCCCACATATAGGCACGCCTAGGACTTATGCAACAAGTCTGACTCCCCGCGGAGCTATCATCGGCAGGACAGGTATGACCCTCTGCTTATGGCTGGCGAGCCCTTCACGCAAGTCTACTGGACTATAAACGACCCGACCGGAAGGCTGCCAGGTCGTAATCTGCGATTGGCCTGGTGGCTACTCTGACTTTCGCCTTGTCCAAGCCTCAGTCAGAGTGGGGGCTCTGTAGACACCCGCATTTTGCCTGCTAGTGTCTATAGCAGTTCCCGACAAACACCCGATGATGATCGGACGCAAACGTGACTTAGTATGCTCGGATTTGGGCCCGAAATCAATAATATCTGACATGGACTTTTAGCGGAGTAATAATCTCACAAAACAGACCTCAAATTCAGGCCCAGTGGGTCGTTCCGAGCAAAATGAGACTAATTTGGGCCAAAACCGGCACCAAAAATAATTCCCGTCTTTTAGCGACCAGGTCAAAACCCGGCCAAGACAAACCCGACACAAAGAGCGACCGGGTGCGTTCCCAAAACATGCACCAGGTTCACAAATCTATCCAAATCGCTCACGAATCAGCCAAAATTAGCCAAATCAATCATAATCAATTAAGCATAAATCAAGGGCAATCACGCCCAAAATAGCCCGGCCTAATTGATCCACTCGGTCGAGTGGATTGGCCACTCGGTCGAGTGGAGCGTCAAAAACCGGACCAGATTCATTCCTGAAGGCACTCGACCGAGTGCACAAGGGCACTCGATCGAGTGACCCTAGGACGGGGGTGAAGCCTATAAATACCCCTTCAAACCCATTGCATTCAGGGATGGAACTAATGCAAAATTACCCTAAGCTTCTACTCTAACCTATCTATACTCTCTACACTACAAGCCTTAGCAACCCTAAGCCCTATACACAAAAAACCGAGTCCCTTGTCCCTCGATAAACCGACAACACACACACACACCATAACTTGCATACATCCTCGATACTCCATAGTCCCGTCACTATTTGCGAGCCCATTTCCGAGGTCCTTACTAAGCATGTATGTTGAGGGTGTCCCAAAACCCCGTTTCTATCTTTGTTATTTACGCTTATGTTTTTGTATCGTTTATTTTGTACTTTTACTAGTATCGTAATCCTAACACTCTAACATCTAACACTCTAACATTTTTACTTTTTTTGCATACTAACTTTTACATTTTCGTTGCTAACATTATAACCATACCGCGTATATATATATCTAGTATCAGAATCTCGGTTTCGGATACGTTCGACTATAGTTGTCGCCTAAAGTCCGTCTAATCCTTTTACGAGCAACGACGGAGGTGGAGCCCTTTCGAGGAGCCCCGCCCCAATGTACTCAAGGGCGTGACGTGATCGCGACTAATCGTAGTTGAACGTATTCAATCCCATTTTAATTAGTGCGGAACCCGTTGACACGAAAACCGACATCACATAACCCGAAAGGGTTAGTTTCGGTGTCGTGACGTAGAGGGAAGCATTTCGTTACTAATTCAAATTTTCTAACGTAAACGTTTTCATAAAATCCCGACAACGGTATTATGATCGTATATGTACACGATTGTAGTACCAGAGGTCGAGTTAAATTCGAATCAAACGATATTTGTATTTAACTCGACCGACCGTCGTTTTCAACCCCAAAAATGAAACGAGTTAACACTCGTACAGGGACTACTCGACCGAGTGCATAGGCCACTCGATCGAGTAGTGTCCACAAAACCGGGCAGACTACTTCCCAAGGGTACACTCGACCGAGTCAGGCCATGACTCGACCGAGTGGATCCTGTAGCCCAGAAAACCGAGAGCTTGGATGCAACATTTAAGCCTCGTCTCTTTTTTTTACGACTCTTAGTCGACACGTGTAAAGCCAATCACGTGAACTCATTTTCCAAAACTCACGTTTATCGTGGCAAACCGAATTAAATCTAAATTCGTCAATATTTTGATTCAATTCGGCCAACCTTCAAAATTAAGACACATAAATCACGAGTCACAACTCGTACAGGTGCCACTCGACCGAGTACACCTGCTACTCGATCGAGTAGCACCCCAAACCGTGGGCAGAAGCTTCTTTTAGGACGCACTCGACCGAGTCAGGCCATGACTCGACCGAGTGAGTCCTGTAGCCCCATAACCGAGGGCCTTGACACACCTTTCAAGCCTCGCCTTTTTTTATCGACATTAGTCATCACGTGTATACTATCACGTGACTAACCTATTTTCAAAACCATGCACAACACGACACGTAGAACGACTTTGACCACCTTTGACGTGATGAGTCGGGACAAGACTACGGGATATGAGATCGGGCTAGCAATACGCCACAGTCTCATATTTCCGTCCTTCGTTTAGTACACAATATAATGTGTATTTAATCGGGGTTGGTCCATCTACACATTCCGCGGTCTAGCTTACATACGGGTCCGTCCATATCTTTGTATCGCGTTATTTTTATTACCTCTACGTAATGTTGTATTGTGAATTCCGGGTTGTATTTCCGCCCGTGTAACTTGTACGTTACCTTTTTCATTTACTTTCGAGCTTTGTTTATTTACTTGCTTTTACGCTTTATAAACGAACCTCGCATGCTAAATCACTTTGACCAAAAATAAGATGCATTAAATATGCTATTAATATGCTTAGCCCGAAAACGCTGTTTGCATATCATTTAATCGTTTTACTAGCGCGCACACACAAACACGAGTGTTGTCTTAGTAGAGGCCGCCATGTGCGGGCGGGGTTGGGTGTCCTTAGTGGGCTTCCCAACACGTACCCTCACCCCTTACTCAGAACCTTTGGTTTCCGGATGTCCGAAACCCTTGGCGCACGAGAGTCATTCTATATACGAAAGCCGGTTTATACGGTATCGGTATTGCAATGCAAAGGGACAAGCCCAATGAACTCTGAAATCGAAATGGGCTTACTTTGTGTATAGCCCATGACGACATAGAGTGGGCTCGTATGGTTCCGAATAACCACAAAATTCGGTGGCGACTCCATTTTGACTTAAATTTCGAACCCGAGAGCAATCTCACCACGAGATTCATTCGCCTACCCAAACCCGCGCGTGGCCGCGTCGGGGTGGACCTACGTCATGTCCACAGTATGTCATATAATCTGGAAAAATTTTAAAAGTTGAAAATTTGCGTGTTTCGGTATTTTTATCGCTTTTACGAGATTAACGATTAAATCGTCATATTAATTTGTAAAATCGTAATATTCGGCCTAAACTTGTAATAATGATTATACTCTGTAAAAATGAGGTTTTTGATGATTTTTAATAATTTGGTATTTTTCTGATATTTTAGTTATCGATTATTGAATTGCTACCGTTTACGGACAAAAACGATTAAAAGCCGATTTTTAGTTCTAGTAGTTAAACATTTTATTTTAATCTGAAATTTGACATGGAAAACCTTTCTAATAAAAAATAATTTTATGAATATTTTCGTAATTTTTCAGAATTGTTAAGTGGGTGAATTAATTAATCACTTTAAATCATCGTTTATCGTTAAAACCGTGTTTGTCGCTTTAATTTCCAAATTTCTGGTCTTTTGTTTAAGTCTAGAAAAAATGTGTTTATGATGGTTTCATATTAAAATGTAATTTTATGATTTTTATTGCTTTAATAAAATGTTTAGGAACGATAAGTTTTATTAATGGAATCGTTAATTGTGAAAACGGGTTTTAAAAGACGGTTTTAACGGAATTTATTAAATCTGGAATTTTGGAGATCTGAAAAAATTAGTAGTTTCTGGAAAATCATGATTTTTAAGTTTAGTAATAATTTTTGGATATTAATACTTAAATCGTTTTGTAATTACTTTTTTTATTAATCGTTATTGTCGAGGTTAGACGATTAACGAGAAAACCCTTTAAAAATCGAGTTTAAGGATTCTGGAAAATCTTCTTTTCTGGACAGAATGTTCATAAATATATTTTAGCTATTTTACGTAATTTGCTATTGATTAAAGTCTTTAATTAATAGTATTAATTTTTGGACATAATTATGATTTGTCGTTAAAATGGTCCGTTTCACCTAAAAGAATTATGTTTCCAGCCATTTTGAAAATATTTAAATCTGAAACTTTAATAGTTAAATCATCCTTTAACATACTCAAAATAAGTTCAATGGTTTATTTAATTTAATAAAAGACGTTAAAAGATTTAATTTGACATTTGCCGTAAAATCTTATTTATAATTATATTGTCGATACTAATAATAATTAGGGAATTTTAGCTTTGTAACTTTTTAAAATACCCTGATTAGTAATATTAAAATGTTTAAGACATTTTTAATCATTTCATAAACACTTGTAAGATATTTTAATAATTTCATAAACCTAAATGCTCTCACTTTGATAATTAATATCGTAAAGGCCGAAAGTATTAGTTTTATAAATCTATATCGTTTACTAAAAATGTTGTGTTAGTATGAACTAATATTTTCGATATTTTGATATGATGCTATTTTTAGTAAAGTTTCTAAAAATAGAAAGTTTCCTCTTTTGGAAAGTGATCTTTTTCCTTTTGTTCTCTTATTATCTATAATGATGATATCTTTTATTTATCAATAATGACTTGTTTTGGAGTTATGGAATAAGGACAAGTGTGGGTTTAGAGTAATATAGTCTGGGATGTACGTTTTTGCCATCAGTTATAAAGCCGGTGTGTCTATTTGGGGCACATTTGGTCGTTCAACTGGGCGTAGTTTCGCCCAGGAGAGTGTATGTTTTGACCTTTAGCTAGATATCGCATCGTGTTAGTCGCCGTCAGCTGAACTAGACATATTTGTTGACTGGATTCTGTTATGAGTTAAGTCTACAGTTCTCGAAGCTAGTTTCTAGTATTATCCTAGTGAAAGTCTAGATTCTACATTAATCCTATCCATAACGTCATTTTGAATATTTTTATTATTATCGATATAATTTGGTTGCAGGTTGGCAAATGTTTTATGTTTTTTTCGGAAAAATCATTTTTATTATATTGTTTCGATACGTGAAGTTTTTCACTGAAAGCTTATTTTTTTGAATAATGTTTTACTGTTTTCCGTTCTTTTACTATTTTTCTATAATAGTAAATACAGTTTTAAAATCATGTTTTACGGCTGGGAGAACGTTGACGTTGCTCCCCACTGATTGTGGTTGTTGTGTTTTTAACATGGCAGGTATATGTGTTTTCCTTCGGGTGGGCTAGCGAGCAGTTATGGATCTTGCTTGTTTTAATAAGATCACTGTATTATAGATTGTTAAAACCCTTTTTATGGATTTTATTTTAGTTTTTTATTTTCTATTTTTTGTAGCCATTTTTATTTTATGGCTTATGTATTGACTTACCATTTTTATTTAATCAAGACATAGCTACAATGTGTTATAATCCCACTTCTACAGTGTTTCCTCCACTGTATTGCGTTAGAATTTCTAGGGGATTACACTTGGACTTTAAGGTGACGGTATGGAGTGTTTAAGGATGATATTTTGGAGTTATTTTGGTTCCACAAAGGTTAGGAAAGAAGTACGGAAATCGAAAGTCGAAAAACGATTCGTCGGTGACGATTTTCGTTGCAAAGGGGTGGTCCCATGCCATATTTTTTTGATTCACTTAGAAAATGTAATTTTGAATATCACCATTGTTTAGGTCTTTGAATTAATAAATTTAGGCTTTCGAAACGCCTCAATCGGAGTCCGTATGAGAAAATAGAAACCGTTTTACGAAATCACGCAGAATCGCGATAACGATAGAAATTTCAGTTTTGCAAACTGTAAAGTGAAATAGAAAGGTCCAAAGGCACAAGAATTGAATATTAATATTTAAAAAAGTTTGTCGAGACTCGATTTATTAATATTACTCGTTATTAGAAATAATTAAAATGATCAAAAATATGGGGTGTTACAGGTAGGGCCCAGCCGTTAGTACTATGTTGTATTAATTTATATTATGTGACGTATTAGTACTAATTTTTGTAAGGTTTTGCTTGATACGTTGTCCCATTTCCGGAGTAGCCGGGTAATAGATGCTCGATGTAAAGGCCTCGACAAAGGCTTGATTTATTTAATTTTGCATTAATGAGAAGCATGTTTTTCTTTATTTTATTTTTTTGTGGTGGCTCGCAACTCGATTCTTTATTTTGCCCAGAGCGCCCTTTCGGGTTTTCACTCCGTCCTCGGCTCACCTTTTGTTTTTTGTTTTTTTTTTGCTTTTTTTTGTTCTTTTTTTTTTGTTCTTTTTTTTTACGGCTCGCAACTTGATTCTTCAATTTGCCCGGAGCGCCCTTTCGGGTTTTCATTCCCTCCTCAGTTCGTCTTTTTTTTACGACGGCTAGCAACTCGATTCTTCATTTTGCCCGGAGCGCCCTTTCGGGTTTTCACTCCGTCCTCGGCTCATCGTTTGTGCTTCGTCATTGAAATCACTCGTTAATCGAAGCGTGTGATGGGTTCCGATTTGCACATGAATCGAATAATCGATCTTGTTAGTTTTAATTATACCCTTGAGGGGTTGCCTACGTATCCGTGATTAGACGAAATCAAACCATGTTCGTAGTTCGTAAAATGTGAGTGATTTTGTACTTTAGACTCGTTATGCCAATTATCGATGTGGGATTCATAGAGTGTGTTTTGCATGGGCTTTCACCCTAATTGGAAACTAAGGTGAAGCGATCGGGTGTGGACCCTTGAAAGTGACAATTACCGAGATACCGTGTTTAGGTCAAGGCAACTGGTTTGGATGGTTCTGGATTGTGGAGCTAGGTAGTAAGTGGCTTCAATGGATCAAAATCTGAAGTTGTATTTTTTGGTGTTAAGGCTTTGAGGTTACGGTTTCGTAATGTGGTAGGATAGAGGAAGTTGAGTAAAAATGACTCAAGCTTTTATCGGGCGGGATGTAAATTACGTGGGTTCTGATTTCCATGTCTAGCCCTAATGGTTGGGATTATCCTATTGAGCCTGAATCCTCAAAATTTTGGACCGTCTTCTAACAAGTGTCTCGGGAAGGTCTTAAGGGTTGTAATGTAGGCAGGCTGAAATTTGGTGCTAGCTGACCAGTCTGCTCGTTTTTTTACTTTTTGTTCGGACTTATATTTGAAATTGAGTTGGATGATTGGATTTTGATTTTGACCATTGAGCTTGGTCTCGATCGTCTCGCATTATTGAATCGGGCCGGCTTGCTTGGCCTTGGTTTCATTCTTTTCTTTGGCTTCTTTTGCCATTTTAGATAGACTTCTTTTTTACGTCAGACTAGTACTTGTGGTAGGAGTTGGTCGGTCTTTATTTGAGGGATGTTTATTGTGGAAAATGAGTTTGCCTTCCGTCTTTGATCACAAGCTAAAAGACTATCTAGATTCGTCATAGGATTCAGTAATGCTCGTTCTAAGGGATAGTTACTATACAAGACATGGAATAGGTAAAAGAGAACACGGGATCTTGGTTCTTGTAATTCCTCGTTGTTTTGAGGAGTCAATAAATTTATAGCATGTGCTTTAAGTGTAACGAGACATAAGTGAGCGTATTTGTATTATTTGTTCAAATCAAGCATTTGTCAAGGCGCGTAATTGAAAAGAAAGAATCGCATTTATTGATAGACTCCGAAAGGAGTAATGTTTAGACGGGACTAGGGAGGTCGGGACATGTCCCCCGTACCTTAGACTCAACATAACAATGACGCTAGAAGGAAAATAAAAATACTATGATTTGACCCTACTGTGACATTGACCTAGTCTCGGGGCCTTATTCTTAGTCTTAGATCCTTATGAAATCTCCAGGGATGCGACCTGTTGGTAGTGCTCTGGATTTGTTTCGATTGATGGACTGTCGAAGGGTTTGAAATAACTCGTGACAAACACTGATGTCACTATCTCTCCCTCGGTATTCCTAAAGGTAAAATTTGCTTTTTATCGTTTCGAGGGAGAGAATGTTCCTTCCTCGATCATGTTTTGGATCACGTGCTTTAGTGCGAAGCATGCTTCGGTATCGTGTCCGTTACCTTGATGAAATAGGCAATAGGCATTAGGACTCCATTTTTTGGTTCGTTTGTCGACCGGTGGGTCCGGAGTTGGACCCATGGGTGAGATTAATCCTTGATCGACCAAGTATTTCAGAGTATCGGTGTAAGACAAGTCAATCGGGGTAAACTTCCTTCGTGACGTCTCTACTTTGTTGGATATGGTTTTATAAGGCCTTGAGGTTTTTCCCGTATTGGTCTTAGGAAGGTTTGATCGTGCGGAACATTCGAATGACCCACTTAGAGTAAGCCCCCGGACGTGTTAATTGACTGAATTGGTATTTGCTTCTCTTTCCGTGTCTCTACTTTCTAGTAAATCGAGGCGACTGCTAATATTGTGGACGGAAGAACTCAGATGGGTTATCGAAGCATGGACATTGCGAACCAATTCGGTTAGGGTGTTGACATCATTGCGGATGCCCTCGATGGTATTTAAATTCGTGGACATGTTGAAGGATGGTTCTGCAGGATAATTTTGGAGATTAGAACGGATCCATCGGATGACGTGAAAGACTCGACGAATGCGCGTAGGTGAGCGACACAGAAATGAAAACCTTGATTCGCACGTGTTTGCGGTCATCAAGTTTGGGACTCGGGTGCTTTTGACATTTGGTGTATTCGGCAAGACGCCTAATAGACTCGGATCTCTGGAACGAGATGATTTGACGGAAACCTCGAGGTTATATATAAAGAGGACTCTCGAGATGAGATGACCCAAAATGTAAGAACTCGAACGGAGGTGACCTTAGTAATTAACACAGATAGTTAATCACACAGTTGTACGACGTAAGGAGTTGATCTCGATCCCGGCTCAGAATCAAATGGTTTTGATGTTCTCGAAAATAGATGTTTTCGGAAATTGATTTCTTGAAAGTGGAAGTTTGAGATCGACATTACGATGGTTTAGTGATATCGCTTGTGATATGTCGGAAAGTGTTGCCTATGTGGGTGTCAAGAGTTCATGAGCTGAAAAATTGACAATAGCAAAGGCGTGAATTGTGATTTTGTAAAAATACGGTTGTAGCAAAACCGATTTTGAAGACATGTGAAAATCGTGGGGTTGCGTTGTTATCGAGACTTCTATTAGTTAGGAGTCCGATATTTGCAATGTAAAGGGTGTTTGTGAGAAAGTCTGTGGCAGTGTTTTGAAAGCGTGGCCAAAATATTGTTACAAAATTTAGGCGGTGAAAGTGTTTTTCTTTTTAGAAAACTTTAAAACGTGTGAATGTGTGACCGTGTTTGTCGACTCCATCCCATTATTCGGGATTTTGGCGATAGTGACGGTATGTGTAAAAATGTTTGTGGGTATAACCATGTTAGACTCCTCGATTTCATCAATTGAAATTTTGGCGATGCTAACGATATGTGCAACAAAATCTAACCGTATTAGGTGTCTTGATCCCATTGGTTGAAATTTTGGCAATAGTAACGGTATAAGCAAAAATGTTTTAAAAACAAAGATGTAACCGTGTTTGGTGCCTTGGTTCCATTGGTTGCAATAGTAACGGTATATCATTGTCTTGAAAATGACGAGTTTTGTTTTAGCCAAAGTAACGGTGCTGAAAACGATTTTCGAAAACGGTAAGTTTGAATTTAGTCAGGGTGATGGCACTAACGTGTCTTTGAAAACAAGTTTTGATTTTGGCCAGAGTAACGGCGCCAAAAAAATGGTTTTGAAAATAGTGAGTTTGACTTTGGCCGGAGTAACGACGCAAAGACTGGTTTTGTAAAATATGTCTTTTTGAAAACGGAGTTAGGGTGTAGTTGAATATGTTGTCGTGGTTGAATCCAAATTTTAATGTTTTATTCGGGTTGTCACAACACGCTACACATAACTAGGAAGGCATACACTCATGCAGGATGCAGAATCGGGTAGGCTAGGGTAGGCTACCGCACACGAATAGTCTTTGCTTAGATGGCAACGGGTCACCGGGGGAGGTGAGCGTCGTCCCGTTTGCTTAAATCAGTTCGCTTGGCGTATTCACGGAATGCGTGACTACCTTGGACGGCCGAAACGTCAATCGAGGGTCTCCCCGTGGGGCCGGTCCGGGAACCTTATCGCAAAAAGGTGGATTGGTCCTAAAACTGGTTAGGGTGGGCTGTAACACCCCGACCCAATCCTAGGGCCGGAAATGTTAACCGCGGTAGCTCGTCAGGCTTTGTACTAGTCCCACAGACCAACACGAGTCCTTTCCAGCGCATTTTGTCCTCACTCATGTGCATCCTGGAAACCTTCCCAGGAGGTTACCCATCCTAAGATTGCTCCCAGTCAAGCACGCTTAACTGTAGAGTTCTTATCATGGGCAAACCAGAAAAGAAAGTGCACTTTGTTGATATGAGTAGTACTTCAAATCCCTTTAAGCAAAGCTCATAAATAGGACATCTTCAATCAATGTGGGGTGTTTCAATCACTCCCACTTGAAGAACGCAACGTCCTCGTTGCGCCTGGCAGCATAACCGCTGACCCAGAATCCATCCTCGCTAGGTGCCAAATGCACGGTCGCAGGGTTGCTCTGATACCGTTTGCTTAGATCAGTTCGCTTGGCGTATTCACGGAATGCGTGACTACCTTGGACGGCCGAAACGTCAATCGAGGGTCTCCCCGTGGGGCCGGTCCGGGAACCTTATCGCAAAAAGGTGGATTGGTCCTAAAACTGGTTAGGGTGGGCTTTTTAGGGCCAAAACCTGTAGTGACCACAAAAAAAGAACTAGGAAATGGGTTTTACCGACCTCGTTCAAGTAACACCACCACTGGAAACTTGTTTCCAAATCTCCAGCGTAGTCGCCAAACTGTGGACGCTCGCCCACACCACTGCCCGCGTGCATTCGCACAGGGACCAGTCGCGACGGCCACCCACACGACCCGTCGTGGACGCTCGTCGCGTCCGGGCCGATTCGATCTCGCGTACGGGGCGATGTGTCGGACATCAATTTGGTTGACGATTTGAATTGTACTAGACGGATGTAGGGACATCCGTATTTCCGTTGGAATCGATCGAGACGTGGTTGTAAATATTTAAAGGCTGATATGTTTGGTCTGACGACCTTTTTAGTGAACCGAATTCCTTGCCGATTTGTGGAGTCACCATCGAGTAATTTTGGGATACTCGGAAACCGTTCATGTCAACTTTAATCTTTAGCCGGCTTAAAGCTGAGTGACATGGCGACCTAAAGATAAAGACTTGTACCCTTAAGCATTCTGATAACTCGCTAAATATTCATATTTTCACCCCGTTTTTATGTGTCGTTAACCTCGTTTATAATAATATTTAAACTATATGATACAATTTTGTGAGATTCGATATTTAAGGGCATGTGTATTATTTATCGTGCTAAATGGACTGATTTCAGCGTTAATTATGATTAATAGGTAATGGAACGATAAGTCATGGAAAGATGGTCCAAATAACGAAGGTTTTGAATACAACCCAAGTGAAAGTTGGGTGGTGGATTGGAATAAGAGGAAGAGATTCCAATATCAAGGAAAGAAGGGAAAAATATATTTGATGAAGATACTTGCCAAAAACACTACGGAGATGAAGGGGATATAATATCAGGATATAGAAATTCAATATCTCTTATTCTTCCAATTTCATTAACTTTCCATATTTCTACCCAGAAATTATATCTCAAATATTTCCTAAATTTTGACACAGTGTAACTATAAATACCCGGTTCCCATCATGAATAACTCAAGCAAGCAAACACAAAAATACCAAACCCTATTAGTAATTGAATTTAACGGTTTTCTGGAGCTCGGAGCAGTCCGTCGGGTGAAGCGGCTTCAACTCGAAGGAAGACGGAAGCACTACTTGTGGAGGTGTCGAAACCAAATCAAGGAGGAGTCTTTTTGGGCTAGATATTAAGTTCTCTACTCCTTAATACTTGTTAATTTCAGTTATTAATTTTGTCTTGGATCTTATATGACGTTAATCGTTCAGTTATGAAGTTACCAATATTATTTGTTAGTATTCAATTTTATACTCGTCTTTATTGTTAAATAGCTAGTTGTATTATTTGGCGCGGCGTTAAATTATACAACCGAGTAGCAACTATATTAATTTAGGACTGCGAATTGTCACTAGATTAATCTAGGAGTATAATTTGATCTAGTTAATTTTAATTGACTAGGATTAATGATGTCTTTCTTGTTCTTAATGCGACTAGTTAACTTACGGAGCGTCGAAACTTACGTAATAATTAATTAGTTAGTATTGGTGGTCGAGCGGCTCGACACCGATTATAAGTAAGGAAGGATAGGGAGATTTAGCGGCTAAATTCTCTACAATTAATCTATTGATAAAATAATATGGGTACGACGAGTCGATTTAGTAACTGAATGGGTAACCGAGTATAAGAAATATATGAGCCGAATTATTATGCTTGTTTCACTTGTATATATATATTAGGATATTAGTATAGTTTATTATGGAGTAGTTAATTAGTTTAAATTTTTCGAGACAATTAATTAAACCCTCCTTTCCGTATATATTCTTGTTAATATTGTTAATATTTTATTATAATCGTAAATATGTAGTGGACTAGTTAATGAATAAATCGTCTCTCCGTGGGATCGACCCTTACTTGTACTATACTACGTAATTTTTAATATCGTTAGCGTGATAAGAGTAAGGTTATAAATTATTAATTTGAGTGCGGTAACGACACGTACCACATTCCATGTCTAAAATGACTCTCATTGCTAATGATTTCGGCCATCCAGAAACCGTAGATTATGAGTAAGGGGTGAGGATACGTATTGGAAAGCCAACATCCGATAGACGTCAACATCCAATCCCGCCCGCACGTAGCGGCTTCTACTAATAAATCAGTGGGCTGATAACTTCGTTCCTTAAATGTGGCGGAAGTACGATAACATCCGTGTTTTAAACCTATGTCTTTGCTACGTCGAGGGAAGCCGAGATACTATCTGGGCTCCCACTCCCTTAGCGATAGAAAAACTAAGACGAGTAAAAATAAAAGCAGCTGCCCGAGCTTATTATTATTATTATTATTATTATTATTATTATTATTATTATTATTATTATTATTATTATTATTATTATTATTATTATTATTATTATTATTATTATTATTATTATTATTATTATTATTATTATTATTATTATTATTATTATTATTATTATTATTATTATTATTATTATTATTATTATTATTATTATTATTATTATTATTATTATTATTATTATTATTATTATTATTATTATTATTATTATTACTCCGTATTTTTTTGCAAGAATGATATGACTCCTTTATTTTTCCATGTAGAGTAAACAAAGGAGACTAAACTTACAAAGATATATCCCCTAATATGTTGATCATATACTACAAAAACCCTTCCTCTAGACCAATGACACTACAATCTCAAATATCTACTCAAATCAGTATGTGAAAACCTCAATTTTGTAAAAACTTCAAATTTGATCTGCTTTATCAACACAGTATAAGGCCTATGTATATCCTCAAAGATGCGTCTATTCCTTTCTAGCCAGATAGAATGTACAGCCGCTGCAATGCAGGAACAAAATCAAGCATGCTTCCTATGCTTCTTATGTCTACGCAAAGAACACCAAATCATCTTCTTCTGCAGGTCATTACCCCTTTCTGTCATCTGCATCCAATTGAGCATTCCATACCAAACCCTTTTAGAGTAGGAGCATTCAAAGAACAGATGAGAGTGAGTCTCCAAATCCTCCTCACAGAGATATCATCTATTAACCAAGCTAATTCCTCTCCCTTGCAAAGTATCCTGAGTAGCCAGCTGACCCTGGCAAGCCAGTGAAGCAACTATACCATGCTTAGGTAGTATGTAGTTCCCCTTTATCACCTGAAGCCATTTCAGTTTTCTATGCTTGCCCCTGAACCAATCGTACGCAGAACTGAAGCAGAACTTATTCCCTTTCACCCAACTGCTAAGCAGATTTTGAGCATTCTCAATGCTACCTGCAACCCTTAAAAATCTCATCCCTGACAGTTAGAATGCTTGTGAAAGTTGCAGTAAACCTCTCTTTCTTGTGAATTTCCCAGATTCACCGAGGTCCAAGCACATAAGCGTTAATCCACTGGCCCCATAACCCCTCTTTTTCATGAGATAATTCCCAGAGTTTTGCACTTATAGTGGCTTTATTCCAAGCCCTTAGATCAGTGATCTGGAAACCTCCCTCCTCTCATGGGGAGCAAATGCTATCCCAGCTTTTCAAGATCATCCCCTTCCTCTGTAACGTCCCAGTCTAGAAGTAGTTTCTGCATATCCTTATGATACTCCTCAGGACATTCAGAGGAAGTAAGGTGTTTGCAGACCAAAAATTCATGATACCAAAAACAACAGAGTTCAAGAGCCGGACCCTACCAGCAAAGGTAAGAGTGTGCGCAGACCAAGAGCCCACTAGATCCTGAATTTTCTGAATCAATCCGCTGTAGTGCACCAGTCTATTGGAAACATCATTGAGAGGTATCCCTAAATACCTGCAAGGGAAAGCACCCTCATTGAAACTAGTAACCTGTAAGATTTGTTGCTTAATATCCAAATCAACGCCTCCAAAATAAATATCAGTCTTCTCCCTGTTAGCCTTAAGGCCTGCCTCAGAAGCAAAAGTTTCTAGGGCTCCTAGAGCTGCTACAACAGAAGGTACATCCCCTCTCATGAATATCATTAAATCATCTGCAAAGATAAGATGATTTAATCTTAGTTTCCTACATTTGGGATGATAAGAAACATGAGCATCATACCCAACTTGCCTCAACTTTCTAGATAGCATCTCCATACTCAAGACAAAAATATAGGGAGAGAGGGGATCCCCTTGCCTCACCCCACTTTCTCCTTTGAAAAAGACATGAACCTCTCCATTAATCTTTAAGGAGAACCAAGATCCTTTGACACATTCTAGAATCCAAGAGGTGAATTTAGGAGGGAACTGCAGCGCAACCAACATTTCCTCAATGAATGTCCACTGAAAAGAGTCAATCGCCTTCCTCAAATCAACCTTCATGAGACATCTGGGAGTCAAATACTTCCTGCTGTAACCCTTTACTAGTGCCTGGGATAATGCAATATTATCCTGCATACTCCTGTTACTTATAAAAGCACCTTGCTCCACCCCAACCAACTTACTTATGACTATTTTAAGTCTATTAGTTAACAACTTACTGATGGTCTTGTACAAACAGAACAACAAGATATGGGTCTAAAGTCCAATACCGAATGACATACCTTCTTCTTTGGTATTAAAGAAATCAAAGTAGCGTTAGCTTGTTTTACCATTTTCCCTTTCTTGAAAAATTCCAAGACAGCCCTACAAAAATCCTCCTTAATAACTCCCCAAGATGCGTGAAAGAACCCAGCTGAAAACCCATCTGGACCCAGACTCTTATCTGCTCCTATTGTGAAAAGTGCACTCCTAATCTCCCTTTCATCAGGTATCAGCAAAAGAGCTCCCAAATCCCTTAAGTTAACAGTCTCTCCATTCATAGCCTTAGCATCAATATGTTGGACTGCAATAGCTTTTCCAAGTAAACATTCATAGTAGTTGACAAAACCTTTAGCAACCTCCTCCCTTCCTTCCCTAAGGCCTCCCTCATGATCGACAATAGCCCCAATTATTTGTTGAGTCCTTCTTTCCTTCACCCTATTGTGAAAATAAGATGTAGCATTATCATCCACCTTTATATTCTCCATCTTTATTTTGCTCTTTGACTCATAATACTCAACTGTGCTTTCTTGAGCTGCGTAAGCTTATTTATAAGTTCAGCTTCCTTCTGCAACAAAACCTCAGAAAATAAAGATGACTGAATTTTAGATTGACACTTATCCAACTCCTCACTTAAACCATCTATCCTTGCAGATAGATCAGAATAATGGTCCTTATGTAACTCCTTCAAAACCAGCTTAACATTTTTAAGTTTATGAAATAGTTTATAACCTTCAGTCCCGAAGACCTCCTTTCTCCATGCCTCAGCAACAATAGAATGATATTGAGGATGATCAGTCCAGCAATTTAAAAAGCTGAATCTCCTTTTATGCCCCTGCTTTGCCAGCAAAGTTACCGGGACTGGAGAGTGGCCAGACACTCCAGCAGGTAAAAACTGGACATAAGAATCCACGAAGTCCCAATGCACATTTACTAGAGCTCTATCCAACTTAGTCTAGACCCTAGAAGAAGGATCCTGCTTGTTAGTCAAGGTGTATTCACACCCCTGACCTGGCAGCTCCTGTAATCCACTAACCATCAAACAATTGTTGAAAGCATCCATGTCTTCATCCACAGGATCCGATCCTCCAATTTTCTCCTCCCTATTTCTGATGATGTTAAAGTCCCCTTTTACCAACCAACTTTTTAAAGTTTTAACCCCAACAAGCTGAGTGCAAAGGGCCTCCCTCCCAACTGCATCATTTCTACCATATACTACTGTCAAGAGACAACCCTTATTAGTGGCATAATGGCTAATATCACAGTGAATAAACTGATCCCCTATCTGGATAACACTAACCCTCACTGTAACAGGATTCCAGAGAAGCCATATCCTCCCATTATAGTGAGAACAATAATTTATTCTTCATGATGGCTTTAGCCTTAGGTTCCTTTATTCTGGTCTCCAAAAGACTCATAATATCAATCCCTCTACCCTTCATAAATTTGAGCACTTCATGTTGCTTGTAAGGTTTATTCCCTCCCCTAAATTCCAGGAAGAAATTATCATGGTTTGTCAGGAGGCACCTGCTCCTCTATGGGAACAGGAGAAGCCTCATCCTTCTGCATCCCTGACTCATTCTACAGAATTTCAAATGTATTATTATTATTATTATTATTATTATTATTATTATTATTTTGTAAGAATGTTATTTCTCTTATTCATCCATTGAGGGCAAGTAAGGGAATGACTTACAAAAAAGATATATCCTTTCATCTTTACGAAAACAAAGAAAATAAACCAAAGAAAAAATTCATTACTTTCATTACAACAGGCTCACACTAGGATATTTAGCTAGTAATCTAGCCTTCAACTCAGCTTTCATCATGGCTCCATGTTGATCAGTAGTTTTCTCCACCCCATTGAAGATTCTACTGTTCTGTTCGCTCCACATGTGATATACCAGAGTACAACCAGCCGCTGTAAACCACTCACGTTGCCAAGTTCGTAAAGGTAGAAATCTGGCCCTTCTAAGCATATGACCAATGTTTTCCCCAACTTACATAAGTGCATCCAGTTCTTTAGAATCTCCCAAAGCTGCCTAGCAAAAGGGCACCTGAAAAATAGATGTTCGTGAGACTCAGCATCAGCATAACAGAGAGTGCATATGTTAAAAATCATCATTCCCTTTTCCTGTAGTTTATCCACCGTGGGTAACCTCCGCTGCATAGCAAAGGATACTATAGCTTTATGCTTCGGTATAACCACAGCACATCTAGCCGCTTTCAATGGAGGAACTTTGTGCTATTTGTTGCGAAACCAATCATAACACTTCGTCGAATTGAAACGTGCAGCTGTAGTGTAACACCCCGGCCCAATCCTAGGACCGGAAATGTTAGTCGCGGTAGCTCGCCAGGCTCTGTACTGGTCTCACAGACCAACACGAGTCCTTTCTAGCACATTTTGTGCTCACTCATGCGCATCCTGGAAACCTTCCCAGGAGGTCACCCATCCTAAGATTGCTCTCACTCAAGCACGCTTAACTGTGGAGTTCTTATCATGGGCAAACTAGAAAAGAAAGGGCACTTTGTTGATATGAGTAGTACTTTCAATCCCTTTAAGCAAAGCTCATAAATAGGATATCTTCAATCAATGTGGGGTGTTTCATGTAGACCAGCTGAGAACCAGCCGCTCACTGTTACTTTTGCTTCCAGTCTTTAAAACGATCTCATCCTTGACATGTACTAAGCTTCTTAGGGCATTCGAGTAGCTATCATTGATTTTGATATCCCATAAGGATCTACCCTTAAGAACATAAGCTTTTATCTACATGATCCAAAGACTATCATGGTTCGTTTCTACTTGCCAAATCCATTTTGCAATCAACGTTTTGTTCCAAGCTAAGATTTCCTTGATATCCAATCCCCCTTCTATCCAAGGGGAGCAAATCGTCCGCCAACTTTTCATGCATATCATTCGTCTCTCTAAGTTCCCAGACCAAAAGAAATTTTTACAAAGTCTATTTATCAGTTTCAGGACATTTCTGGGCAGCAATGCAGTCGAACACCAGAAATTTGCCAGTCCAAATACCACAGAGTTTACCAATTCCACACGTCCTACATAAGAAAAATTGACTGCGGACCAATGCATCACAGCATTCTGTACTTTTACAATCAGATCGCTGATGGATGGATTTGTCGTGAATCCCACCGATCAAATAAATAACCGACAATACCTAACTAGGGTAGCTAGGGTAAGTCGGGTCGAATCCACGGGGACGGTAGAGGCGTCTAGACCAAGGTCGCCCAAATACGAGACTAAGTCAACGAGCTAAGCTAGAGAATGATAAGAGGGGAGAGAGCTAGACTAAGACTAAGGAGAACAACTAAGGAAAACGGGCTAGGATTAGGTCGGGGTCAAAGGGGTAACGGAATGGTTGAGGAAGAGCTAGAGCGAAGGAGGTAGTAGGGTGATCTAGGTTGGTCCGGGCTCTCGCAACTTAGACTCACCTAGAGGTTCCAACCTACTTAGTCATTCAAGCATTCCAACAAACATGTAATGTGCATCACTCAAGAGGAAACCCAAATCTTCCACCAACATCTCCAACAAACCCTTAATCACCCAATTAACACCCTAATCACCCTACTAACCCTAGCAAGAACACTACTCTAACATAATCAACTTAAAACTAACAAAAACAAGATGAATCAACATAAACATAAAAAAAACATAAACAAACTAGTGATAACTATGAACTAAGAACAATAAGACAATCAAAGATGCAAACTTGGATGATTAAACAAGAAAGATTAAAGGAAAAGAGAAAGGAAGGATTATACCAACTACAAAGGATGAAAAGGAGAACACTTGTATAGAAGAAAACCCAAATAATTCCACCAAGGTTGTCAATCTTGGATGGATTCTTCAAGAGATCCAATAATACAAGATTAAACTAAGATTAACTACTAATTACCGACTAATCTACACTAATCTAATCTAATCTAACCTAAAGTAGTCTAGGGTTTAGTGGGAAGTATCTAACATAAGCTAGGTGGAGTCTTAATACAAGAGGGGGTATATATAGGGTTACAAATGGAAGGAAGAAGAAAGAAACAAAGCGCGGCTGGAACTGACACATTCCCGATCGGGAAAGGGAATCCCGATCGGGAAACTTCAACTTTCCCGATCGGGAATTCTTGGACCCGGTCGGGAACGCTTGTCAGTAGGCGTCTTCTTTGTGCACCTCATCCCGATCGGGTTTTAGGCCTTCCCGATCGGGATGGGTCTTGTAGGCCTCCAATATGAACTTTTTGGTCCCTCCTTGCTTCTCATGGGCTTCCCATCGATTCTCGGGACTCGGGATCGGGTCTCGGAGGCTCGAGATTCGGTCCCAAGGTCTCGGGGTCGATTCCAAGGCATCGAATCATCGTTCCTTTACTCCGTTGGCTCCAAAATGTGTATGTATAGAGTCGGAATCGCTCCAACTCTTCCAAATCGGTCTCGGGAACCTGAAATGAACTAAAGGAAGCATAAGAAGCCTCTAAACCGCTCCCAAGGAGCGATTCTACAAGGAAAATGGGACCAAAACACTACAAAATAGGCACTACAAACCACACTTATCAACTCCCCCACACTTAACCCTTACTCGCCCTCGAGTAAGCACATACTAACTACTATACTAGCCGAATGGGTATTAGCGCACCCTACGCCCTTTCAACTCACGCGAGTACACTTAGAGGAAAAGTGTACCCCGCAAGGCAAGTGGGGTCTTGCGACAAAACTGTGGATGCAACCTGTAGACACCCGCATTTTGCCTGCTAGTGTCTATAGCAGTTCTCGACAAACACCCAATGATGATCGGACGCAAACGTGACTTAGTATACCCGGATTTGGACCCGAAATCAATAATATCTGACATGGACTTTTAGCGGAGTAATAATCTCACAAAACAGACCTCAAATTCAGGCCCAGTGGGTCGTTCCGAGCAAAATAAGACTAATTTGGGCCAAAACCGACACCAAAAATAAATCCCGTCTTTTAGCGACCGGGTCAAAACCCGGTCAAAGACGAACCCGTCACAAAAACAGCCCAAATGCATCTTCTAGAAGCTGGCGCCCAAACTCATTTTCAAAAAAGATCACACAATCAACCAAGTCAACCCTTTCCTCTTTTATCTCGGTTTACCTTATCCACTCGATCGAGTGGATTGACCCACTCGGTCGAGTGGAGCGTCAAAAACCGGATCAGGCCCATTTTCTAGGACACTCGACCGAGTGCACTAGGGCCACTCGATCGAGTGACCCTAGGTCGTGGGGTAAACTCTATAAATACCCCATGACCCTCACTCATTTCACAACTTTTACCAATGCAATTTTACCCTCATTCAACCCTCATTTCAGCCATACTCTCTACCCTACAACCCTAAGCAAACACACACCAAAAACCGAGTCCCTTGTCCCTCGAAAAACCGACAATTCATCCACACACACATACACCATAACTTGCATACATCCTCGATACTCCGACGTCCCGTCACTATTCGCGAGTCCATTTCCGAGGTCCTTACTAAGCATGTATGTTGAGGGTGTCCTAAACCCCATTTTGATCTTTGTTTCCTTTATTTAAGTTTTTTGTATCGTTAATATTATACCTATACTAGTATCGTAATTCTAACTCTAACTCTAACATCCTAACACTTTACATTTTTGCATACTAACTTTTTATTCGCGTTACTAACATTACTATTATACCGCGTAATATATATATTAGTATCAAATTTTCGGTTTCGGATACGTTTGACTATAATTGTCGCCTAAAATCCGTCTAATCCCTTTACGAGCAACGACGGTGGTGGAGCCCTTTCGAGGAGCCCCGCCCCAATGTACTCAAGGGCGTGACGTGATCGCGACTAATCGTAGTTGAACGCATTCGATCCCATTTTAATTAGTGCGGAACCCGTTGACACGAAAACCGACATCACATAACCCGAAAGGGTTAGTTTCGATGTCGTGACGTAGAGGGAGGCATTCCGTTGCTAATTCAAATTTTCCAACGTAAACGTTTTCATAAAATCCCGACAACGGTATTATAATCGTACATGTATACGATTATAGTACCGGAGGTCGAGTTAAATTCAAATCATGCGATATTTGCATTTAATTCGACCGACCGTCGATTTTACACCCAAAAAACGAAACGAGTTGACACTCGTACAGGGGCTACTCGACCGAGTGCATAAGTCACTCGATCGAGTAGCGTCCATCAAACAGGACAGAACCCTTTTCGAGGGGCTACTCGACTGAGTGCATAGGCCACTCGATCGAGTAACGTCCATAAAGCTTGGCAGAACCTTTTTCGAGGACGCACTCGACCGAGTCAGACCATGACCCGACCGAGTGGGTCCTGCAACCCAGAAAACCGAGAGCTTAAATGCAACATTTAAGCCTCGCCTCTTTTTACGACTTTTAGTCGACACGTGTAAAGCCAATCACGTGAATCCATTTTCCAAAACTCACGTTCATCACAGCACCTTAACGACTTTGATCGATTTTTCGACGTGATAAGTGGGGACAAGGTATCGAGGCATAAAATCGGGCTAGCGTCACGCCTAGGTCCTATGTCTCCGTCCTTCGTTTGATGTACAACATAATGTGCATTTAAACGGGGTTAGTCCACTTACACATTTCGCGGTCAAGTTTACATACGGGTCCGTTCCTATCTTTTTATTACCTTTTGTTCCGTTTATCTTCGTATTGGCCGGGTTGTATTTCCGCCCGTGTAACTTGTACGTTATTTATGTTTGAGTTTCATTTATTTACTTGCTTACCGCTTAGTATTTATGTTCGTATTGGCCCGGGTTGTATTTCCTCCTTAGTAATAAGAACTGTAGATAGAGAACTACCCTGCAACTTAACCTGGCAGGCATCAAGCTGCGCTTTGATGTCCTTAATTCGTGCTGCTATATTTGAATAAGATTGCCGATGGAGATTTTTAAGCCTTCCCTTTAGTCTTTTAATCTTAGTAAACAACTTAAAACTCTCCACACCATAAGCACCGTCTTTCCATGATTGCCTTACTGTGGGGAGAAAATCTGGGTGCTCCACCCAACAATTCATAAAGCTAAATTTGGCTTGTATTTTCACTGCATTCAAAATTTTTACTAATACAGGCGAATGATCAGATAAGCCTGCAGGCATATTAATAGCGTGAGAACCAGGATAAGCAGAAGACCATGCTTGATCAACTCCTGATTTTAAATCCTGTAACCCATTCCAAAGATCAACCCTCTTGTCCCCATCATTATACCCATAGACCATTGTAATATCCATATGAGAATTAGAAGCATAATGAAAAACCTTACAATGCACAAATTGTGCCTGCGTCTGAACAACCTGAACTGAAATAGATGAATCCCTCCACACAACCCAGATTCTGCCATTATAATGAGCTTGATAATTGCCCACCACTTTATAATTTCTGTAATAAAAGAAACAACAAACTAAAAAGGTTTATATGCCTAAGGGAGATATAAGTAGGGTAGATCAGAAGGGTGTTGTGCTAGGTGGTACCTCAGGTACTCAGATGGTGATCCCTACATTACCTGTTATTGAGGTCGGTCATGCTCTTGATGGGGATGTAGGGAAGCTTGATGAGATACCTGTAATGCATCAAGAATGCACATTTTTGGAGAAGATATCTGATTTCATTACTGTTGCAAAGAAAAAAGGATACAAAGTAAGGGGGCCTGATGATTTGAGAGGGTTACCATTACATGAAAAGAAGCAGCTTGTTCTCTCAAATAGGTTCGATTTGATGAATGAAATGGATGTGGAGCCTCCACTAGGTGGTACCTCAGATGGGGCTGAGAGGGAGTGATAAGTGTGGTTTGTAGTGCTTATTTGTTGTGTTTGGTCCCAGTTTTTCTTGTGGAATCGCTCTTCGGAGCGGTTTTAGAGGCTACTTACGCTTCTTCTAGCTTTTGTTAGGTTCCTAGGACCATTATTGGAGATATGGAGCGATTCCGACTCGTTTCCGACACATTTGGAGCCATCGAAGTGAAGCGACGATCATTCGGTAGCCTATACTCGATCCCGAGACCTTGGGACCCATTCCCGAGCCTCTTGGACCCGGTCCCGAGACCGAGAATCGATGAGAAGCCTAACAAGAGCAAGGAGGGACCTTTGGGACCATATTAGAGGCCTACAAGACCCATCCCGGTCGGGACAACCCTCATCCCGTCCGGGATGAAGTGCAAACAAAGAAGCTCTTCTGCTGAGTCAACCGGAACGGGATGAAGCCATCCCGGACGGGACCATGGAGCCATCCCGGACGGGATCACCATCCCGGACGAGGCCATGAAGCCATCCCGGACGGGACCATCCATCCCGACCGGGATGAGCCCAATACAGCACCGCGTGACTTCCTTTCAATTCCTTTGCTCTTGTAACCTTATAAATACCCCCCTCTTGTAATATTAGCTTATGTTCTTCATTACCCACTAAACCCTAGACTACTTTAGACTAGTGTAGATTAGTCTTTAGTTTATCGTTAATCTTAGTAATTAGTCTTGTATTAAGGGAATTCTTCAAGATTGACAACCTTGGGAGATTGTTTTGGGTTTTTCTCATTAAAGAAAGTTCTTATCTTTTCATCCTCTTGTTAGTAGGTATAATCTTCTTATTCTCTTTACTCTTAATCCTTGTTTAATCTTTCAAGTTTCAATCTTTTTTTTATTGTTCTTGTTCTTGCTAGTTTCATAATGGATGTTTTGTTATTTGTGTTGTTTCCTCTTGATAGTGTTAGTATTAGTTTTACTATGTGTGAGTAGACTTTTGTGGGGTTAGTAGGGGGATTATGGGTGATTAGGGTTGATTGGGGGTAAAGGTCAAATCTTTGTCACTAGTCACTCATTGTGCACACTATGTGTTTGATGAAATGCTTGTTAGAGTAGTAGTTGCAAATGCTCCTCTTGTTTGTTTTATTCTTCTCATTGGGTGATTGATTTGTGGTTGAATCCTTGTGTATTGGGTAATATCTTGCATGAGTATTCGGGTTTTGTCTTAGACACGAGAGTGCGGACATTGGCTTTGACGCGAGAGCGCGGACCGACCTTAGTGACTAGGTGAAACCTACACCCTCGATTACCAAACCATCCCACTACACTTATGAACCCGACCTAACCCTACTCTTTCCTTATTTGATTTCTCCTTCTTAGCTTATTTTTAGTCATATTTCCTTCCCTTCTTATCATTCTAGTTTAGCTTAGCCGTGAGACCTAGTCAAGTCTTTAGGTGGAACTTGGTCTAAACCCTCTTTACCGTCCCCGTGGACTCGACCCGACTTACCCTTTCTAACCAGTTAGGATTAGTTGGATATTATTTGTTGGTGGGGATCCACGGCAAATCCCTCCCATCAGGGAGAGATTGCAGATGGGAATGGAGGTTGATCAAGTAGGTCACAACTCTTCCCAGGCAGCTCCCCTCTCCATGCCTCAGGCTGTAATGCACTCAGTATGTGGAGAGAATAGTAGGACAACTACTGTGGTCAGGAAAACTGACCCTTCCGATATATCTAAATGATCACTTCTTCCTGGAATATTAGGGGTGCCAATGATCCTCTAAAGCAAATTGAGATATTAAATTTTATGAGGATGAATCAGGTGGATCTTATGGGTGTACTAGAAACTAGAATTAAGGAAAGAAAGGCAAAGAAAATTATCGTAAAATATTACAGAAATTATTATTATTATTATTATTTTTTTTTTGCAAGAAAAGGTTATCATTTCATTCATAAGATTGAAATTACAAGGTTTTTAATGCAAAAAAGATCTATCACACTAAAATGCCAAAGCATTTAAAGAACCAATATTCTCCAAAATTCTACTAAACTTAGGATGAGAAGCCTTATGAAAACCTACAGTTACATGAAACTTTATCCTAACTATCAAGCTATCTATAGAAGACTCCTTATCTGCAAAAAATTCTTTTGTTTCTCTCTTTCCATATAGCATTCACAACAGCTGCAACACTAGCTTGAACCCAAACAATTTTCCAGTGCTTTCTCTTACGGGCTAAATTCATCCACCGCACAATGGCCTTTAATGAATAATCTCGAAGATCAATATTCAACCAATTCACCATAGCATCCCAGATCTGTCTAGATATAGGGCAAGCAAAGAAAAGATGCGAGTGATTCTCCTGATCAAGAAGACACATACTACATCTGTTAGGCAGTTGAAAACCACGCTTACACAACTGATCCACTGTGGCTAATTGACTCTGAATTGCCATAGAAAGTGTCACCCTATGACTAGGGATTATATTACTAGACTCAAGACATCTTCCCCATCTAACTGTACCAGTATTGTGGAATAACTGATACGCTTTGGATACACAAAACTTCGTCCCCTTTGAACAGCTAGAAATCATCACCTGAGCTGAATGAGTGGAACCTGCTAACTGCACCAGCCTGTCTCTAACTGCCAAGATACCTTTAAACCCTACAGAATGGTATTCCTTAGGAGGAATATTCCAGATACTGCCTCCATCCAAGACATATGCCTGACACCACCTCACCCAGATGCTACTGCAAGGGTAAGAAAACTGCCAAAGCCACTTAGATAGAAGGGCTGCATTCCAGTCTACAACATCCTTAACATTGAATCCTCCTGCAGCCCAAGGGGAACAAATATCCCTCCATTTTTTAAAGACCAGACGACGAGCACCATCAGCAATCCCCCAGAAGAAGTCTTTACTCAGCTTATTAATTGCCTTAATTACTATCTTAGGTAACAGAACACTAGAACACCAAAAGTTCTCAATACCAAAGATTACAGAATTTAAAATTTGAGCTTTACCAGCAGCAGATAAAAGATGAGTAGACCAATGGTGCATATGATGCTGAATTTTCAAAATAAGGGAGTCAAACATACTAACTTTAAGTCTGGCTTCAGTCAAGGGTATCCCCAGATACCTGAAAGGAAAAGATCCTGTAGAAAACCCAGTGACCGAAGAGATAGCATCCCGTATACTAGGTTCAACTCCTCCATATTAAATGCATGTCTTATCAGTATTAGCATTCAACCCTGATAAAAATGCAAAGGAATTGAGAACCTCCTTTACTGCAGAAACTGAAGGAACATCTCCCCTAGTAAAAATCATTAAATCATCAGCAAAAGAAAGGTGAGTAAGCTTAATTTTGCAGCATTTGGGATGAAAAGACACTTGTTCCTTTGATTTGATAGACCTGAGTGACTGAGATAGTATTTCCATACTCATCATAAATAAGTAGGGTGATAAAGGGTCACCCTGCCTTATACCACTCCTACCTTGCAAAAATCCAGTGACCTCCCCATTAATCTTGAATGAATACCAAGGTGAAAAAATACAACCCATGATCCTATTGATGAAGACAGTAGGAAAACCAAAATTACCCAACATCTTCTCAATAAAAACCCATTGCAATGAGTCAAAAGCTTTCCTAATGTCCACCTTAATCATACATCTAGGAGTAAGATATTTCCTTCCATAACCCTTAACTAGAGCCCGAGAAAGAAGAGTATTATCAAATATATTTCTACCTGCCACAAATGCTGCTTGCTCCTCTCCTATCAGGGAAGGAAGGACCAATTTCAATCTGTTAGCCAAGATTTTTGACACAGTTTTGTAAAAGACTGTACAACAAGATATGGGCCTAAAGTCCAACACAGAACTAGCATTATTCTTCTTAGGGATAAGAGAAACTACTGTTGAGTTAGCCTGTTTAGGCATTTTATTAGACTTGAAGAAACTGCAAATAGCTTTGCAAAAATCATGCTCAATGATATTCCAAGAAGTCTTATAGAACCCTGCAGAGAAGCCATCCATACCAGGGCTACTATTAGAATCCATGGAGAAAATGGCAGATTTAATTTCATCTACTAGGATAGGGCTGATGAGCATCTGAATAACATCATCAGGAAGTCTACTCTGGCATGGAAACGAGCCAGAAGTGTCACAAGACTTACCCAACAATGTTGCATAATAATCATGGAAAGCTTTTGAGACCTCCTCTTCCCCAGTTTTCAAATCTCCATTATGAGATGTTATAGATCCCAACATTTGCTGATGCTTTCTTTCAGTAATTTTTGAGTAGAAGTACTTAGAAGAACAGTCAGATAACTGAAGATGTTGAATTTTAGCCCGTTGTTGAAGCATGCTTAATTCATCCTTTTTAAGAGAACAATAATCAGCTATAAGACCTCTTTCTTGATCAATATCCTCAAGAGACAAAGGGTCATCAATAAGCCTTCTTTGGCATGCCAACAAATTCTGTTTAGCAGTTGAAACTTGACCAGATAAATCAGTAAAACTCATTCTATGTAACTGAGTCAGAGCTTTCTTAACTAGTTTAAGTTTTTGAAAGAACTTAAAAATAGGAGATCCACTTACAGACTGAGCCCAAGCATTCTGCACAATATGCTTATACTCAGGATGAGAAGTCCAAGTATTCAGAAAACTAAATCTTTTCTTTGGCCTTTTCTCATGTGAAATATTGACCAGGATGGGTGAGTGATCAGAGATACCAGGATCACAGAACAAGGTTGAATAGGAAGGGAAACTATTCAACCAGTCAGAATTTACCAAGGCTCTATCAAGCTTTGACCAGACCCTAGAAGAAGGAGCCTGTTTATTAGACCAAGTTAGAGAGTGTCCAGAACTTTGTAAGTCCTCCAACCCACAACTAAGAATACACTGATTAAAATCCCACATATCCTTAAGAGCAGGAGGTGTAGAGCCTACTTTTTCATTAGGATGTCTTACAATATTAAAGTCACCAAGAAAAAGCCAAGCAGAAGAGGGAGACATTTGTAAAAGATCATCCCAGAGACTCAACCTCATATTTCCATCATTGTGAGCATAGACCACAGATAGAAGAAAGATTTTGTTAGTTTGGAAATGATGAAGAATGCCAGTGATATGCTGATCTGATTTCTTAGTAACTTGAAAAGAGACAGTGGAAGGATTAAAAAGAACCCAAATTCGACCATTATAATGGAAATCATAGTTAGTAACCACCCCCATGATCTAAATGATCTCTGGAGAATTTTATTAGCTTTATTCATCTTCACCATAGTTTCTGGAATTGACAACAAATCAAGACTATGAGTATACAAAAAGTCTTTAACCTCACTATGTTTAAGGGGATCATTGAACCCCCTAACATTCCAAGAAGCTACTTTCATGGGAAGGAATATCAGGTGGGACTTTCTCCCTAGCCTCACACAATCCAGTAGCCTCACCCTTAGGACATCCTGAGTGCTTTACAGCATCCACCTTAGGGGAACTTCCATCTGAAGGAGCCACTTCAGTGTACTGATCCAAACCTAAGAGGTCTGAGGTACCACCTAGTCCAACTTCAATCTCGGATGAATCTGGATCATCCCCATGGAACAATTGGAACTTATTCCTCAAAATCATAGGTTCCACCATGGGGCCAGACTGTTGCTTCTTAGAAGAAGAGTTCTTCTTATGTAACACCCGCAATTTTCCTAACTTTGTTATCTGTTCCGTTACGATTATATCGTAACTCTATAATATTTCATCAATTACATTTTTTCCATTTCGATATCTCTTTCATTATCGAGCCGAAAATTATTTATTTTCGTAAAAGGATTTTAATTATTCTATTTTTATTCGAAAATCCGTTTAATTCTTTTCGTCGCAAGTATGTTTAACTATTTTTGAAAAATCATATTTTCTATGAACAATAGTTTTAAAATCATATTTTTTATGCTCAAAAATATTTTATTTTTCAAAAATGGCTGTTTAATTATTTTACTACGCGATTGCATAAATAATTATTTTCTAATTCGTTTTAATCTGATTTCTTCGTAAACGCTTATATTATTTTACGAACCTACTTTTATCAACTTGAGAAATATTTTCGGACACCTTTTATCAACACTACATATTATTTTTATCCTATTTATTTCAACTCTTATCCTCGTATTTATTTTAATCGGAAACTTATCAAATCGATTTGTTGCTTGCTCTTTCCATCTCAACCACCTCGTCTTATAGTTGAGTTAAGAGTCCTTGTGACTTGATTATTCCTATCTTTTAGCTTCCTAATTTCTCTTTATATTCTTATTCATTCTAGTCTATTTTATTCATAACAAAAGTCTTCTTTTCTCTTTCACATTAAACTTCCTTCTTTTCATTCATCATCAATCTGATCCTAATTCGTCTCTAATTCTTTCCAATCTTGAGGGTAATTTAATTACTCTTATTCGTTCTTCATCTCATTTTCCCCTTTCTATTTACTTATAATGTGGTTTTAATACCATATGTTTAATTATTTCGTAGGCTATCACGCTAGATCTGACGAAGATGATTATTTAATTGATTCGGATCTCGATTAAGGTAACATTGACACGTTACTCGGTATTATGTGATGTTATTGTTGTAGATGCATGTATAGAAATTAGTTTTTGTGCGGTTTAATAATCTGTTTTAAAGACTTTATTTACAAAGTTTTTGAAAAGAGACTACTATTTATTTTAAGTCTAATTAATTCCTATTTATTTTCGTAAAATAATTCCAAGTGGTTTGGTCACAATAAATTGTTTATGAACAGGTGTCAAATTACTCCGCGATTCTGTCAGTTGTGATAAGATCTAAATTGAAACACTTAATAAACTTTTTATTTAATCTTGGTAATTTATGTACATATGATATGAAGAGTCTAGATAATGTTTCCAATTGGATTTTCTTTAAAATCAATTTTTAAACGTCTTTTATTAAACAAATACAATCGAGTGTCTAATTCTGACAGTTTTTAAATATATGAATAAAAACCCATGTTTTATTTGGAATTTGGATTTGCTCCTGAAATAAAAGTTGTAACTAAGTTTCTAAAGTTTTTAACCCCACTGATCTTACGTTGTTTTCATTTTTAATGATTTAATTACGAATTTTATAGTAAGACAGTGCAATTCTGGAAAATCTGTCAATTTGTTATTTAAATACTTTTAATTACTTAAACTTCAATCTTTTTATAAATAATTGTGATTTTGACTTTAGTTGACTTTTAATCATGAATTATACATTTATATAATAAATATAATGTTTACGTCTCGATGCCTAATATTAACTATTTTATATAACTCCTATTTTAATCGATTTCTATTTATTATAATAACTACTTTTGGAAAGTTATATTTCTAAATCTATAAAGTTTCTTCCTTTGAAAAACGAACTATATTTCTATTGAATTTTGATAATGGCTTTATTTTGGAGTTATGGAATAAGAGAAGTGTACGGGTAGAGTAATATAGTCTAGAGTATACGTTTTGCCATCAGTTATAAGGCTAGTGTATCCGAGCG
Organism: Agrostemma githago; assembly: GCA_958450325.1. NCBI lineage: Eukaryota > Viridiplantae > Streptophyta > Magnoliopsida > Caryophyllales > Caryophyllaceae > Agrostemma > Agrostemma githago. The sequence continues at coordinate 47,490,405 of OY288246.1, read as the reverse complement.
GGATGCATTGGTTGTTGAACTGGGCATGTTCTTGTCCAACAGTGTATGTTCATTTTGACCTTAAGCTCGTACCTCGCATGTAAGACGCCGTCGGGTTGAACTAGGCACAATTGGTGTTCCAGGAGGGGTGTGCATATTTACTTAAGCTAGGAACTCGCATTGATAAGTCGCCGTCCTATTATGGTTGAGTTGCCTGGATTAGAGATCGAAGTTTGATTTGTTAGAACTAAGTTCTCGAAGCTAGTTTTTTAGTATTCTCCTAGTGAAAGTCTATTCTGTTGCACTAATTCATATCCATAACGCCGTTATTACTATTGGTTGATACATTGACTTGCAGGTTGGCAGTCGTTTTGAATTATTTTACTATATCGATTTAAACGTTTTCCATTTTGAACTATTTTGATATAATAGTAATTATGCTTTAATGTCATGTAATATGGCTGGGAGAACGTCGTCGTTACTCCCCACTAAATTGTGGCTGTTATGTTTATAACATGACAGGTAATTTGCTGCTGAGTTTTGGGTGTGAGCTAGCGAGTAGCATGGATCCTACTCTACTTCATTTATATTAATTTTTGGATTGTTAAACCCATTTTGAAATTTTTTATTTTTAGCACTTTTATAAAAAGTGGCATTTGTATTGACTGACCGTTCTCTTTCTAAAATTTAGAACATCAGTGTGTTTTAATCCCAAATCTACAGTGTTTCCGCCACTGTATTGCGTTAGAATTTTTAGGGGATTACAGTTGGTACCTGATTTTTATGGGTCTTGAAGCTAGAAGACTCGACCGGGACCGACAACTGACAGGGAGTACTCGTCTTTTGCAGGTACCCGTCTCGCGTTTTTTTTCCGCGCGAAACTGTTACGTATATGAGTCACTCGACCGAGTTGACTCGTCACTCGATCGAGTGACCTCGCTGAAGGTCGCCTGCCAGTTTTCAAAGGGGCTACTCGATCGAGTCAGGCATGACACTCAATCGAGTGCCTGCCAGCGAACCCAATATTTGCTTACGGAAATTTGTTGCTTTCTCTTATCAGATTTGGCTATCCGACATAGAGCCCCCAGTGAGTATCTCCAATTACCGTAGCAGCCAAATCATCTCGAGGAGGCGGCGGATAAGCTCAAGTCATTACATACACCGAGCTTATTGGGATGAGGAGCTAAATTTCCACGGTGGACCCTTGATTAGGTGGACCATTGCTTGGTGGTTCCTCTCGAAATTGACGGGGCTAGCCAAGAGCGACCAAGCTTGCTACCTGGTGGTCCTGTCACTTGACTGGACTGTCCATATCTACCCGGACTGCATTTTGAGGCAGTTTGGTTCATCTCAGCGGATCCCCAAGTCTGAAGCAATCATTAGCGTTTCGCTCCAATTGACGGACGCTATGTGTGTGGTTACAAGGGTGGTTCACCCGTGCCATGTGGACTATACCCAAACCTTGCCAATCCGCTTGGGTTTCGGAGTCATAACGGAAGTGGACTTCCGAGGAGCCAGAAGAGGCCCGCAAGGCTTTGAAGATTGACGAAGCCTTTGACTTGGTTTGCCGGGAGACAGAGAAAGACACCATGGGTTTCTTTGACGAAGGAGAGACTCCTGCTACTCTTATCCGGTTGGAGTCACAAACTAAGACTCGAGCTAAAGGTGCCGGAGTTAGCGGCATGCGGGGGCGGCTGAGCACCTAGACTGACTTAGAAAAGAGGCTTGGGCCGAGACTGGCGGCCAGGGAACGATTGGGCCCGCGTGACCGGCTACCTGAACCAGTGAGGGCCCGACTTGAGCCGATTGAAGTGATTGAGGACTCGAGTTCAAAGAAACGAGTCCGGGCCAAGGAGGTTGCTGTGGTGACTCGGGAACGCTCGCCTCCGGGTCGTCGCCAGTGGACGGCCAAAGAGGCCAAGGACAAGGGAAAGGGCAAGATGCCTTAAATACCGAGTCCTTAGTTTTTTTTATTATTTAAATATTACTATTGTTTATTTTATAGTGTCGTGTGCTTTCTGAATTTTTTTTGGATTTTTGCAATTTGTAATTTCCTGAGTTTCTCAGGTTTTTTAGTGATAAATATAGGAAGTTTATTATTTAAACCGTTCCCGTCATTTTCTCGATTGCAGTGGTTGTGCCCTTTTGAAGGGCTGCCTACGTATCCACAATTAGCGGAATCAAACCAAACGTAGTTCAGATTTTTGTAAATTTGCAATCTCGAAATACACCAACACTATTAGTTCAAGATGTTCTACAACAGTAGAATAAATAATTCTAGCTTATTGACTTGCTTTCGAAAGTTTATGTAAAAAACGATTTTGATAAACTTTGCTAATGACATTGAGAAAGGGCTTAGGGGTAGTAACGCTTTAGCTGGTACAGGTTGGTTGGGTTGACAAACTCATTCCCGTCCAGATCTATCAGCATTACCGCTCCGCCTGATAAAATCTTTTTTACCAAATATGACCCAGCCCAATTGGGTTTGAATTTTCCCCTCAGGTCTACCTGTAATAAAGCTCGAACAGACTTGAGAACCAAATCCCCTTCCTTAATGTTCCTGGGCCTTACCCTCTTATTAAAGGCCCGTTGGATCATTTTCTGATAAATTTGAATATTGTTGAGGCGCGAGATTGCCCTTCGTCTAATAGAACTAGCAAGTCATACCGCGCTCGGACCCAGTCAGCTTCAGGCACTTGACTTTCTAATGGGATCAGGAGAGACGACACCTCCAACTCGATTGGCTAGACTGCTTCCATCCCGTATGTTAGGTAATACGGTGTTGCACCGGTTGCGGTGCGGATCGACGTCCGGTATCCCCATAGAGCGAAAGGTATTTTATCGGTCCAATACCGGTAATTATCAGCCATCTTTCTGAGTATGGTGACAATTGTTTTATTGGCTGCCTCCACCACTCCATTTGTTTGGGGACGGTAGGGCGAGGACGTATGCCTTTGAATTTTATACTTGGTCATCAGGGCCGCCATTTCAACTTGAAAGTGGGTCCCGTGATCGCTGATGAACTCATGTGGGATCCCGTATCGGCATATTATTTTGTTCTAGATAAATTTGGTAACATGTTTAGCATTGAGAATACAGTATGATTCAGCTTCGACCCATTTGGTGAAATAGTCGATACCTACTAAAATGAAGCAATGTCCGCCGGTACCAGAGGGATTTATTTTACCGATTATGTCGATACCCCAAGTCGAGAACGACCAAGGTGACGTCATGGTACACAGCAAAGATGACGGCATATGCTGCACATTGGCGTAGATTTGACAGTTATGGCAATGTTTGACATATAATTGGCAGTCGGTTTCCATATTATTCAAGTAGTACCCGAGCCTCATGATAATTCGGACTAACATTTGGGCATTCATATGTGGACCGCACTTGCCATCGTGCACTTCGGCCATAACTTTCTCAGCCTTAATTTTATCAACACATAAGAGAAGAGCCCCCTGTGTCGTGTTTTTGTATAGTTGTTGATGGTTGGGATTCGCCGTGTATCCCTACACCAAGTAAACCAACTAATCCTAACAAGTAGCTAGGGTAAGTCGGGTCAATTTTCGGGGACGGAAAGAGGGTCTAGACTAAGGTTGACCTAAATACATGACTAGGTCACAGGGTCACGATGGAGGAGAATTAATATGAATTGAATAGCTAGGAGGCAACAAAACAACCTAAGATAAGAAAATGGGTTAGACAACTAAAACAATGAAGAGGGAATAAAGCTAGGACTATGAATGAGCTAAGTATAACATAAACTAAATGATTCGATTAAGGCTAAACTAAAGCAACAAACAAGAGGATTAATAGCGAAAAAGATGAAGAAATCAATAAGGGGAAGAGTAGGGTTAGGTCGGGTTCATAGGTGTATAAGGCTAGTGGGGAAATCGAGGGTGTAGGTTTCACTTAGTCAATAAGGTAAGGCCGCGCTCTCGCGTCAAAGACAAACCCAAAAACTCATGCAAGATGCTACTCAAAACAAGAGAATTAAACCACCCATCAAACATACAATGAGAAGGAGGAAACAAGCAAGAGAAGCATGGCCACTACTACTCTAACAAGCATTTCATCAAACACATAGCATGCTTAACAAGTGACTAGCAATCAATTCAAGATTCAACCTTTACCCACAATCAACCCTAATCACCCATAAACATTACCTAATCCCCCTACTAACCCCACAAGAATCTACTCACTCATATCTAAACTAACACTAACATGAACAAGAGAAATCAACATAAGCATCAAAACATTCGTAATGAAGAACAACAAAGATGAACAATAAATAAATGATAAAGATTGAAACTTGACTAACAATAAAAGATTAAAGGAGAGGAGAAGAGAAAGATTATTCCAAACTAACAAGGAGATGAAAAGATTGAAACTTGTATAATAAGAAAACCCAAATACATCCACCAAGGTTGTCAATCTTGGTGGATTCTTCAAGAAATCCCGTAATACAAGAGTAGCTATCTAGATTAAGCTAAGATTAACAAAAGATTAAGGAAAGATTAATGAGAAACTAAGGTAATGATAAGAATTCTCCAACTAGGGTTTTGTATCATGTAGGGTGTTTAAAACAATACAAGAGGGAGGTATATATAGGGTTACACGAATAAGGGAGGCGAAAAAGTGAAACCGGGTGGAGCTGGGCCCTTTCCGGCCGGGAAGGTGATGATCACGGTCGGGAAGGGGTGGTTCCGGTCGGGAAGGATGTGCTCCCGGCTGGGATGGCCTCACAGGAACCCGATTCTTCTCGTCACTTCATCCCGGTCGTGATGGATGTGTTCCCCCGACCAGGATGGGTCCTTGTTTGCTCTTCCTAGGCTTCTTATCGATGCTCGGTGCTCGGGATATCATCAAGTGGGCTCCATGAGACTCGGGATCGAGTCTAAGCAACCGAGTCATCGTCGCTTCTCTTCGTTGGCTCTATATGCGTCGAAAACGAGTCGGAATCGTTCAATTTCTCCAAAATAGGACTTAGGAACCTAAAACAAGCTAGAAGAAGTGATAAATCGATATTTATACATATTTTTACCCCTTTAATATTATTATTTTTATGTCGTCTTTCATATTATTTTGAGCTAATAACGTATTTTTAGGATTTTTAGGTTAAGATATACGTTAATATTATTTATGTGCTAAAATAAGTTTTATTGTCTATTTTTAATAATTTAAAATAACCCATTTAATTGGAAAGTCAAATAATACATATATTCCCGTTTATATGATGTAGGTCTATCTTAAGACGACGATATCTCACTCATACGATATCGGAATCAAATGATTCAGGATGCATTGTAAAGCTAAGTTCGAGACCTACAAGTTCGTAGAAAAGAGCAACATCAAATTCCGTCATCTACTAGGTCGAAATCGAGCTATAAAAAGCAGGCCAGTAAATTCCGACACCAAACAAAATATTTGAAGCCCATTATAAGAAGAGATGATTAGGAAACAAGAAAAACAAAGAAAGGAAATAAAAGATTTAATAAAATAATAAGAAGGAAAGAAAATTAAACAAAAAAAAATATAAAAGGAGGAGGGAAGCCACACGTGAAGAAGAGGACAAAAAAAAAGAAAAAAAAGAGAGAGAATAGAGAGGAAGAGCAGGGGAACACAACGAAGAGGAGGCAGAGCCGCACGAGGACGGACCACGGAATCGACGGCTCGACTCCGTTTTAATCAAATTTCATCTTGATTTTTATGAGTTTTTTTAATCCTTATCTTATTTTTACTATTATTATGTTTAGTTTAGAGTAATTTTTAATTGGAGTATGTAATTGACTATTGATGTTAGGGTTTATGAGATTATGATATTGTTTGACTGATTAATTAGTTTGTTGGATATTTATATAAGATTCGTTATTTGACTATCTGATTCGTATTTATTAATTTTGTTTGGCCAACTTAATTGTATTCATTGAATCGGTCGTTGAATTAATAGTAATTTTGGTTAGGTTGCAGCGTTCTGGTCTAATCTTAATTACTAGAATCTTGTGTAGTAGTTGAGTCAGATATAATTGCAGCGTTCTGGTTATATTTTATTCAACTGATTAGTGATCTTAAAGCGACTTAATTTATTAATTTGATTCATGCGTTCATGGTTAATTTGATAAATTGGTTAGGATTAAACTTGCGTGCGTTCACGGGGTTTGACGAGTCAGAAAGATAAAATTGGTAATTTACTTGCGTTCAAGGATTAACCGATTAACTAATCTATCCAATATAACTAATTAAGTGAATCAATGATTTTACCCGACATCTATAGAAAATTACATATCTCCTATTTATCCTTTATAAGAACTTTGTACCTGTTTATTGCGATTATTAGTATTATTAGTTTTATTTATTTGATTTTAGTTAATTAGTTTAGTATAAAACCAACCCAAACAAACCCCCCATTATTCTATTTATACTTATATAACTATATAAATAATACTAAGTTAATCTGAGATAGTATCATTAGTCCTTGTGGGTTCGACCCTTACTTGCCCTACTACTAGTTAGTTAGAGTCTTGTAAGTGATTTATAAATTTAATTTTGACTGCGATTACGACACGCATCAAATTTTGGTGCCGTTGCCGGGGAACTGATTTGTTTATTATCTTAGATTATATATTAATTACCTAGTAAATTAGTTACTTATTTATCTAGTTAGTTATTTATTTTAGTTTATATATACTCTTTAATTTTTGTTTCAGGTACTTATTTATAATATTTAAGATGTCTGCTGGAGCGGAGAAGAGTTTAAGGGAGCAATTATTTTCTACGGAGACACCTACTAGTATTATTTTTCCTACTTTGGAAAAATCATTTAAGATAAGTCCAGGTTTTATCCAAATTCTCCCTAACTTTTATGGTCGATCTAATGAGGATGCTCTAAAACATATACAAGAATTTTATCTTGCTTGTTCCACGTTATCTTTGGATGGTATTGATGATGATTGTATTAAATTCCGAGCTTTCCCATTTACTTTGCATAAATTAGCTAAAGATTGGCTGTTCAATTTACCTAGCGGATCTATTACATCTTGGGATTGTTTAAAAAAAGTTTTTCTTGATAAATATCAACTTGTGGGTATTACAAGGGCAATAAGAAAACAAATTATGAATATTCAACAAGATGACAATGAATCTTTAAATGATTATTGGGATAGATTTAACCGATTATGTAATTCTTGCCCACAACATGAACTTAGTGAAAAAATCTTGATTGAATGTTTGTATGATGGTTTGCTAGATGATCAAAAGAGGTTGATAGACACTGCTAGTGGTGGTTCTTTAATGGATAAAACTCCAACTGAAGCTAGAAAATTGATTAATAATATGGCCATTAGCAGTCAACAATATGGAACCAAGAATGAATGTGATTTGAAATTGCAAAAGCAATTAAGAGAACAAGCTGAGCAGATGAAAGAATTGAGAGATGTTGTGAATAATCAACTTAAAGTTATGGATAACCAACATCAATCTTTAGAAAATATGGTAAAACAATTGGTAGTTCAAGTAGGACAAGTTCACTCTCAGAGCCTTAGTCGTCAAGAACAAACTGATAATAACTTGTGTCACTTGGATAATCAAATGAAATTGATTTGTACCACCCTTGCCAACATTGAGTCTAATTTTGTTAGACAACCTGAACCTAAAGTGTTGGATGAGTCTAAAGCAATAACCTTAAGGAGTGGTAAGGAGCTTAAAAATAGATTTGATGTTGAGGAAGAAATTGAGGTTATACCAGAAGCTACAAAACGAAATGATGCTAAAGATGACCGAGATGAACCTTGTATTAGTGAGAGTGAAACAGAAATTAAGGAAAATGGTCCAGAATTAGAAAAGGAGCAGGTTTCAGCTAAATCTACCCCAGATGCACCTACTTATAAGACCAATGTTCCGTTTCCTTCCAGATTTGCTCAATCTAAGAAAGAAGATAAAGATAATGAAATTTTGGAAATATTTAGAAAAGTTGAAATAAATATACCCCTCTTAGATGCTATTAAACAGATGCCGAAATATGCTAAATTTTTAAAAGAGATATGCACTAATAAAAGAAAGATTAAGAGTGGGGAAAAAGTATTGATAGGAGAGAACGTATCTGCAATAATTCAAAAGAAAGTACCTCCTAAATGTAAAGACCCAGGAATGTTTAGTATTCCTTGTAAAATAGGAAATAGTAAATTAGATAGATGCATGCTTGACTTAGGAGCATCTATTAGTGTTATGCCTAAATTCTTATACGAATCACTTAAGTTAGGACCGCTTTCTCAAACTGATGTAGTGATTCAGTAAGCGGATAGATCACATGCTTATCCTATAGGAGTCTTAGAAGATGTTTTAGTTCAAGTTGATGAGTTAGTATTTCCCGTTGATTTTTATGTGCTTGATATGGGGAGTTCTTTCGATGCTAAGGATGCGCCATTATTACTAGGAAGACCCTTCCTTAAAACAGCTAGAACTAAAATTGATGTCTATGAGGGAACTCTTTCTTTTGAATTTGATGGTGAAACGATTAAGCTTAATATTTATGATGCTATGAAACACCCATTTGATACTACTGATGATGTGAGTTCTATAGAGACTATTGATGTGATAGACACAGTTACACAAGAGAAACTCGATAGGATAAATGAATTTAATACTCTTGATGATGATAATGATTTGGATCCTATATTATCTTTTGAGGAAAAGTTTGATTCTATTCATGATAGTCATCTAACCACTAATTTTGAGTGTGTTTCTAGCCTTGAATTGCCTAAAGATTCCCCTAAAGTGATTCCGTCTATTCAACATCCGCCTGAATTGGAATTAAAACCCTTGCCTAATAACTTAAAGTATGCTTTCTTAGGTGAACATGATACCTTACCTGTAATTATTTCTAGTTCACTTTCTGAATCGCAAGAGTTTAAATTATTAAATGTGCTTAAGGAATATAAAGAGGCGATAGGGTGGACCATTGCTGATATTAAGGTTATTAGTCCTACATTGTGTATGCATAACATTTTTCTTGAGGATGGTGCCAAACCAGTTAGAGAAAATCAACGTAGACTTAACCCGTCAATGATGGAAGTTGTGAAAAAAGAAATTCTTAAGTGGAGGGATGCGGGTGTGATATTTCCTATCTCAGATTCAAAATGGGTAAGTCCAATCAATGTAGTACCTAAAAAGACCGGGATTACAGTTGTTGAAAATAGTAAAGGAGAACTAGTTCCCACTAGAGTATCAAATGGATGGAGAGTTTGCATAGATTATAGAAAGCTAAATCAAGTCACTAGAAAAGATCACTTTCCTTTACCATTCATAGATCAAATGTTAGAAAAGCTTGCGGAACGTTCTTACTTTTGTTTTCTAGACGGTTATTCTGGGTATATTCAAGTTCCTATAGCACCCGAGGATCAGGAAAAGACAACTTTTACATGCCCTTTTGGTACTTTTGCTTTTAGAAGAATGCCTTTTGGACTTTGTAATGCTCCTGGCACATTTCAGCGTTGTATGATGAGCATATTTTCAGATTTACTTGATAATTCCATGGAGGTTTTTATGGATGATTTTACTGTTTTTGGTGATGATTTTGATTTATGTCTCCATAACTTATCTCTTGCTTTAAAAAGATGTGTCGAAACTAATCTTGTGCTTAACTTTGAAAAATGTCATTTTATGGTCGAAAAAGAAGTTGTCCTAGGCCATGTTGTCAGCGCTAAAGGATTGGAAGTTGATCAAGCTAAAATAGATATTATTAGTTCGTTACCTTATCCTAGTTGTGTACGTGAAATCAGATCATTTTTAGGGCATGCTGGATTCTACAGACGATTTATACAGAATTTTTCCACTATTGCATCACCTTTATCTAACTTACTTGCTAAAGATGTACCATTTGTGTTTGATGATAAGTGTAAGGAAGCATTTAACACGTTAAAAGATAAATTAACTTCCGCACCAGTGATTAAACCTCCTAATTGGACATTACCTTTTGAAATAATGTGTGATGCTAGTGATAAAGCGGTAGGAGCTGTATTAGGGCAAAAAGTAGGCAAGGAATCTCATGTTATATATTATGCGTCGAAAACTCTTGACCCAGCCCAATGCAACTATACTGTCACTGAAAAGGAATTGTATGCCGTTATTTTTGCCCTTGAAAAGTTTAGATCGTATTTGCTTGGGACTCACGTGGTAGTATACTCTGATCACTCGGCTTTGAAATATTTGTTAAAAAAGAAAGAGTCTAAACCAAGATTATTACGATGGATGTTATTGTTACAGGAATTTGATTTGTAAATAAAAGATAAGAAAGGAGCAGAAAACTTAGTTGCTGACCATCTTAGTAGGATTATTAAGGAACAAGACATAACTGCCCTCTCTTCTGATTTGTTTCCTGATGAACAATTGTATTCATTAAATGTGAAATATCCTTGGTATGCTGATATTGTTAATTATTTGGTATCAAAAGAGTTTCCTAAGGAACTTACTAAAGCCCAAAAAGATAAAATTAAGCATGATGCTAAATATTATATTTGGGATGAACCTTATTTGTTTAAAATTTGTTCCGATAATGTTATAAGAAGATGTGTGCCTGAAGAGGAAAGTAAATCTATTCTTGAATTTTGTCACTCATTTGAGTGTGGGGGTCATTTTGGTCCGAAACGAACAGCTCATAAGATTCTAGAATGTGGATTCTTTTGGCCCTCTTTGCATAAAGATGCTTATACTTTTGTGAAAACTTGTGATCAATGTCAAAGAAGTGGTAATATTTCTAGGAGAGATCAAATGCCTCTTACTTCCATATTTGTAGCTGATGTTTTTGATGTTTGGGGTATTGATTTTATGGGACCTTTTCCATCATCTTTTGGGAATACTTACATTCTTTTAGCAGTTGACTATGTTTCTAAATGGGTGGAGGCCAAAGCTACTAGAACTAATGATTCTAAGGTGGTTGCTGAGTTTGTTAGGGATCAGATTTTTAATAGGTTTGGTATTCCTAGAGCTATCATTAGTGACAGAGGGACTCACTTTTGTAATCGTATCATTGAGGCTTTATTTAGGAAATATCATGTTACTCATAAGGTCTCCACTGCGTATCACCCACAGACTAATGGACAAGCTGAAGTTTCTAATAGAGAAATAAAATCAATTTTGGAGAAGGTTGTGAGTCCTAATAGGAAAGATTGGAGTAAGCGTTTAGGTGATGCATTATGGGCATATAGAACTGCATACAAAACTCCAATAGGGATGTCTCCTTATCGCTTGGTATTTGGGAAAGCTTGTCACCTTCCAGTTGAATTAGAGCATCGAGCATTTTGGGCGATTAAGAAGTGTAATTTTAATTATGAAAAGTCTGTTGCTCACAGAAAACTAGAAATTCTAGAATTGGAGGAGATAAGGAATGATGCATATGAAAATTCTCGGATCTACAAAGAGAAGACTAAGGCTTATCACGATAAAATGTTATCTAGAAAGAGCTTTAATGTGGGTGATAAAGTCCTCCTTTATAATTCTAGGTTAAGATTATTTCCTGGAAAATTGAGATCAAGATGGATCGGTCCCTTTGAGATTCTTAAGGTGTTTGATCATGGAGCGGTAGAAATTAAAGGATGCGAGTCAAGAAAGATACTTAAAGTGAATGGGCATAGACTTAAGCCATACTATTATGGATTCAAAGCCAATTGGGTGGATATTATTGATTTGGAGGATCCAACCTATGAAAATTGAGAAATAGCATGTCGTGCCACGACGTAAAATAAGGCGCTTCTCGGGAGGCAACCCGAGCTTGTATATTTAATTTGTATGATTGACTAATTATTTTACTTAGTTTTATTTTTCCATTTATATTTCATTTCCCTATTTCACTTGTCTTGGTCCAATGTGGGAATTTTGCAGGATAGAAAACTGTGATCCGTTCCTGAACATGTGATAGTTGTCAATGGGATGACGTTTTCAAAAATCAACGTGGACAAGATGCATATAGTTCTACTTCGCTAGACCCGCTAAGTACCTTTATCCCTCTTATATATTTATGTGTGCAAATTTTCAGCTTTTTGATGTCTCTTTTGACATTGAGGACAATGTCGGATTTAAGTGTGGGGATGAGGTAAACTGAAAATTGGATAGATTATTGCTGAATGTGGAGTTGGCGGGTGGCCATTACATTGAATGTGTGGTTTGCAGGCTATTTTAAAATTTGGGATATGTGAATATTTAGGGGAAATGCTATCGAAATTTTTTGATAGAATTTGAGTTTAAAAGTTTTAGCCTTTGTTTTTATTGAACTACCTAAACTTGGGAAGTTGACGACGAATTCTAACCTAACTTTTTTAAAAAAAACAATTTTTATTAATGATATGAATGAAAAAAATGTTTTGAAGTTATATATGCAATTATTTTTCCTCCCGATCGAACTTGGGTTAATTAATTTAATAGCAGATAATATTTTGAGTCTCTTTTAAATTTAATTTATAAATAAATTATAAAGAATAGCACTTGCTTTAGCTACCTTAACTACTTTTTTTTTCGTTGACTCTAGAGATACAAGCGGTAAGCCGGTCTTGTCTAATTAATTTACTTTCATAGGTGACTCCTAATTAGGGCGATAAGGAAGATTAGATACCTCAAGAGTGAGTGAGTCGTTCTTGTGACTCGAGTTAGTAAATCCGAGGGGAACCTAGTCCTAATGGGATTGGGAGAATGCCTAATGCCTTGTCCGGAAGGGCGGGAGTCATTGGTTGAAAGCTCGCTACATGGGTCACTTGATCGAAAAAAAAGAATGAAAAAAAAAACAAAAAGACAAAAAAAAAAGATGAAAAAAAAGAAAAGAAAAAAAAAAGCAAGAAAGAAGGAAAAAGAATAAGTGTGGAAAAAGTGAGACGAGGTGTCTAGTTTGACTTATATGCTCGGGAGAACGATCCTCGTACTGAACTGGTAATAGGAATGTACATGAAAGTAAATCCCCCTCCCCTAAGACCTTAAACTGCTGAAACTTGTTTTCTTGAGTCAATACAAATATATTTTTCGAAGGTAGTTAAACCGAGTGTGAAGGATAATGAGTTTATTTATAATTTGAATTTAGAAGCGGTTTAACATGTTATATGTTATTAAATTAGTTAATTGAATAGTTTTAAGGGAGGAGAAATTTTATGTATGTGGTAATCTAACTCGAAATTATTTTGTTAAGTTTACTAACTTATAAAAAATGTTTTCTCAAATATTTTTAGTTTGTCGTCAATTGTATCTAGTTGGGTTAGTTTAAAACATTTGAAGGTTAATTTTCCATTTTTGTTAGCTCTTGAGTAATCATTGTCGAGGACGTCAATGGACTAAGTGTGGGGATTTTGATAAATCGATATTTATACATATTTTTACCCCTTTAATATTATTATTTTTATGTCGTCTTTCATATTATTTTGAGCTAATAACGTATTTTTAGGATTTTTAGGTTAAGATATACGTTAATATTATTTATGTGCTAAAATAAGTTTTATTGTCTATTTTTAATAATTTAAAATAACCCATTTAATTGGAAAGTCAAATAATACATATATTCCCGTTTATATGATGTAGGTCTATCTTAAGACGACGATATCTCACTCATACGATATCGGAATCAAATGATTCAGGATGCATTGTAAAGCTAAGTTCGAGACCTACAAGTTCGTAGAAAAGAGCAACATCAAATTCCGTCATCTACTAGGTCGAAATCGAGCTATAAAAAGCAGGCCAGTAAATTCCGACACCAAACAAAATATTTGAAGCCCATTATAAGAAGAGATGATTAGGAAACAAGAAAAACAAAGAAAGGAAATAAAAGATTTAATAAAATAATAAGAAGGAAAGAAAATTAAACAAAAAAAAAATATAAAAGGAGGAGGGAAGCCACACGTGAAGAAGAGGACAAAAAAAAAGAAAAAAAAGAGAGAGAATAGAGAGGAAGAGCAGGGGAACACAACGAAGAGGAGGCAGAGCCGCACGAGGACGGACCACGGAATCGACGGCTCGACTCCGTTTTAATCAAATTTCATCCTGATTTTTATGAGTTTTTTTAATCCTTATCTTATTTTTACTATTATTATGTTTAGTTTAGAGTAATTTTTAATTGGAGTATGTAATTGACTATTGATGTTAGGGTTTATGAGATTATGATATTGTTTGACTGATTAATTAGTTTGTTGGATATTTATATAAGATTCGTTATTTGACTATCTGATTCGTATTTATTAATTTTGTTTGGCCAACTTAATTGTATTCATTGAATCGGTCGTTGAATTAATAGTAATTTTGGTTAGGTTGCAGCGTTCTGGTCTAATCTTAATTACTAGAATCTTGTGTAGTAGTTGAGTCAGATATAATTGCAGCGTTCTGGTTATATTTTATTCAACTGATTAGTGATCTTAAAGCGACTTAATTTATTAATTTGATTCATGCGTTCATGGTTAATTTGATAAATTGGTTAGGATTAAACTTGCGTGCGTTCACGGGGTTTGACGAGTCAGAAAGATAAAATTGGTAATTTACTTGCGTTCAAGGATTAACCGATTAACTAATCTATCCAATATAACTAATTAAGTGAATCAATGATTTTACCCGACATCTATAGAAAATTACATATCTCCTATTTATCCTTTATAAGAACTTTGTACCTGTTTATTGCGATTATTAGTATTATTAGTTTTATTTATTTGATTTTAGTTAATTAGTTTAGTATAAAACCAACCCAAACAAACCCCCCATTATTCTATTTATACTTATATAACTATATAAATAATACTAAGTTAATCTGAGATAGTATCATTAGTCCTTGTGGGTTCGACCCTTACTTGCCCTACTACTAGTTAGTTAGAGTCTTGTAAGTGATTTATAAATTTAATTTTGACTGCGATTACGACACGCATCAAGAAGCGTAAGTAGCCTCGAAACTGCTCCAAAGAGCGATTCCACAAGAGAAACCGGGAGCAAACACAAGAAATAAGCACTACATAACACACTTATCAACTCCCCCACACTTAACCCTTACTCGCCCTCGAGTAAGCACGAACTAACTAATAAGTAATAGAAACTAGACTACTAGCTGATAAGTGTAGTTTGTAGTGCCTAATCTGCTGTGTTTCGGTCCCATTTCCTTGCGGAATCGCTCCTTGGGAGCGGTTCATGGGCTACTTATGCTTCCTCTAGCTCGTTTTAGGTTCCCGAGACCATTCATGAAGAGTTGGAGCGATTCCGACTCAATACATACACTTTTCGGAGCCAACGAAGCGGAGGAACGATCACTCGATGCCTTGGATTCGACCCCGAGATCTTGGGACCCGATCCCGAGCCTCTTAGACTCGATCCCGAGACCCGAGAGTCGTTAAGAAGTCCATGTGAAGCAAAAAGGAACCTTAAAGATCATATTGGAGGCCTACAAGACTCATCCCCGACGGGTATGGCTTCATCCCGTCCGGGATGAGGTGCGCATTTAGCACTGCTCCTGTTTTGGACCCGTCCCGGTCGGGACCAACCCGTCCCGGTCGGGATCAGACCGTCCCGGTCGGGACCAATCCCGTCCCGGTCGGGACCATGCAGCTGTAGCCCGCGTGACTCTTTTCTTCCTCCTTCATTCTTGTAACCCTATAAATACTCCTCCTTTGTAATGTTTAAGCATCATA
This sequence comes from Agrostemma githago, assembly GCA_958450325.1. Classification (NCBI taxonomy): domain Eukaryota; kingdom Viridiplantae; phylum Streptophyta; class Magnoliopsida; order Caryophyllales; family Caryophyllaceae; genus Agrostemma; species Agrostemma githago. The sequence continues at coordinate 47,474,788 of OY288246.1, read as the reverse complement.
CCTTACATTAGACTCTCTTAAGCCTCTCTACAAGATAAAAACCCTAGATTTAGAGTTCATCCTTTTAGATTAATCTTCTCTTTAATCCTTTGTTAATCTTTGTTAATCTAGTTTAGTTAGTCTTGTATTAAGAAGATACTTGAAGATTCATCCAAGCTTGACAACCTTGGAATTGATTTGGGTTTCTTATTTATGCAATTTTACATCTTTTTCATCATTTTGTTGTTGGTATAATCTTCTCTACTCTTGTTCTTGTTTATTTAATCAAGTTTGAATCTTTTTATATTGTTATTGTTATTGTTCTTGTTCTTCATTATGGATGTTTGGTTTGTGATGTTGTTTTCTCTTACTATTGTTAGTTTATTCTTGATAATGAGTGAGTAGTCTCCTTGTGGGTTAGTAGGGGGATTAAGGGTAGAATATGGGTGATTAGGGTTTGATTAGGGGTAAAGGGTGAATCTTTGTTGTTAGTCACATATTGGGCACACTATGTGTTTGTTGAAATGCTTGTTTGAGTTGTAGTGGCCATGCTTCTCATGCTAGTCTTCCTCTACTCATTGTTTGTCTAGTATGTGATTATGTTGAGAATACTCTTAGACATAAGAATGTGGACTAGGGTTTAGACGCGAGAGCGCGAACCCACCTTGACATCGGTCTAAGTAGCGAGAGCCCGGACCGACTCTAGCAATTAGGAGACACCTACACCCTTGACCACCCCAATTACCCATCTACACTTATGAACCCGACCTAACCCACTTCTTTTCATATTTGATTCAACTTCTTAGTTAGTCATCATTTCTCTAGTTCAATGTTTAGGTTGTGTTTAGTTATTTCATTTAGCCTTGTTATAGCTAATTTGTTATTAGTCTTGTTCACTCCTCTTCTCCTATCCTAGTTTGTCAATCATTAATTCTTTGTGTTTGTTTGTGACTTAGTCTTGTTTTTAGGCCGACCTAGTCTAGACCTTACAATACCGTCTCCGTGGATATCGACCCTACTTGCCCTAGCTACCCACTAGGAATAGTCGGTTAATTACTTGATCGGCGGGATCCACGACAAATCCCACCATCACTAGCCGAGCGGGTATTAGCGCACCCTACACCCTTTCAACTCACGCGAGAACACTTAGAGGAAAAGTGCTCTCCGCAAGGCAAGTGAGGTCTTGCGACAAAACTGTGGATACAACCGAACACAAAAACTCACAAACAAACAAACATACAAACAAACAATCAGTTGCATCCAAAAAGAAACAAATACCGCTTCCCTCTACAAAGCGGTAAAAGAAGCATCGGTTAAGGACTCAAGGCAAGTGACAACGTTCCCAAGCTAATAACACAAATCGATATGGACAAAACCCTAATAATATGACAATAAGGCAATAAAAACATTGGTAACTTACCTGGTTCCTCCTAACCTTCTAAGAACGTACCACGAGACGATAGGCGGGATGGAAAAAGGATGAACCACGGAGTTAGTTGGCACTGTAGGTAAAGTGAAACCCCGCCCCCTGTAGCGATGAGCCAAGAGGGTCGTCCCATGCTAAAAAATAGCCTAACTAGTCCAAGTAAAAATGTGGATATGGTTGCAAAGTGAGAGAAGACCGACCATTACCGCTATTATCCTTCCTAGGGACTCGGTCCTTTGGTAGGCTCTTCACGATAACAGTCGGTAAAAGGCTTATTTTTGAGGGGGTGAGAATTTTTTTGTGAAATTATTTTCTTTGGCATTTTTCTTTTGTATTTTGCTTTTAAGTTGCTATGCCATTTCTTTTTCTTCTTTTGTATTTTGTTTTTGATTTGTTGTGCCTTTTCTTTTTCTTCTTTCTTTTCTTTCTTTCTTTTTATTTTTCTCTCTTTTTGACTTGGTTTGCCTTTTGGATAAACCTTGTATTGTAGGCATTCAATCACAACCAAGTAAGTATAAGAACCTCGATATTTTGCAACTTATTTATGGAAATGTGTTGAAGGTAAGAAAGTGGGTGTGTCAAGAGCGTGCTTTCCCTTCAATCCCACGAAAAAGGTGGAAACTTGGACTAATCAAAACCATTTCAAACATGGTCACCTAAGGGACGGGACTCGGGAACCAAGGCCTTTTCACTCCGTGGGTGGTCAAAGTGGTTAAATGCAAATTCCGCAGTAAATCCCTATTAGGCTTGGTGGACTCAAGGTAAGAAACCAAAGAAACTATTGATTTAAAAGTCATTCTACTAGACTAAAGTCCAAGAATCGATTCATATCACTAGAAAGGGAAAGTAAACACTTGCGCACTAGCCTCAAAACCGGGTTTTCGAAAACCTTTTCTAACCAGACTCACAAACTATACAAGACAAAACTAAACAAAACGAAACAAAACAAAACAAACGCACAAAGAAATAAACAAACACCACCCCGAAACTTTCAAACAAGCCACCACATCAATCGACAAACTCCAAAAAGCTCCACCCGAGCATACACCATCACAAAACATCCTCCAAACTCCACAAAAGGAAAAAGGAGAAAGAAATAAAAGAATATTACCGGATGTCAAGAGCTTTCCGAGATTCACGGCGATCAAGCAACCTACAAGGAAATGGGGAGGCAAAACACACAACACAACAAGTATACGACACAAAGACACAAAAGGAAATCTTTTTGGTTTTTGAGAATTTTTTCAAATTTTTAAGATTTTTTGAAAAATTACGAAAATGAAACTAAACTAGACTAAGATATCACTCCCCCACACTTAAACTGAGCCATGTCCTCATGTTCGATCGGTAGTGTGTGGACACAATAAAAAGAAGAGAAAAAGGGAACATTAAGCTAAAAATCAAAAATGAAAGTGAAGAAAGTGTAGAATGTGTCAGGCCGAGGTGTAATCAAGTCACCAAGGGCCAAGACTAGAAAAGATATGGATGGGGGAAGAAATAAAAAGAAGAAAATAAAAGAAAATGGGAGGGCAGGGCTAGGTGTAATCAAGTCACCTAGCCCTGATTCCGCCCGATTCCGACCAAATTTTACCAAAAGAGGAAATAAAAAAATAAGGAAAAGTGAAAAGACTTGTCAATTTGGATTTTTCAAATGATTCTCGATGTAATCACGTCATCGAGAATCGGGAGCAATGACTACCAAAGGCCCCGAGGGCCACCATGACACCAAATGGATAAAGGGAAGGGAACATACAAAGAAAGACTAGCAATAAAAGACGAAAAAGAAAGGAGAGTCGCCTACCAAACGGTTAGCAACTCAATTGTCTCCAACGTCTCAATGATCGTTATCGGCACCTTGCTTGTCTTAATCATCGTTATTCCTTCTCCCTAAATGTAGTCGCATGGTTGAAGTACCGGGCTTGTATTGGTGTAAATGAGGTTGGGATAAAGGGGAAACTCGGTATATAGAGATGAGAAGATGAGATGAAGGTGTATAATTGTAGTGTAAGGCTGAAATGATAGCGGCAAAGGTGAGTAGGGAGGGGGTATAAAGCAGTGGGGAGGGGCTTAAATGAATAAAAGGGTGCAAATGATTCTTGCGGAAGCCCATCCCGGCCGGGAAGGACCATCACGGTCGGGAAGAGTCCTTCCCGGTCGGGAAGACTATGATCCCTGGCGGGATGGCTAGTCAGAAGGCGGTCTTTTGCAGTGCAACTCGTCCCGGGCGTGATGATGCTCATCCCGGGCGGGATGGCCTCTCCAACTCTTCATTCCTTAATATTCCACCCAAAAGGCATATAATAATTCGGGATCTAGAATCCCGTCCCCAAAATTTTGTCAAAAGCTCAAAAAATTGACTCCCTCTACCAAGTCTTAAAGCTTCTATCATCAATATCCCTTTCAAATTCTTCATCTTCACTTCAAACCTATCAAGTAAGCTCAAAAATTTTCATCAAAGATCCTTCCCTCACATCGCTCATCAAAATACCAAACGACAAGAATTCCACAAAACAAACAAACTAATCCTATAAAACAAACACACACTAATACAACTCAATAACTCAAAAGAAGAGGAAAGAGATATATACAATACGACAGTTCTTGAGGAACTCCGTCAAACCTAGGATGGTGGATCTTCATTCTTTATCAACACAATTACACACAATTCCATAGCCCTCAAGGGCACGGAGCAACTAGTCGAAAGCTCTTGAACAATCTTCATTAAAGCACGTGGAACACCAACATATATCCCAAGGTTCTTCATAACCTTGTCTTGATGTTCCTGGGGCATCCCGATCCACTATGTTCAACGGCTTGAACTTGTATTTGCAATCTTTTGGGATATACCCAAACTTCCATTCTTCTTCATGGGGCCTCGAGGGAAGCTCAACTTTCCTCTTACCATGCAACTTATCTTCATTGACATTATAAGGACATTCATCCACCCCAAGCTCAAAAGCATAATCATCTAGCACATTATCAACATGGGGAGATTTGGAACTCGAGCAAATGAGTTCACTAATCTCCAAGCTACTCTCTAGCTTCTCACAATCAAGCATATCACAAGCATTCAAATTATCACACAATGGAATTACATTTACATCATTTTCACACAATTTGTTGGCAACCTCCAAGCTTTCGCCCGACTCATTCCCTAGCTCGATGTCCTTGACGGCATGGATCATATGACACGATTCTTCATTTGTAGGCGAGGTGTTACCTTGAAGGTCAAACACAAGCTTCTCGTCGCCTAATTCGAAGGTGATTCTACCCTTCTTGACATCGATCATTGCACCGACGGTGCGTAGAAATGGGCGCCCAAGGATAAAGGGGGTGGTTGCATCTTCCGGCATATCAAATACAAGGAAGTCAACCGGAATGAAGAATTTCCCGATCTTTAATGGCACATCCTCTAACATTCCTAATGGTCGATTAAGTGAACGATCAGCCATTTGGAGTGTAATCGAGGTACACTTGAGCTCTTTCATTCCAAGTCGCTCACAAATAGAATAAGGGAGAATGCTTACAGTCGCCCCCAAATCACATAACACCCTCTCGATCTTCAAATTCCCGATGGTTCATGGGATTGAGAAACTACCCGGATCCTTGAGCTTAGGTAAGTTGGAGCCTTGAATAAGCTCACTCACCTCTCTTGTAAATGCTATTGTCTCTTCCTTGTCCAAGGATTGTTTCCTAGCCAAAACTCCCCTCATGAATTTTCCATAGGCCGGGACTTGGGTAATTAGCTCGGTGAAAGGGATGCTCACATCTAATTTCTTCACAATATCGACGAATTTGTCAAATTGAACATCCGCCTTTGTCTTCAATTGCCTCGATGGGAATGGCAACTTGATGTTGATCTTGTCAAGTTCATTAGGTTTGGATTTTTCATTCGACACTTTCTTCTTTGCTTTGTCTTCTTCTTGGGGTGGGCGAAGCTTGTCTTTAATAGGTTTGTCAATTTCCCATAAGACTTGCTCTTCCATGTGATTCCCCAAATTTTCATTGCCTTGATATGGAGATTCAACTTCTTTCATAGCTTCATGTTCATTAGGAAACAAGGGAGAATCATAGGATGCACCACTCCTCATGGTGATGGCGTTCACGGTTTCAAATGTCGATGGTACGCCTCGAGGAGGTAGTTGATGTAACACCCCTGATATTATAAATAAATTAAATTAAAGTTATAATCGTATTTTTATTTTATTTACGATTTAACTCGTAATTCTTAAAATTATTATAAAACGAATTTACTGTTTAATCGTTTCAAACTCCTAAAATTCTATTTGTCTCGGAAACTCTTCTTTATTTAAAAATATATTTCTGTTTCGATACATTTAATTTAATTTTTATCGAAAGCCTATTTCGGCGATTTAAATTATAAATTCTTTTATTTAATTATATTTTAGCTCGAATTTCTATTTTCGGCTCGAAGTTCATTTATTTTAAATTTCGTCAAAACATTTATTACCTTTCTTCGAAAAATCAATTTAATTCACTTTAAATGAAGGTTTATTTATTTATCGGGAAATAGTATCCCACCGTCTAATTATTTATTCCTATAAGCTTCATTTTTGTCTCAAATATTTTATTTACTCATTTTTATTTGACGGCCCGATTATTTATTAATTTTATCGAGTCGTTTTTGATTCAACTCTTGGGTCAGTCAACTTCGTTACGGAATTCATTTCCTAACCCAATTCACTTAATTAATCCGTACACTAAGTTTACTAGTCTCGGAATTTGTGCACTTTGTTTGGTGGGTTGCTTTCAACCCCACATAATTACCGTACACCTTTCCTCTTCCCATTTTCTTTTGTCACATTCAACCCCCTTGTTTTCTTGTTAATTCCACCGCATTATTATCATTCATCTCACCTCTTCATTCTGCCACCTCTTCGTTCATCCAATTTCATATTCGTTCTTCTTCAACCTCCTTCCAGTCTCGATCTTTTTTTTTGCCAGCCTTCACCATCTACATAACCTTCCTTGTCCTTGTCTTCCCTTGTCACGTAAGACCTCTGTTGCTGTTGTCGTCACTTTTTATCGAGTTCCGCCTCGCCTGTCTTTTGCTTCTGCTGTTGCGATTGGTTGCTGTTCTTCGCTGCTGCGTACCTACTGTAGTCGAACCCTCTTCCCTCCGTTCTATCTCTATTTCAGCTTGAGGTAACCCCTCTCCTTTGTCTTCTTCTTCTTCTTCTTCTTTGTTTTTCTCCTCTACACCAATGTCGTTTTTAGGGGTGTTGCTGCTGTTCTTGTCGTTACTGCTGTTGCGTTTTGCTGCGTTGTATTGCTGTCCGTACTTCTGCAGTTCGTCCCTCTTGTTTTCTATTCGTTTTGCTGGTGGTATTGTCGTTATTCCTGATGTCGACTTTGTTACTGGTTCGTTATTCCTCTGTTCCTTTTTCTCCATTTTATTTTCTTCTTCTTCACCGATCTGCTGCGTTTTGTTACTGCGTTTGTTGCGTTTCAATTGGTGCTCTTTGCTGTCGAGTTGTGCACTGATTTATGCTGTTTGTATGTCATCTTCCCCTTCTAATTTCGTACTATTGGTGGCTATTGTACTCGCATTCCTGCTACTGTATGATGCTACTGTTGTTCTGTTACTGTTAGTGCTGTCCACCGTTGTTCATGCCGTTCGGTTGTCGATTTCCATCTCTTGTCCTGTTCCGTTCGTGACCATGTTGCTGTGTTGTTCGTTGATACTATTTAATGTCGATAATCTTCTGTTCGTCCGTCGTTTTGTTGCAACTGTTCTTGTTATGGATTCTCGTTGTTGCTGCTCATTAGTAATTCTATTGTTGCTGCTGTTTTGTTGCCCTTTCCTGCGTTAGGCCTGGCATTTCGTAACACTGTTGCCTAGTCCTCGATTAAGTTCAACCTATGGGTTTCCTTTTGACACATTAATTCCATCCCCGTCTTATGTCAAATACTACTACCACTTCCTTTTTTCCATGTATCTCAAGTTTGCGTATCATTTCATTCTAACCCATTCGTATTTTTTATCCTTCCTCATTATTTGGGTTATTGAGTTTACTCGAATCCAACCTTTTCTCACTAACCTGTTTTGTCGACTCGATTTTCTCGTGAGGCATCCGTAGAAGATTAAAGATTCTGCAACTTGGAGATTAAAGACGACATTTCTGCTAATTTGAAGCTTGGGTTGATCAAGAAGGGCGACTACGAGTTCATTTCGGTTATCACCTGAAGGTAACTTTAGGACGTTGCTCGATTTTATATCGTATATTTGAGTAGTAGTATGTAGTAAATATTTTAACTTTGGTTTTCTAATTTTAGCTATATATTATTGCTAATTAATTTTTTTTTAAGTCGTATGCCTTATCAATATTTTTACGACCTTCAATATCGTTTTATAAATCGCTAGTGATTTTATTATTAATGATCGTTATAATATTTTGTTGGTTATCGTGATACTAGTAACTAAATAATTTCGAATTTATATTTTCGTCATATTTCGTTAATTTATAATTTCTACTCAAAATCATATTTTATATATTATAATCGAGATTTGTATACTTCTTCAATAAATTAATTTCATTTTACGACTTATATTAATAAATGAGAAAATAGTCGATTTTGTTTTAAATATATTTTTAGACGAGACTATTTTCACTAAAAATTTTCTATTTCTTTCCATTTGACTATTTTTAGTAAAATTCGTATTATTTATTAATAAAAACTATTTTCTAAAAATTATTTGAAATCTTTGTAAAATCCATTTCATTTGTAAAACTCGTTCACTCAATTAATTTTGATATCGTTTTTATTAAAACATCTCTTTTCTAAAATTTATTATTTTAACTCGATTTTGTAATTAGTTATAAAATTCTATATATTGACTTATTATATTTTATTTATATCTTGAGTAACGAATTTAGAAATATAATAATGTTACGATAACGACGATAATAATAAAATGTTAATTTCGTTAGAAATGCTATTTTTATGCATTTCACTTATTTTGAATAACTTACGAATTATCTATATCAATATTTCCATTTTAAGTAAGTTTCTAAAATTAGTAAGTTTCTATTTATAGAAAGTTTCCCTTTTATATAAAATGTTTATTCCTTTTATCCTCATACTATTTTTATTGATTATAACTTTTGTATTTATCGATAATGGCTTGTTTTGGAGTTATGGAATATGGACAAGTGTGAGGTTTAGAGTAATATATTCTAGGGTTTACGGTTTTGCCATCAACTATAAGGCTGGTGTGTCTTTATGGGGCACACTGGTTGTTGAACCGAGCATATATGGTGTTCGGGAGTGTGTGAACATTTTGACCTTAAACTCGTGCCTCGCAGTGTAAGACGCCGTCGGGTTGAACTGAGTATTTATGGTGCTCGGGAGGGGTGTACATATCATCTTAAACTAGGGCCACGCATTTATAAGTCGCCGTCCTATTATGGTTGAGTAGCCTAGTTAGAGACCGAAGTTTGATTTGTTTGAACTAAGTTCTCGAAGCTAGTTTTAGTATTCTCCTAGTGAAAGTCTAGCCGTCTACACTACTCCTATCCATAACGCCATTTTGAATATTTTTATTATTATCGATACGTTTTGATTTGCAGGTTGGCAAATATTTAAGTTTTCTTCTGAAAACTTGTTCTGATTTTATTATTCCAATATTTTAGTTTTCTCCGAAAGCTTATTTAATGTTTTCTCATTTTAATTATTTTGATATAGTAACACTATTATTTTTCCATATGATATATTTTGGCTGGGAGAACGTCCGAGTTACTCCCCACTGACGTGGCTGTTATGTTTATAACATGACAGGTATTTGCTGTTGGGTTTTGGGTGTGAGCTAGCGAGTAGCGTGGATCCTACTCTTTCTTCATTTATGTAATTTATGGATTTGTATAACCCGTTTGGTGAATTTTTCTCTTTAGCCCTTTTGTAAAAAGAGGCCTTTGTATTGACTTACCATTTCTTTTAATAAGATATAGTTTGTCAATGTGTTTTAATCCCAACTCTACAGTGTTTCCGCCACTGTATTGCGTTAGAATTTCTAGGGGATTACAGTTGACTCTTTTGCCTTGAAGAACTACCCAAAGCAACTTGAGCTAGTTGGGTTTCGAGCGTCTTCACATGAGTACTTGTTGCCTTGTTTTCCCTTTGAAGTTGAGCATAAAGTTCTTGTTGGGTTCTTTGCATCTCCAATTGACTCCTTTGCATCTCCAACATTGTCTTTTGCATATCAAAATCCCGAGGTGGAGATTGTTGGTTATGTGGAGTATTAGTGAGGGTTAGGGGAAAACCATAGTCATGAGTTGGAGATTGGCTCCTTGGCTTGTTGTCTTGTTGAGCATTCTGGAGCCCTTGTTGGTTTTGAAAGTTCCCTTGGAACCCTTGAGAATTGCCTTGATTTAGGCCTTGGAGATTACCTTGATTGTGATTTTGGTAACCTTGGTTGTTGTTTCGAAACCCTTGAGAGTGTTGGTTTCCTTGGAAACCCCCTTGATGATTGAAGTTCCCTTGCATTTGGAACCCTTGATGATTGTTGAAGGCACCTTGGTTATGATAAGCATTTTGTTGTTGGAAATTGTCAAAAGGCCTTTGATTGGCTTGATAACCTTGGTAGCCTTGGTTGTCCCTTAAGGGAAGAGCAACATATGGTAGACGGTGTTGTTGTTGAGCTTGTTGTTGGGAAGCTTGAAACATATGAGGATTTGGCACATTTTGAGCCTTGTAGGTAGAGTATGGGGCACCTTGCTTGTATGCTTGAAAAGCATTCACTTGCTTAATGCTACTTCAACAATGTTGAGGCTCATGTCCATATATCCCAAAAATCTCACATATCCCATAATAAGAGGTAGAAGAAACCACTCCCAAAGCATTAACTTGTTGGATAGATTGTTGGTGGGAAGAACTTGTGCTTTGACCTTGATTAAAGTGAGTTTGGAGCTTCTTATCAATGGCATCCATGTAGGTCTTCAATTGTGCTCCAAGATCGGCACTAAGTTTTGTAATTGCATCAATCTCATGCCTTCCCCCTCCATTTGCCTTCCTAGGCCTAGAATATTGAGAATTATGGACCGCCATTTCTTCAATTCTAGACCAAGTCTGGTCATCATCTACCTCGGTGAACCTGCCATTAGAGCCCATGTTGTGTATGGCTCTAGAATCTTTATATAACCCATTCCAAAATTGTTGGACCAAGAACCATTGGGAAAGCCCATGGTGGGGGCAAGATCTAACCAAAGCCTTGAATCTTTCCCATGCTTCACAAAGGCTCTCCTCATCTCGTTGTTAAAAACTGGTGATGGAGGCTCTTAGCAAATTTGTCTTCTCGGGAGGGTGAAACTTTTGATAGAACGCCAATGCAAGCTTCTTCCAAGTATCGATCCCCATGGTTGCCCTATCGAGACTCTTGATCCATTGCTTAGCTTTTCCAATAAGAGAAAACGGGAAAAGAACCCAACGAATTTGATCTTGAGTAATCCCGATTTGAGAAATAGCATCACAATAATCGGAGAATGTCTCCATATGTTGGTGCGGGTCTTCACTAGGCAAACCACTAAATTGATTTCGCTCCACATGTTGAATGAATTGTGTCTTGGCCACAAAATTTTCGGCATAAGCGGCCGTTAAAGTGCTTGGTCCCGGCAAGACATCCTCGGTAAAAGTAGAGTGAGATGAGAACTTAGGCATGTTCGGATGTACGGGAGATGACGGGGTAGATGGTGTTGATATAGATGTTGAAGGAGAACTAGGTGGAGAAGAGTGACTAGATGTACCAAAGGGATTCAAGAAGGTCCCTTCGGTGGTCTCTCGAGATGCTTCGTTTAAGTCAAATTCTTGAATTTATTCTTCAATGTTGTTGCTTGTACCCGGTTGGGAATTTCTAACTCCAGCAATTGTCCGTTGGCAAATGGCTCTAAAGAGTCTGTCCGGCTCTGGATTGAAGAGAAAGAAGTCGTCTCCCCTCTTAGGCATGAACTACACACTTGGAACAAACGTGAGAACACCTAGTGCTTTATAGGCACTAGGTAGAGACAATAAACGAGCACAACCAAAGACAAAGAGAGAAGAAAACAATAAAAACAAACAAGGAAAAAGATAACAAAATATGCACAATGGATAGAAAAACACAAAATAGTAACTAAGTCAAGCAAATAAGCAAACTAAGTCTAAACATGCACCGTCCCCGGCAACAGCGCCAAATTGATGGTAGGGATTCGCCGTGCATCCCTACACCAAGTAAACTAACTAATCCTAACAAGTGGCTAGGGTAAGTCGGGTCGATCCTCGGGGACGGAAAGAGGGTCTAGACTAAGGTTTACCTAAATACAAGACTAGGTCACAAGGTCACGATGGAGGAGAATTAACATGAATTGTATAGCTAGGAGGCAACAAAACAACCTAAGATAAGAAAATGGGTTAGACAGCTAAAACAATGAAGAGGGAATAAATCTAGGACTATGAATGAGCTAAGTATAACATAAACTAAATGATTCGATTAAGGCTAACTAAAGCAACAAACAAGAGGATTAATAGCGAAAAAGATGAAGAAATCAATAAGGGGAAGAGTAGGGTTAGGTCGGGTTCATAGGTGTATAAGGCTAGTGAGAAATCGAGGGTGTAGGTTTCACTTAGTCACTAAGGTAAGGCCGCGCTCTCGCGTCAAAGACAAACCCAAAAACTCATGCAAGATGCTACTCAAAACAAGAGAATTAAACCACCCATCAAACATACAATGAGAAGGAGGAAACGAGCAAGAGAAGCATGGCCACTACTACTCTAACAAGCATTTCATCAAACACATAGCATGCTTAACAAGTGACTAGCAATCAATTCAAGATTCAACCTTTACCCACAATCAACCCTAATCACCCATAAACATCACCTAATCCCCCTACTAACCCCACAAGAATCTACTCACTCATATCTAAACTAACACTAACATGAACAAGAGAAATCAACATAAGCATCAAAACATTCATAATGAAGAACAACAAAGATGAACAATAAATAAATGATAAAGATTGAAACTTGACTAACAATAAAAGATTAAAGGAGAGGAGAAGAGAAAGATTATTCCAAACTAACAAGGAGATGAAAAGATTGAAACTTGTATAATAAGAAAACCCAAATACATCCACTAAGGTTGTCAATCTTGGTGGATTCTTCAAGAAATCCGGTAATACAAGAGTAGCTACCTAGATTAAGCTAAGATTAACAAAAGATTAAGGAAAGATTAATGAGAAACTAAGCTAATGATAAGAATTCTCCAACTAGGGTTTTGTATCATGTAGGGTGTTTAAAACAATACAAGAGGGAGGTATATATAGGGTTACACGAATAAGGGAGGCGAAAAAGCGAAACCGGGTGGAGCTGGGCCCTTTCCGGCCGGGAAGGTGATGATCCCGGTCAGGAAGGGGTGGTTCCGGTCGGGAAGGATGTGCTCCCGGCCGGGATGGTCTCACAGGAACCCGATTCTTCTCGTCACTTCATCCCGGTCGTGATGGATGTGTTCCCCTGACCAGGATGGGTCCTTGTTTGCTCTTCCTAGGCTTCTTATCGATGCTCGGTGCTCGGGATATCATCAAGTGGGCTCCATGGGACTCGGGATCGAGTCTAAGCGACCGAGTCATCGTTGCTTCTCTTCGTTGGCTCCATATGCGTCGGAAACGAGTCAGAATCGTTCCATTTCTCCAAGATAGGTCTTAGGAACCTAAAACAAGCTAGAAGAAGCGTAAGTAGCCTCAAAACTGCTCAAAAGAGCGATTCCACTAGAGAAACCGGGACCAAACACAAGAAATAAGCACTACATAACACACTTATCAGTTGTCCATCGTCCGTTCACAGGAACTGAGTTGCCAGCCTCCGTAGGACTTTCTGGGCTCGGCTGTCGGTCCCGGGAGGATTTTTCCTCGGTCGTCAGGTATGTTAATACAGCCTGATACCATGGTTCAGGATCAGTTATCTCAATGTCTTCAATGGCGTGAATATATGCCGGCTTAGACCATCTTTCGACACAAATTGGCATGCTGGTTAGGTGGTCGAGAATATTCAGTAAAGATGCCATTTTTTAGAGTGCATCTTGTGGACATGACATAGGTCCACCCCGACGCGGCCACGCGCGGGTTTGAGGAGGCGAATGAATCTCATGTGAGATGGATCGTATTGAAATTTAAATCGAAGTGGAGTCACCATCGAACTTTGTGGGAGTTCGGGCCCGTTCGAACCCACTCTATATCTTAGTGGGTCATGCACAAAGTATGGCCCATTCGGATGTCAGAGTTTATGGGGTTCGTCCTTTTGCATTGCGATACCGATACCGATGTTATCGGATACCGTGTATTGAATGACTCTCGTATGCGAATTGATTCGGATACCCGGACCACGGTTCTGAGTAAGGGGTGAGGGTACGTGTTAGAAAGTTCACAAAGAACACCCAACCCCGCCCGCACTTAGCGGCCTCTACTAAGATATCATTTGACTTTTGAATACGCGCGTTAGTAATACGATGAGATGTTATGCAAACAATATTTTGCCTAAACATGCGAATATTTGAATAAGTTGCTATGTCGATTTAATGCATCTAAAATTAACGTCAAATTTGTATTTAGCATGCGTGGTTTGTTTTAGTACAATAAAACAAACAAATGAAAATACAAGACAAAAGCATAAACAAACGGGTTAGTAGCGATAATAACGGTTTGCAAATAATATAGAATGAGGTAAAATGACCTAAACGACATGATGCATGGTTTTGAAAAGTAGTATGTGTAGACACCCAGATTTGGACCTGGTGGCTGCAGAAGTGCCCAACAAACATCCGATGACGATAGGACTGCAATGCGACGCGGGTTCGCGATGTTGTAGGTAGTTTTCCCATAGAACAAATCAAATAATTACTCGAAAAAATTAAAACTAACATGATGGCAGCCTTAGTCGTGTCGTTACGGTCACATAGACACCAATTAGAGTTAATTCCGACATCGGGACCCCGAGTCGGTCCCGAAACTCGAACCGAGTCAACACCGTGTCAAGCGAACCTCGGGATGAACACCCGAGGCCCACTAAACCCATGGCGCTAGGTCAAGCTGTGGGAAACCTTAACATCCAAGAAATGTATTATACACCCGTCTCACGGTTTTGGAAAGTATCAAAACCGTATCCTCAAAATCCCAACCGCCCCGCCCTACGCTCCTTGGTCTCACCACGCTTTAGCCCAGGCGCCTGAGTCCTGGTGCGCCCCAGCTCAGGAGCCCATGCCGGGGATGAGGGCCGAAAACACCTATAAATACCCCCCTTCACGCCCTCATTTCGACACAATTCTCATTCTTCTCTTCCCCCTCTAAACTCTCGCTAAGGGCTCGCACTTCGACACCCGAGGCAAACGATCCACTCGATCGTAGTTCCAATAAAAATGACATCGACGCTACTCCTCACCTTCGAGCACCCCACTCAATACCGAGGTGCCTGTGATCGACTAGTTCAAAACTAGTCGCAAAGTTCTGCCGGATTAGCCGCAGAACTAGTCCTTGGCAACGAAGCTCTGCCGGAGTAGCCGCGGGAAGGTCAAACGGTAACGGAGTTCTGCCGGAGTCACTGGTCAAGCTAGGAGGATCTGCCTATTGATTGAGTCGTCACTAGGTTGCCATCTAAACAAAACTTTCCATATTTGTACTTTCTATTATTATGCACTACGACAACACTAGATGTGGGCGCTAGGCCCACAAGCATCTACTAAAATACGTAACGTCCCAACTTCAACCACAAATACTAAAACACACTAAATAGACCCGAGTAATTCCGAGATCCGTTCCCAAAATTATCTATGCATCGAGTCCCGTTTAGTGTACACTCCGAGTGTGCAACTCCACACAATGTGATTTACTTACATTCGCATTCATAGTTTTTCGTATGATATATTGCATTTATGACCTTATAATCGCATGCTAAATCACCTAACACGGAATTCAAAACGTAAAATAACTAAAACTGAACAAAGTGATGGTCGGGTTCCGTATTAGTCCCGGTGCTAAATCTCTATTAATACCGAACCGACGCATCTTAAGCAGAATACCAGGTAAGGTATACCAAGAGAATGACTAATATCCGTATTATCGCGTTAAAACTGACTTGCTAATACGTATAATATTAGTATTCTCTACTCTCCTACATGCATCTTTTCATGACCTGCTTGTCACATGAAATCGCATGCAAAGAATGTAAATACAACTAATTCGACGACAAAACTTACTTGTCCTTAAACAACCGACGTAGCTAAATATAGGGTTAAAACAACGGGTGTTACAGTACTTTTGCCACAACAAAAGAACTAGGATATCAGCCAATCGATTGATTAGTAGAGGCCGCTATAGTGCGGGCGCGATTGGGTGTTGACATCTATCGGATGTTGGCTTCCCAATACGTACCCTCACCCCTTACTCAGATTCGACGGTTTCCGGATGTCCGAAACCATTGGCAATGAGAGTCATTCCAGGCATGGAGTGCTTAAGGGTACAAGTCTTTATCTTTAAGTCCCGTGCCACTCAACTTTGAGCCGGCAAGGGATCAAAGTTGACTTGAACGGTTTCTGAGTCCCCATAATTGACTCGGTGCCGACTCCACAAATTAGCAACAACTTCAGTTCACTTAAAGGTCACCTTACCAAACATATCGGCCTTTAAACATTTACAACCACGACTTGATCGATTCCCAAACGGAAACACGGGTGCCCCTACCCGTCTAGTACAAGTCCGGATCGTCATCCAAATCGAGGTCCGACACTTCGCCCCGTATGCGAGATCGGACCGGCCCCGACAGAGAGGGGGCCGCGTGGGTGGCCGCCGCCACACGATGAAAATTGGATCGGTCCCGCGCGGGCAAGCGCGGGGCGCCGGGCGGTGCGGACAGACGTCCACAGTTTGGCGACTCCGCTGGGGATTTGGAAACAAGTTTCCAGCGGTGGTGTAACTTGAACGAGGTTGGTGAAGCTCATTTCTTGGTTCCTAGTTGTGGTCACTACAGGTTTTGGCCCTAAAAAGCCCACCCTAACCGATATCAGGACCAATCGACCTCTTCGCGGTAAGATCTTTAGGGACACGCGGAGAGATCCTCGGTTGACGCTCCGGCCGCCTAATGCGTAACCCGCGGGATTAATAAGCGGATAGTTCCGAACGAACGACATGAAACTCGTCTCCCCAGACCATTGTCAATACCTAAGTAAAGACTATTCGTGGGCGGTAGCCTACCCTAATCTACCCGTGTCTGCATCCTGCATGAGTGTACGCATTCCTAGTTATGTGTAGCGTGTTTGCAAACAACCCAAAGAAAACACTAAACATCTGGATTCAACCACGCCAACATATTCAACCGCACCCAATTTCGTTTTCGAAAATACCTCTTCTTTTGAAAACGACCTTTTAAACGTCAATACTCCGATCAAATCGTGATTTCTAAAAGGGGAAAACAATTTTAGATGCCGTTATCATGGCAAAATTTACACTCATTGCTTTCAAAAAAAAGTTTTTAGTGCCATCACCTTGGCCAAATTAAAACCCATTAACAACGATTACCGCTAATGCAACTGAAACTCCCAATTAATGGGGTTAAGGCCACCACGCGGTTACATTTAATTTCAAAATAAAAAAACGTTTTTTTTAACATGTCGTTAGCACAACCGAAGCTTCAATTAATGAAGTCAAGGAACCCAAAACGGTCACATCTTCAAAACATTTTTTTACAATGCTTTCCCCGCCGTTCCATGCAAATTAACGCAACCGACGGACATGGGTCACTAGTTTTAAAAGCTTTTTTAAAAAAAAAACAAAACACTATTCACCACCTAAATCCCTCACTAAGGATCTAGTCACACCTTTAAGGAGGCTGTCATCAGGCTTCACGCTCTACCATGAGCATCACGCACCCCGCAAGTATCGAACTAGCTAATTAATAGTAATTTCCATAGAAGCGTCACGTAAGTATTTTCAAAAAACCGGTTCCCGTAAAAGAAATGTGCTCCTTTAAAAAAAAACATATTTACATTTCGTCATCATTTCTGATGCATCCACATAGCAACGCACCTACACGCCGCAGACGATATCGTCACGCCATCGTTAAACTATTTTCACAAACCATCCGTTTCACAATTTTGCAAAACTGGTCGTTTTCGAAAGAAACATACATCCAAATTCTTTGATCCTGAGCCGGGATCGTGATCAACCTCTTACGTCGTACAACCGTATGATTTACTGTCTGTGTTAGTTACTAGGATCGCCTCTACTCGAGGTCTTACTTTTAGGGTCGTCTCATTCCGAGAAGTCCTCTCGAACCTCACCACCGAGGTTTGTGTCAAATCGTCTCGTTGCAGAGACCAAAAACTCAATAGGCATTTCGCCGAGTACACCACGAGTGTTAAAGCACCGAGTCCCTAAGCCAATGACCGCACACGCGCGCAAGTCAAGGGTCTCGTTTTAGCGTTGCTCAGTCACGAGCATTCCCCGAGTCCGTAAAACGTCCAGGAAATTTGTCCTCATTAGCATTGCTTTTTCACATCATGACGAGGGATTCAAGCGTAGACGCAAGCAACCACAGTGGGGATAACGCCGGACAATCCGTAGACAACACCAAAGGAGCCCTAGCCGACCTAATCTGGGACTTACAGGCCACTGTCATCACGGTAAACGCGTCCGTAAACAGCAAAGATTTCCGCTTAGGTCGCCTAGAAGACAAAGCCTCAGATGAACACCACACCCGAATCCTCAACGAGGCCCTTTTAAATTCCACTCCACTAGGTGGGGCGCCCGCTGGCCTCATCCCAAGCGATCCCGTTACCCCGCCTCAGGACGACACCCTCCAATCCGCTATGAACCGCATAGACTTCCTCAAAAACCAAATGCACCTAAACCAAGGAAATAACGTCCACCTCGAAAATCATAGGAAATTCGAAATGGTGAACGACCAATTAACTGAGAACTTCTCCCTAGCCAACATACCCAAGTTCAAAGGAATTGAGGACCCACTCATCCATATCCGGGCCTTTAAGGATTACATGGCCATTAAAGGGGTCAAGCCTAGCCTCTTCACTAGGATATTCCCCTCATCCCTAGGAGACACATCACGATCATGGTTTTATTCACTTGACCCTAAGAAGGTGTCCACCTGGGATGATATCTCCATAGAGTTCGCAAAACAATACGCGGATAACGCCGAAACACAAGTCACCATTAGAAGCCTCGAGGTTCTTTCCCAGAATGATAAGGAAGGCTTCTCAGAATTCTTGACCAGATGGAGGAGGGTCAGTACCCAGCTAATAAACCGCCCGGACGAAGCCACTTTGGTGGAAAAATTCGTCAATAACCTTAGGCCAGCTTACGCCTCCCATCTTAGGTACCAAAACATCCACACCTTTAAGGAGCTATCCACCTTAAGAATACGCCTAGAAGATAATGGGAAAAGGTTATCAGGAACCAACCACTTCCCCCGGAACCCGGTCTTATGGAAGTAACAAAACCGAGGAAGTACACCTCGTTGAACCGACTACCCGGGGAAGAACAAACTTCACCCCTAGAACATTCTGTAAACTAGGCATCACATACACCGAAGCCTTAAAAAGATTAACCGAGCAAGGGAAGCTCGAACTGATAGGTCCTACTGCGGACCCGCCTGCGGACAAGAGGGCGAAATCGTGGGATGCAAATAAGTATTGCCAATACCATCGTGGCAACGACCACGGCATAGAATCCTGTTTTTGGCTCAGACATACTATACAAGACATGATAGAAAAACGGGACGATTCTTCTTCCCCCACCTGAGAAACCCAATAATACCATGAACCCCTTTAGTGCCCACGCCATCTTCGATGATACTATCAACTGCTCTCACCTTGTTCCCTTAGGGGAAGAGGTCTTAAACATCGAGGACGAACCAGACACCGATACGAAACCCACACCGCTCGACCTCGCAACGAATATCGAGAGCCTAGCCCGCCTAGTCTCACAAATACACCCTATACTCCTGAGAATTGAGACTAGGATCACCAATATCGAGGAAAGACTCGATGAACCTCCCAAACCTCCCGTTTCCACATGCAACGGATCGCTCAAGGGGGAGGGCATTGGCTCACCCGAGACTATCGAGCCCGAGAAGAATTTCACCCAAATCGGGGTCAGCTACGCGGCTGCACTTCGAAGATTAGCCTCCCTTCGCCTTTTACGACCCATAGGATCAATGGCCGATCCCCCACTTAAGCATAGATCCCGTCACTGGTCCAAGGCAAAATACTGCCACTACCACAGGGGCAACGACCACGATACGGAATCCTGTACGTTGCTAAAAGATAAATCTGAGGCGTTAATAAAAACAGGGGTAGTCAAAACCGCACTACTAACAAAAAGGCCCACTCGTTTCTTAATGGATAACTCCGAGGAAAGGGGTCTCAGGCTACTAGAGCACCTTGGGTTATCCCATGATCAGGCCCTAACCATGCTAATATCTGACGAACTGCTCTATCCATTGAGTCCGACACCTGACCCACCTACCGACAAGAGGCCGTCACATTGGAATGGTGACAAATGGTGTCAGTACCACCAAGGCCGAGGACATGACATTAGCGAATGTTGTGAATTTAGGCAACAAGTTCGCCACCTCATCCAGGAAGAAAAATTCGGGGCGTATCCCGAGTACGAGGGCACTAAGACGCCTACTGAGGCCAGCAAGTCCGCACCCGAGTCAGAGTCTAGTTTATCCTAGGGCCTAGACTGAAATAGTAATAAAAGTTTGCCCTTTTTGTCGAGTCCGGGGAGGTGCGGGGGGACATGTCCTCCACCTCCCCCAAACAAAATCACGGGCATCTAGCTCGTTTACTATTATCAATAAAACAGCTATCTTTTACAAACATGCCTCGACAATCGCTTAACTTTCTTTCAACAATTTACTTTAAACGCTTAAAAACTCGACTTTATGCCAATTATCGATAACAATTGACTAAGATGCAAGGGCTACCACAAACAGCTCACTCAACTTCACCTTAAGAAAGAAATCGGGAATAACAACCTTAGGCTCAAACAGCCACTGACCAAACAACAACAAACTCGGAAGCAAACAAACCGCCACCCGACCAGACTTACCAACAACGCAACCAAATGCGAAGCCGACCAAATATGTCTCCAAAACAGCCATATCTCTAGGAGTCAAAAACTTTAGAGTCCACGGAGATTCATCCTTAGTAGTCAACCAAGCAACGGGTAATTGGAAGGTTTATAGCGAAAGCCTAACCCCATACCAAACCAAAGTAGAAGCAATGTCTAAGGAATTCACCGAAATTGACTTCATACACATACCCCGCGAAGAGAACCAATGCGCTGATGCATTATCCAAACTAGCCTCACTAATAAACATGCCCGATCACCTCTTTTCCATGCCTATCTTCATAGAAAGAAGCGAACAACCAGCCTACATCCACAACCTCGAAACCGACGACACCCCCGAAGAACCTTGGTGCAATCCTAGACTTTAAAACCCACGGGTCATATCCACCCGACACTAATACAAAAAACAAAGGGGCCCTACGAATACAAGCCACCCATTACTTCCTGAATGAAGGCCTACTGTACAAACGAACCCCACAAGGAGTCCTCCTTAGATGCATAAACAAAAACCAATCCGAGAGAGTCATGGAAGAGGTACATGACGGAGATTGCGGACCCCACATGGGTGCACACCTACTAGCCCGAAAAATAATGAGACTGGGTTATTACTGGATTACCTTAGAGGCAGACTATCGACATCACGTTCGACACTGCCACAATTGCCAAATATTTGCCAACATCCAACACCTACCTCTTTATCCTCTACACACTATAGCCACACCCCGGCCTTTCTCCACTTGGGGGATAGACATCATAGAAAAAGTACACCCATCCGGGACCGGCGGACATTGCTTTATATTAGTGACTGTTGATTATTTCACCAAATGGGTAGAGGCTGCCTCTTATACCGTGCTAACCTCAAAACAAGTAGTCAAATTCCTACAAAACAACATCATCAGCCGCTACGGAATACCTCACGAAATAATTAGTGACCAGGAGCCCACTTCAAGGCTGACACCCAAAAACTCCTACACAAATAAAAAATCCAAAGACACAAATCCTCACCCTATAGACCACAAACCAACGGGGCCGTAGAA
Source organism: Agrostemma githago (assembly GCA_958450325.1). Lineage (NCBI taxonomy): Eukaryota > Viridiplantae > Streptophyta > Magnoliopsida > Caryophyllales > Caryophyllaceae > Agrostemma > Agrostemma githago. The sequence goes on along the minus strand of OY288246.1, from coordinate 47,453,219 downwards.
GCAGCCAACAAAACCATCACCACAATCTTTAAGAAAATGATAGTCAACTACCGGGATTGGCCAAACAAAATCCCCTTCGTCTTATGGGGATACCGAACATCCTATAGAACACCCACCGGAGCCACACCATATTACCTAACCTACAGTTGAAGCCGTCCAACCAATAGAGCTAGAAATACCATCCCTGAGAATATTTGCCGAAAGTGGTATCCCTGAGGAAGAATGGAGCCAAAAACGGTACGACGAGCTAGTACTCCTAGATGAACGTAGGATACATGCCCTGTCCAACGTACAAGCCTACCAACAACGCATCCAACGAGCCTTTAACACGCGAGTGAATTCCCGAAACATACACGAGGAAAATTTAGTGATCAAATCCATTAGAGCATCCCTTCCCGTCGACCCTAGAGGGAAATCCAAACCAAACTGGTCAGGCCCCTACCTCGTTAAGAAAATGCTCTCGGGGGGCGCCGTGATCCTCACTGACCTAGATGGTCAAGAGTTCTCAACCCCGACCAATATGGATCAACTCAAACGATACTACCCATAAACACCCTGGAAACCACGTCCCGACCTCCGGCTTAGGGGGAAGCAAAAAACAACAACAACAACAACAACACAAAAAAAATCAAATTCGCATCGATAAATGGCATAGATGAGTCTAAAGCGAAATCACTCACACTTTTCTAAAAGAACTACGAACATGGTTTGATTTCGTCTAAAAGTGGATACGTAGGCAACTCGTTCTCCGGGTACAACCAAACAACCAAACAAAAAAAAATCGGTTAATCGATTCATGTACAAGCCGGGACTCCTTCTACGATCCGACCAACGAGTGATTTGAAATGACGAAGCACAAACGACGAGCCGAGGACGGGGTGAAAACCCGAAAGGGCGCCCCGGGCAAAATGAAGAAACGAGTTGCGAGCCGTCGTAAAAATAAAAATAAAAATGACGAGCCGAGGACGGGGTGAAAACCCGAAAGGGCGCCCCGGGGAAAATGAAGAAACGAGTTGCGAGCCGTAAAAAAAAAAAAAAAAAAAAATACAAAAAAAAGGTGAGCCGAGGACGGAGTGAAAACCCGAAAGGGCGCTCCGGGTAAAATAAAGAATCGAGTTGCGAGCCACCACAACAAAATAAAATAGAAATGTGCTTCTCATTAATAACAAAATTCGGTTAAATCGAGCCTTTGTCGAGGCATTTACATCAAAAATCCGAAGTCCGGACATCCCGGAAGTTAACAACGTGTGAAAACACCACAAAAACTAGTACTAATTGATGTGTCGTGTTTATATAGGTTTATTCCCTCGATTCCGTTGTCTTTTCCGGTCGGAACGCGCTCTTTAGAGCCGTTTCTTCTATCATTTTGATTTGAGTGAGTGTTTTTGTAGATTCTACACGATTTCAGGTCTTTATGTGCATTTACACTCATATCTGGTTAGAAGAACGATCCCGAGACAAAACCCGTGCTTTAGGACGTTTAGGCGAAGATGAAATGAGAAGTATCGATACATTGGGCCATGGAAAGCGGCCCATTACACCTTCTATTAGTGTTGTGCACGCCAGCCTGCCCTGACAGGCCGCCGGCCGGCCGGCTGGCATGACACAAAGGCGATTTGAGCATCATTTTTAGTTGTGTTTCGGCCCCTGCATGTGGCAGGCGGCGACACGCAAGCCCATTTCCGCCTATTTTTGTATAACTAAGGAGGAGTTGTATTATTGACTACTATCACTTTTCATACTTAGATTATTTTCTTTAGAAAACTCGTGACTCTTAGCATTTTAGCACTCGGTTTCAACTCGTACTCGATTTCGGTAATTTCGTTTTATGCAATTTTCAATTTTACGTTTCAATCTTCATTGTAAATTACTTAGTTCGTCGTAATTCTCTTTATTTGCAATTCGTTGTTCCGTTTAGTTCGTTAGATTTCTGTTCGTTTATCATTAGATTTACTTGATTCACTTTTTATCATGAATTATATGTATGCAATTTGTTGTTTCGTAATCATCATGCGTAGATAATTTTCTCGCTAGGGTCGAGGGGGATCGATGGATTATTATACGATTATGTTGCTTTGATACTGAATTTATAATTATGCTAGTACCACTTTCGCGTGTTTTGTTTGTCGATTAATTTGTTAAAGGCCACAACATTTTAATCTGTTTGGGAAATTCTAGTTCCTGTGCGAAAGCCGAATTAGGATTAGATCACGCGCGATTTTGTAGGGAGTCCAATAAGTTGCGAGATCCCGTTAGATCCTTCCTAGGTTGACATGATTCGAGAGAACGTGTTATAGCCGACTAGCATTTTTATGTGTTTATTATTACTGTCGCATAATTGTTGAGCATCTATTGTGAACCCGTGACCTTAGTTTTCTTCTTATTGTTAGATTCGATTATTTATTGTCGTACTTTAGTAGTCTTTTATTTATATTCCATCAATCAACCGGTTAGAGCATTTTAGAATCGCCATAGCTAATTGACGAAAATTGACTGTTTCCCTGTGGATTCGATACCTTGCTTGCCGCTATCTTCTTGTTAGTAGCATTAGGTTTATCTTAATAGGGTGAGGCGACTTAACCCATATAAAATTTGGCGCCGTTGCCGGGGAAACGGTTTTTATTGTTTTTTTAGCTTGTTTCTTTTTTTTTGCTCTCTTTTGTCTCAAGGAATTAAAACTCCTTGAGATTGATCTCACTTTCCTATTGTAGTTTTGCTTATGCCCAGGTCTTTTCGGTCATCAGAGCTTACTCCGTTCGATCCTGAACCCGAGCAAACCTTTCGTAGGCGAAGACAATTTTGGAGAGAGATTTCCGCAGCTCCTGATCTCGAGACTTTGTAAGCTATTCATACCAAATTTGTAGCTGAGAACCAGTCCTTTGAAGAGGAAAATCAGTCTCAGTCCGAGATCATTTTACCACTACCTCTGGTTATAAAAATGCCGAAGCTTTCTAGTCATTTGGAGCCCGAGCAAACTGCTCTTCTTAAGTTGGTTAAGCGACCAACTGCCACTCAAGGTACATTTGAGATTCGACCCGCCTTTATCACTTTGGTGGAAAAGAATCAATTCGGTGGCGACCCTAAGGAGGATCCTCACAAGCATATGAGGATATTTACTGATTATTGCTCCACGATTCCGCTTCCGGCGGGGGTAACCCAAGAAGAAGTCGTGGAAATGCTCTCCATGTTCTCACTATGGGATTCCGCTAGGGAGTGGATAACGGACCTTGATAAAGTCACCGAGGGGATCACCAATTGGAATTCTCTTGCCCTTGCCTTCTACAAGCACTATTACCCTCCGCAAAAGACGAACATGCTCTGGAGTCAAATCATTAATTTTCGTCAAACTCCGAACGAGAATATTCATGAAGCGTGGGAGCGGTTTAAGAAGCTTGTGAAGGAATGCCCGCACCATGGTTTTGATGTTTGGTTTCTTTGTAACCAATTTTATAACGGGTTGTATGATGATTGCGGGAGTACACTTGATTCGGCATGTAATGGGCGATTCCAATGTAACGTGGATGATATAAGGCTTGGCAAACAATAGAGAAGATGGCATCTCATCACTCCCGATGGGGTAATCCGCGTGGTAATACTCTATTAAATTCCGGTGAAAGCGGGTCCTCTAATGTCGTGGCTATTCAATTAGCCGCTTTGGCTAAGAGGTTTGATGCATTTGAAGTGTCGAATTCTCAAGGTGGAGGAGGTATGCATCAAGTACATGCCATGCAAGATTATGCATGTGTTCGTTGTGGTGCCGCGGACCACCAAGCTCAAGATTGCCTAGTCTTAATAGAACAGGTGAGTGCGTTCCATTTTATGCGCCCACGTTATCCATATATGAACCAACCAGGCTATGATGCATCTCTTTTGTCTTACAGGAGTACTAATGTCTTGAACCCGCCTATTACACCACCCTATGTGCCCCCGCACAAACAGCGTCTCCAGAATAAGCAGAATTTCCAGAATCAAGGAAATCTTCAGAACCAACAGCAATTCCATAATCAAGGGAATCTTCCGCAGAATTTCGGAAATCAAAGGAATTTCCAAAATCAGGGAAATTTTCAGCAGCGACCTCACTCGGGTCAACATCAACAAAATTTTGGCAATACTACTCAAAACTTCGGGAATTCTCATCAAAATTTTGATACTAGTCAGCAGAATTTTGGCCAATCCTCAGCACAAGCTCAAGGTAATTCTTCTTCTTCTTCGAGTTCTAATGAAATGGCTGAGCTTCGTAATATGATGCAGATGATGGCCAAGACCCAGGAATCTATGATGGCTCAAATGCAAAAGAATGATCAAGCTAAGGATAATGCCATCAAGAATTTTGAGAACCAAGTGGGACACCTTGCCGCGTCACAAGCAACGGGTCAACAAGGTAAATTCCCTTCTCAAGGTGATCAACAACATGATACGGCTAATGCGATCACTCTTCGTATTGGTACACAATATGAAGGTTCGTTGATGCCTAAGGATGATGCACCGGCCGAGAAGGAGGAGGTTTTAGTGGAAGATGTCAATGAGGACGTTGTTGTGGAAACTCCAAGTGAAGATCAAGTTCCACCACCCACAACTCCCGTTCCCACTCCGACTAGTCCAACAATTCAAGTGCCATTCCCGGGTCGATTGAAGAATCGGAAGGAGACTACCTAATTTGGCAAGTTCATGGAGGTTGTGAAGAATTTGCAGGTTACGGTCCCATTTACCGAGCTCATTATACAGGTCCCATCTTATACCAAGTTTATGAAGGACATCTTGACTCGGAAGAGAAGCATTGGTGAAGTAGAAACCGTCGCTCTTACTGCAGAGTGTAGTGTATTTTTACAGAATAAAGCCCCACCAAAGCTAAAGGACCCCGGTAGTTTTTCGATTCCTTGCACTATTGGCACCTTATCGATTGATAAGGCTTTATGTGATTTAGGTGCTAGTGTAAGTGTCATGCCTTACTCCGTTTGTGAACAACTTAATATGGGTCCTCTTAAGTGTACTAGTGTCACTTTGCAGATGGCGGATCGTTCCATAAAACGCCCTTTGGGAGTTTTAGAAGACGTGCCCGTTAGAGTTGAAATTTTTTTTATCCCGGTTTATTTTATCGTCCTTGACATGGCCGAGGACACCCAAATTCCCATAATTTTGGGAAGCCCATTTTTGCACACCTCCGGCGCGGTGATTGATGTCAAGAACGGTAAATTGACTTTGGAAGTGGGTGGAGACACCATTGTTTTCTGCTTAGATAGTACACTTAAGAACCCGATGGTAACAAATTCTTGTTGCATGATAGATGTTATTGCTGTTGTAGTTCATGATTCTATGGAGGCGTCCCTTATACGGGATCCCTTAGAGGCTTTGATATGTTTGGAAGCGTGTGCAGGTGATGCTTCCGTTGACTCTGCTGTCGTTGATGCTTTGGAAGCTGCTTTGGAAGGAAGAATGCTCACGGAGGAGCAAGGTGTCGATGTAACCAACATCGTACACACCTCATTTGCAATAGACATAACCGTTCCGGAGCGTAAGCCACTTCCGTGTCACCTAAAATATGCCTTTTTAGATGATACCGAGAGCATTCCCGTGATTGTAAGTGCCGATTTAACTTAGCAACAACTTTCTGATTTGTTAGTTGTTTTAAAGAAAAATAGGAAAGCTTTGGGGTATAGTCTCGATGACTTGAAGAGAATCAGTCCCGATTTCTGTATGCATAGAATTAATCTTGAGGAAGGTCATCATATCGTCCTTGTGTCTAGGGTCAACGTAAGTTGAACCCGAATATGCAAGAGGTTGTTAAAAAGGAAGTTATGAAATTGTTGGATGCGGGAATTATTTATGCGGTTCCCGATTCAAAATGGGTGAGTCCGGTACAAGTTGTACCTAAGAAGGGAGGGACTACTGTGGTCCCGAATGAGAAGAATGAATTAATCCCTACACGAATTGTGACGGGATGGAGAATGTGCATAGACTATAGAAAGTTGAACACCGCAACCCTTAAAGACCATTTCCCATTACCCTTTATCGACCAAATGCTTGAGAGACTAGCTTCTCACAAGTATTTTTGCTATTTAGATGGATATTCGGGATTTTTCCAAATCCCGATACACCCGGCTGATAAAGAGAAGACTACGTTTACTTGTCCCTATGACACCTTCGCATATCGCAGGATGCCATTCGAGCTATGTAACGCACCCGCCACCTTTCAAAGATGCATGATGAGCATCTTTTCCGACTACATCGAGTCCATTATGGAAGTGTTTATGGACGACTTTAGTGTGTATGATATGAGTTTTTCAGCTTGTTTAGCTAATTTGGATACCATTTTAAACCGATGTGTCGAGGTTAGTTTGGTCTTGAATTGGGAAAAGTGCCATTTTATGGTCACTGAGGGTGTTGTTTTGGGTCATGCGGTCTCCGAAAAGGGCATTCAGGTGGATAAAGCAAAGATGCTAGTGGTTGAGCAATTACCCTTATCGGTTAATGTGAAGGGAGTTAGAAGTTTCCTTGGTTAGGCGAGATTTTATCGCCGCTTTATCAAGGACTTTTCCAAAATTGCTAAGCCACTTACACAATTGCTTCTAAAGGATGCTCCTTTCGACTTTACTGATGAGTGTGTTGAAATTTTTAACAGGATTAAGCAGGCCCTCATTTCTGCTCCGATTATTCAGTAACCGGATTGGAATTTGCCATTCGAGATTATGTGTGACGCGAGTGATTATGCTGTGGGAGCGGTTTTGGGCCAAAGGAAGGACAAAGTCTTGCATGCTATATACTACGCTAGCAAAACACTTGATAATGCTCAAGTTAACTATGCAACCACCGAGAAGGAATTGCTAGCTATAGTATATGCTTTGGAAAAATTCAGAACTTATTTGGTTGGATCAGAAGTCATTGTTTTCACCGATCACGCGGCTCTTAAGTACCTCCTTGCCAAGAAAGAAGCGAAGCCCCGACTACTTCGATGGATCTTACTACTCCAAGAGTTTTATTTTTCGATCCGGGATAAGAAGGGAGCGGAAAATGCCGTTGCGGATTATTTATCGAGGCTTAGAGTTGAGGAGGAAGGAGTTGTCATCCCCATAGATGACTCTTTTTCCGATGATTCTCTCATGGCCTTGACTACCGGTGAAAGCGAAGGACCTTGGTATGCGGATTATGCTAATTCTTTAGTTGGCAAGGTATTACCTTCTGATCTTTCTTATTAGCAAAAGAAAAAATTTCTACATGATGTCCGACAATTTTTCTGGGATGACCCTTATTTATTTAAGGAGTGTGCCGATGGTATCTTCCGTCGATGTGTCCCTCAATGGGAAGTTCAAGGAGTTCTAGAGAGCTATCATTCATCACTATATGGTGGCCATCATGGACCGAGCCAAGCCACGGCTAAGGTCCTCCAGTCGGGATTTTATTGGCCAACCTTATTCCGGGATGCCCAAGCTTTTATTATATCCTGCGACGCATGTCAAAGGACCGGTAATATTTCTAGGAGGCATGAAATGCCTCAAAAATGGGATTCTCGAAGTAGAAATTTTTGATGTCTGGGGTGTAGGCTATCAAGGCCCGTTCCCGTCATCCAAGGGCAACGATATATTTTGGTTGCGGTTGATTATGTCTCCAAGTGGGTGGAGGCGGTAGCATCTCCTGCTAATGATGCTAGAACGGTAATTTCTTTATTTAAAAAGATCATTTTCCCCCGCTTTGGTGTTCCAAGGGCGATTATTAGTGATGGCAGAAACCATTTTCATGAGAAGCGACTTGATGCTTTACTTGCTAAGTACGGTGTCTCTCACCGTACCGGTCTTGCCTATCACCCTCAAACGAGTGGGCAAGTTGAGGTGTCCAATAGGGAAATCAAGTTTATTCTCCAGAAGGTCATGTCCAAAGCTCGAAAGTATTGGAGCTCTAAGCTAGATGATACACTATGGGCTTATCGTACCGCCTTTAAAACGCCTATTGGTACTTCGCCTTACCGATTGGTCTTTGGCAAGTCATGCCATTTACCGGTCGAGCTTGAGTATAAGGCTTGGTGGGCGATCAAGGAGATTAACTTGGATACACATTTGAGTGGGGATAAGAGACTCATGCAGCTGAATGAGTTGGAGGAATTCCGTCTTAGTGCCTATGATAGTGCTCGAGTTTATAAGGAGCGCACCAAGCGGTGGCATGACAAGCATATCTTTCACCGTGAGTTCAACGTGGGGGATAAGGTATTATTATTCAATTCTAGGCTCCGGTTGTTTCCCGGAAAGTTAAAATCTCGTTGGTCCGGACCTTTTTCTGTCACCCATGTGGGTAAATTTGGCTCTATTGAAGTCGAGAATGATTCAGGTGACCGATTCAAGGTGAATGGTCAACGATTGAAGTTATATCATGAAGGTGCTCACGTTGGAGCGATTGAAGTTATACAACTTCATCCCGTTCCTTTTTCCCACTAAATCGAGAAGTTCATCCAAGTCGTGCAGGACTCTAAACCAGCGCTACCGGGAGGCAGCCCAAGTATGTAAATAATTTCCCTCGTTCTCGTTTTTTATTATTATTTATTTTAGTAGTCTTAGTGAGGATGAGAGGAGGGACTAACGTTCTTGGAGATGCGCCGAATCATCGGAAATAACTCGGATTGAGAATATTAGGGAAAAAGGAGAAGAAAAAAAATTCACCGTGCTCTTGATTTTATAGCAGGTCACCTCAGCCTAGGCCTAGGGGGCTTATCGACTTTAGGGGCCGAGGCACGAAATGAATTTGAGTGCTAATAGAGTGGTTTGTGCGCCTTAGTCTATGCCCAGGCCTCCTATTAACTTTAGGGGAAGAGGCACAAAGAAAATTGGAGAGAAAGTTGGGCAAAATCTCGAAAAATGAAGGATTTGTGTATTCCGGCCGGTCAACCGGCCCCCGGTCCATACCGGCTGATCTGTGAGAGTAATATTTGATTAAAAAAATCGAAAATAAAGGGAAGGTTCTTCAGGCCGGCCAGCCGGCCGCCGGTCCAGACCGGCTGGGGCGCACATCAGACCCCCAAACCCTTTTTGCTCGTGATTCCCAATTCATTTGCCCCTCTCTCTTCTCTCTCATCCCCCAAACCCCAACTTTTCAATTCCCAGCTTCATTCATCCCCATCTTCACTCTCTCTCCTCAAAATTTCCCCATATTTCCCCCAAGTTTGCTACTTTCAGCTGATTTGCAATGCCTCCTCGGAACAAGCGCACCAGAAACGACCATGCTCAACCCGACATTGATTCTGATCCAGTTTTTCCGGGCGTAATTTTTACCACACTTGACCAAAAGGTAAAATTTCAAAACTTGAGAAAGCGGTCTATTGTTCCTACTCGTTTTATCGATCATGATCCTATGAGAACTTTAGGCTTAGATTCTGCTTTGGAACTTTTTTGTAAAGGTGTTGTTATGGGTACATTCTTTACTGTGCATTATAATACGTTTACTCAGCTTACGTTGGAATTTCTGAGTTCATTTGAGGTGACTAAGAATAGACAGTCAGGTGCGATTTCTGTTGAGTTCCGTTTACTGAATACTACTTTTGCGCTGACTCTGAAGCAGTTTGGGGATTGTTTTGACCTTAAGGATTATGAGGACCGTTCACCACCCGAGCATGCTAACTTTAGGGTAGGTGATTTTTGGGAGTGTATTGCGGATGCCCTGTACACTACCGCGGGGCATATGAGTTCAAATAATATTCATAATCCGGTTATAAAGGTTTGGCAGAGGTTTATGGGGTGGACGATTTTTGCTAGAAAGGAGCCACATAATGTGCGCACCGAGGAGATGTCAATTTTGGGCTCGTATTTGCGGCGTAAGCCGAAGGTGTGGCATATTAATATTGCCTATCACCTCGTCCTCCAGTTTAGGAGAATTGCTACGGCCGTTGCCGATGTTCCTATCTATATGGGCGGGTTAGTCACGCATTTAGCTCTTCGGTTGACCACTTTTCGCGAAGCGGATCATGATCCGGTCCCGGGCGAGATTACCCTTAGTCTCCGTTATTTGGCTTCTCTTAACTGGATTTCTTCTAGGCACCAGAATCGTTGGGCTTGGCTTATTCATGAGCAGGCGACTATTATTTTGCAAGCCGGGTCAGTTCTGTCACTTGAGGCTGATCAGCCTAATTATTTATTACCCGTCGCTGCCCCTAGCTCTCTTCCTTCGTCGCATGCTGTTACCTATACTCGTCGTCCCACGAGCATGCCCAGTACCTCCCAGCCCGCCTCTGAGCCCGGTCCGTCTCAGCCTGCTCCCGAGACCACCACCACTACTACTTTTGAGCAGCCCCTCCACCACCCTAGTATGCTCCCTTCCATCTCGATCTGATTGCATGGATGGAGCGCATGGAGTTGAGTGCCGGTTCATCCCGTTCTGATTTTGATACTTTTCGCACGGAGACTCGTATCGACACCGCTGCTACTCATGCTCGCCTAGACAGGTTATATGCTGATCAGTGTCTCGGGATGTATCCCATTTATGATGACTATGCTAGGCGTGCTCCTGTGCCACCACAGGGCCCTTACCCCTCGTACTTCTCGTGGCCCGTGGGTGGTTATACTGACCGTTCGATTCATGGCGGCTTCCATCTTCACACTGATTATTTCAGTGCCCCGATGGGCCCTGATTTTGGAGCCGCTAGTGATTATCAGGGGGGTGGTTGGTATACGGGTGGTGCATCTGGCTCTGGGACTGCTGCAGATGATGATATGGAGGATGATGATATCCATTTCAAAAATTAAAAAAATTTCAACTTTTCAAAAAATTCGGGCCCGATGACATTTTCGCCAATTTTAAAAGTCGGGATCCTGTTTTCAATTTTCTAATTTTCGGAAATTCATCTTCGATATTCAAAATTCTGAAATTCCAAAAATGCATCTTTTCGAAGATATTCAAATTTCAAAAAATCGGAAAGCTGCCGAAATTTGAACTTAAGATTTGACTCAAAATACAAGCCTATTTTCTAGCCGGCATGCTATCCATTTCAATATTCGAATTTCCGCTCCTCATTCGATTTTCGAATTTTCAAAAATTTCGTTTCAATTTTAAAATCTTCGAGGTTCCATTTCGGTTTTCAAATCTTCGGGATCTTATTTACGATCTCAATTTGAACTACGAGAAAAACAATAAATACCCTCTTTTCCGCTCATTCTAAAAAAACACAACTCACATCTTAATCTCTCCTCTCCTCTCTACGAGCTCCTTGCTCTTCTTTAGCGTCGAACTCCGACATTAGGCACGATCCACTCGATCGTTTTCTATCCGATTCGTGAATCAACACTACTCTTCGTAGTTTCTCGAGTTATTGACTCGATACGAACCAAAAAGGGCCGCCGTGTTTGACTAGCCAACTCAACTCACCGTACGTAGCGAAGCTCTGCCAAAATTACTGCAGGAAGTTAGGAGGATCCGCCAATAGAAGTCGTATTGTCACTAGGTTGTCATCTAAACACAACGTTACATAACGTACTTTTAATTATGCACTTCGATAATGTCGAGTCCAACTCATGTGGATACTAAAATCCACGACGCGTCGTAAACATACGTAACGTCCACAACTTCAACCACAAGCACTAAAACACCTTAACTAAACCCGAGTAATCATGGAATCGATCCGTTCTCAACCATCTACACATCGTGTCTCGTTTAGTGTACACTCTGATGGTGCAACTCCTCATAATGTGATTTACTTACATTTCGTATTTACAGCTTTCGTATGATTTACCGCTTTTATGACCATAATCGCATGCTAAGTCGCCCAACACGAAATTCAAAACGTAAACAAACTAAAACTGAACAAGTGGTGGTCGAGTTCGACGTGGTTCGACGCATCCTTGTTAATATCGAACCAACGCACTTTAAGCAGAATACCAGGTAAGGTATACCACGAGAATGACTAATATCCGTATTATCACGTTAAAACTGATTTGAATACGGGTGTGACAAAGTAGTCAGACAACCGTGGGCTATAAGGGCTCAAGTAGGTACCCTTCATAATGTTGCAGGCTTTTTCAATTCCTGCTCGGACAACGTTGTCCGGAGTGAGGGCATAGCCAAGGCCGAAGTGAGAGTCTTCGTCCTTAAGGACCTCGATGATCTTCCCAGCTGGAAGGTCGGGTCGAGAGGTAGCCCCCGGAAGGTACCCTAGGTTCTGGAGCATCGTGTCAATGCTCGTGGTGAAGTAAGGCCTGAAAAGGTACTCTTCCTCGATCATCCCCACAAAGTCGAACCCCCAGAGGTCCGTGCGGCCCGTGGCGTTACAGCTAGCCACGGTCATTGGGGTCGCCTCTAGAGTAATAATACCGTCGAGTAGAGGCATCTTGATCTTGCGGTGGAGGGTGGAGGATACAGCTTTCACCGCGTGAATCCATGGCCTTCCTAGGAGCAGGTTGAATGAGGAGGTGACATCAATCACCTGGAATTCAAGCTCCTTTTCTATTGGGCCCGTGACGATGGTAAGTTTTATGGCCCCAGCTACCGACTTTGGGCTCCCATCAAAGGCTTGGATGGTTTGAGCAGTCGGGATATAGTCAGCCTCGGTAATGCCGAGGGCTTTGGCGGTCCTTAGAGGAAGGACATTCACGGCCGACCCGTCGTCAACTAGGGTCATCGGGAGGTACTTCCCCCGGCAAATCACCGTGATGTAAAGGGCTAGGTTGTGGGAGGTCCCGAATGGCGGTAGATCGGCTTCGGAAAATGTGATCATTGGGCCTCCTACTTTGGTCTTACCCTTTAGGTGGGGTAGGACCGTGGCTACCATTTCAGCGGGTGTAGCCAGAGAGTCGATCTTGACTTGATCGAGAGCCTTTGTAAGTGCCTCTCGATGTTCTTGAGAGCTAACAAGGAGTTGCCATATAGTGAGGTCAACTCGGGTTCTCTTCAATTGTCTCACGACGGCTGTTTCAGCGGTCGGCTCTTCAGGGGCGACTTCCATCCCGAGTGGATCGGTGATGGTTGTCGGGGTAGGGGTGTCCCTAGTGCTTGTGGCTAAGTAGGGACGACCAAGGTTGTTGCTGGCTAGGACTCGAGTTTTGACCTCTCGAATCTGTTCAAGGGTGATGGGAACGGCTTCCCCTTTAGCGAGGTAGATATCATCTTCGTCGTCAAACCAGATCCCGTTCACTTGCGGGACGTAGGGGGAGATAAGGTGAGAGCAGTCGATCACCTCCCCGGCAAAAATGGCATGGGAGCTGAAAGGGTTCTCCTTGTTGCTGGGCTTATCACCGGGTAGCGGGATTTTTCCGCTTTCAATCAGGTCCTGGATCAAGTGTTTTAGCTTCCAACACTTCTCGGTATCGTGCCCATTGCCTCGGTGGTATTGGCAGTAGGCCTGGGCATTGTAGTTCTTGGAGCGTCGCTCGACCGGAACTTCAGGAGTTGGGCCTATCGGTTGGATTAGGCCTTTGGAGGATAGCCTTTGTAAGGCATAAGTATAGGTAGTACCTATATCAGTGAAAACCCGAGGTGGGGTGTTCTTCTTGGACGGGGCATCTAGTAGATTGACCGTGTCAAAGATGCTGCGGGTTGCAGCCTGGGGCTTAGTGGTGGATGAAGAGGCCCCTTGGTATCCTTTGCTAGTAGCCTTGGTGAGGCTTTCTAGTCTTAGGTCATCTTCGATCCTCATACCCATTTCAGTAAGGGTGGTGAAATTGGGTATGACTGCGTACCGGAGGTGAACCCGGTAGGAAGGGGGGAGGTTCTTGACAAAAGCCTCCACTAAGGTCTTCTCGTTGGGCTTATCGACCAACTTCACGCTCTCGGCCCTCCAGCGTTGAAGGTATTTAGTGAAACCTTCTTTTGGCTCTTGGGCCATGACCTCCAGAGATCGCATTGTGGTTTGGATCTCGGTGTTGTCAGCATAGTTCCGAGCGAACTCGGTAGCCACATCATCCCATGTAGGGTATTTTTTCGGGTCTAGCCTATAGTACCAGGCCCGTGGGTGCTTCTCAAGGGATGCAGCAAAAAGGTTTTTGAACATGGATGAGTCCACTCCCTTGATGGCCATGAATTCCTTGAAGGCCCGTACATGTAGTAACGGGTCCTCAGTTCCCTCGAACATGGGCAAACCTGTGAGGTTCAGGTTTGCAGGCAGCTTGTCACTCACCGTGGAGTACTCTCGGCTATTCTCCCGGTGGATATTGTTACTCCCAGTCAAATGGACTTGTTCTTCTAGCCGGCGCACTGCGCTGACCAGTTCAGTTATGGGCCCAGTAGTCCCGACATTAGGGGTCCCTTGCTCCACCGTAGCTAGGCGAGCAACAATGGCCACCTGGCCAGCCCTCATTTCGGTCAGTTGGGCCTCGATGTCGGTCTGCTTCGCGACCATGGCGTCTAAAGCAGTTTGCAGACTGTTCAAAGTAGCCATCCTTCGAGCGTGTCTGGTTGCCGGTGGCCTGTCTGTAAGAACACCGCGTAATCAGAAACTGAACCCAGATCTCGGAAAAGGAAAGGAAAAGTACATCCCGAGCAGCACTAGGAGAGGAGACTAGAGACTCGAGAAAGACATCTAGACGGGTGACTCGATAGGTGGTATAACTTCCTTAGGATTTTGGCTTTGTGGGCCTAGTCCTGTTCGAAGGAAGGTCCACGTGAGACTTTTCCCCAGACTTTTGACTCGAGTGTATGGACGGACTTTCCTTTGTAGGGGTATGCCCTACGCGGGTCGGTCGTGCCTTGACTGATAAGGCGGACTCGGGAAAGGGGGGAAACTCGTGATATAAGATCAGCGGAGTTTCGACACTATAGACCTTCGACATACTATGCAAAGACCCGACACACGACTAGACGGTAGGTCCTATAATAAGGAAGGTTTACTAGGATAGTTGGATGTTTGAAATTTGAATATTGAATGAGTGGAAGAATTTTCGGGAGTTTTGAAAAAAAAACGGAATTCCTGAAAACCAAGATTAGAATTTTGAAAAATTCAGAAAATCGAGATGGTGTTGGAAATTCATGAGTTAAAATGGGCAGCATGCCGACTAGAGAAAAAGGATATTTTGAGTCAAATCAGTTGATCCTAAATTTCGGCGGCATTCCGAGTTTTGAAAATTGGATATTTTGAAAAGACGGGTCCCGAAACGGACAGCATTTCGGGTTTTTCAAAATTTGGGTGTTTTTGGAAAGATGCATTTTTTGAAATGACGGTTTTTTGAAAAATGACACGGAAACCAAGTAGCACGTAGTCAAACAAGCATTATAACGACGCTTATGTATGCTTT
The DNA here is from genome assembly GCA_958450325.1 of Agrostemma githago. Taxonomy (NCBI): domain Eukaryota; kingdom Viridiplantae; phylum Streptophyta; class Magnoliopsida; order Caryophyllales; family Caryophyllaceae; genus Agrostemma; species Agrostemma githago. The sequence goes on along the minus strand of OY288246.1, from coordinate 47,438,022 downwards.
ACACTAAGTCTCGGTCAGTCACAATAGGGTCTATGCCAACAACGATCGCATTCTCACAAAACGGGACGGACTTCCTAGCCAATTTTGAACTAGAACCTGCCGTAAAACCCCGGTGAGTTCCGCCATCGAAGTCTTTAGTGCACCCATGTAGGAATGCACCGTGGTATAGTGGGACGTCGGTCACAAGTAACCGGCCCGGGCAAAATTTGGGTTATGCATGAACCATTAAACTAATGCGCACACACTAATATTCGAACGATTTCTCTTCGAGTCTCACCCTAGGAACCCCGATGCCATGTAGTACATCAGGTATCCCCAGCGGAGTCGCCAAATTGTGGACATGACGTAGGTCCACCCCGACGCGGCCACGCGCGGGTTTGGGTAGGCGAATGAATCTCGTGGTGAGATTGCTCTCGGGTTCGAAATTTAAGTCAAAATGGAGTCGCCACCAAATTTTGTGGTTATTCGGAACCATACGAGCCCACTCTATGTCGTCATGGGCTATACACAAAGTAAGCCCATTTCGATTTCAGAGTTCATTGGGCTTGTCCCTTTGCATTGCAATACCGATACCGTATAAACCGGCTTTCGTATATAGAATGACTCTCGTGCGCCAAGGGTTTCGGACATCCGGAAACCAAAGGTTCTGAGTAAGGGGTGAGGGTACGTGTTGGGAAGCCCACTAAGGACACCCAACCCCGCCCGCACATGGCGGCCTCTACTAAGACATCGCTCGTGTTTGTGTGTGCGCGCTAGTAAAACGATTAAATGATATGCAAACAGCGTTTTCGGGCTAAGCATATTAATAGTATGTGAACTACGTCATTTAATGCATCTTATTTTTGGTCAAAGTGATTTAGCATGCGAGGTTCGTTTATAAAGCGTAAAAGCAAGTAAATAAACAAAGCTCGAAAGTAAATGAAAAAGGTAACGTACAAGTTACACGGGCGGAAATACAACCCGGAATTCACAATACAACATTACGTAGAGGTAATAAAAATAACGCGATACAAAGATATGGACGGACCCGTATGTAAGCTAGACCGCGGAATGTGTAGATGGACCAACCCCGATTAAATACACATTATATTGTGTACTAAACGAAGGACGGAAATATGAGACTCTGGCGTATTGCTAGCCCGATCTCATATCCCGTAGTCTTGTCCCGACTCATCACGTCAAAGGTGGTCAAAGTCGTTCTACGTGTCGTGTTGTGCATGGTTTTGAAAAGAGGTTAGTCACGTGATAGTCTTTACACGTGATGACTAATGTCGATAAAAAAAGGCGAGGCTTGAAAGGTGTGTCAAGGCCCTCGGTTATGGGGCTACAGGACTCACTCGGTCGAGTCATGGCCTGACTCGGTCGAGTGCGTCATAAAAGAAGCTTCTGCCCACGGTTTGGGGTGCTACTCGATCGAGTAGCAGGTGTACTCGGTCGAGTGGCACCTGTACGAGTTGTGACTCGTGATTTATGTGTCTTAAATTTGAAGGTTGGCCGAATTGAATCAAAATATTGACGAATTTAGATTTAATTCGGTTTGCCACGATAAACGTGAGTTTTGGAAAATGAGTTCACGTGATTGGCTTTACACGTGTCGACTAAGAGTCGTAAAAAAAAGAGACGAGGCTTAAATGTTGCATCCAAGCTCTCGGTTTTCTGGGCTACAGGATCCACTCGGTCGAGTCATGGCCTGACTCGGTCGAGTGTACCCTTGGGAAGTAGTCTGCCCGGTTTTGTGGACACTACTCGATCGAGTGGCCTATGCACTCGGTCGAGTAGTCCCTGTACGAGTGTTAACTCGTTTCATTTTTGGGGTTGAAAACGACGGTCGGTCGAGTTAAATACAAATATCGTTTGATTCGAATTTAACTCGACCTCCGGTACTACAATCGTGTACATATACGATCATAATACCGTTGTCGGGATTTTATGAAAACGTTTACGTTAGAAAATTTGAATTAGTAACGAAATGCTTCCCTCTACGTCACGACACCGAAACTAACCCTTTCGGGTTATGTGATGTCGGTTTTCGTGTCAACGGGTTCCGCACTAATTAAAATGGGATTGAATACGTTCAACTACGATTAGTCGCGATCACGTCACGCCCTTGAGTACATTGGGGCGGGGCTCCTCGAAAGGGCTCCACCTCCGTCGTTGCTCGTAAAAGGATTAGACGGACTTTAGGCGACAACTATAGTCGAACGTATCCGAAACCGAGATTCTGATACTAGATATATATATACGCGGTATGGTTATAATGTTAGCAACGAAAATGTAAAAGTTAGTATGCAAAAAAAGTAAAAATGTTAGAGTGTTAGATGTTAGAGTGTTAGGATTACGATACTAGTAAAAGTACAAAATAAACGATACAAAAACATAAGCGTAAATAACAAAGATAGAAACGGGGTTTTGGGACACCCTCAACATACATGCTTAGTAAGGACCTCGGAAATGGGCTCGCAAATAGTGACGGGACTATGGAGTATCGAGGATGTATGCAAGTTATGGTGTGTGTGTGTGTTGTCGGTTTATCGAGGGACAAGGGACTCGGTTTTTTGTGTATAGGGCTTAGGGTTGCTAAGGCTTGTAGTGTAGAGAGTATAGATAGGTTAGAGTAGAAGCTTAGGGTAATTTTGCATTAGTTCCATCCCTGAATGCAATGGGTTTGAAGGGGTATTTATAGGCTTCACCCCCGTCCTAGGGTCACTCGATCGAGTGCCCTTGTGCACTCGGTCGAGTGCCTTCAGGAATGAATCTGGTCCGGTTTTTGACGCTCCACTCGACCGAGTGGCCAATCCACTCGACCGAGTGGATCAATTAGGCCGGGCTATTTTGGGCGTGATTGCCCTTGATTTATGCTTAATTGATTATGATTGATTTGGCTAATTTTGGCTGATTCGTGAGCGATTTGGATAGATTTGTGAACCTGGTGCATGTTTTGGGAACGCACCCGGTCGCTCTTTGTGTCGGGTTTGTCTTGGCCGGGTTTTGACCTGGTCGCTAAAAGACGGGAATTATTTTTGGTGTCGGTTTTGGCCCAAATTAGTCTCATTTTGCTCGGAACGACCCACTGGGCCTGAATTTGAGGTCTGTTTTGTGAGATTATTACTCCGCTAAAAGTCCATGTCAGATATTATTGATTTCGAGCCCAAATCCGAGCATACTAAGTCACGTTTGCGTCCGATCATCATCGGGTGTTTGTCGGGAACTGCTATAGACACTAGCAGGCAAAATGCGGGTGTCTACACATTCATATATTGTCAAAAATAAAATTATCATTATATACATGCAATTACACAAATAAAATCAAGTAATACCGAGTAACAACGACGTTACCTCTAGTCCAAATCGGAATCGATAATATACTCGTCGGCCTCGGGATCGTTCACAATTCCTTAACACACAAAAATCATGGCAGAAAATTACCATGAGAAAAACTAAGAAAATCAAGGTAAATAACGATCGAAAACAACATCGATTATTACCTTAACGGAAGGATCGGAATAACGATTAATTCGACGATGAAAACTAGACGATTATGACTCGATTAGAGACTAAATCTGGCTAGAATGGTGCTGGAAAATATCAGCCAAGAAGAGAAAATGAAGAGAAATTTTGTTGTTTAATGAAAAAAAATGAATAATGTAAGAAATGGATGGTTTCTTATGAATGAATGCAAATAAATTTTTGATGAAAATAAGGGGAGACTTAAGCTAAATGCACCAGCCAAATAAGGAGCATGGGGCATGAAGAGTTGTGCATTAGTCATCCAATTAAATGGATGTAAAGAATTATCAAATTCCTTAAATTGTTTTTATAAAATGAAAGGTTATAAAATGTCATGGGTGTGACACAAAGGGGTGTCGGTCGAAAACATGGGGAAAAAAGTCTCAAATGATTTGTAAGTTGATAAAAAGAAGATTGTAAAATAGTTAAAGGTATTTCGAAGCAATTCGAGTAAACCTCGCGATAGAAAATAATTATTTACGAAACTTCGTAATAAAATCATTAATGGCTAAATTTTCGTAAATAAAAATATTTATAAGTTGAAAATATTATAATCCCCTATAAGTTGAAAATATTAAAAATATTTATAAGTTTAGACATTTTCTAATCCCCTATATATTCTAATGCAATATGGTGGCGGAAACACTGTAGATTTGGGATTAAAACACACTGATGTTCTATATTTTAGAAAAAGAACGGTCAGTCAATACAAAGGCCACTTTTTACAAAAGGGCTAAAAATAAAAATTCTCCAAATGGGTTTAACAATCCATAAATAAACATAAATTAAGCGGAGTAGGATCCACGCCACTCGGTAGCTCACACCAAACCCCGGAACAAATAATACCTGCCATGTTATAAACATAACAACCACAATTCAATGGGAAGCAACTCAGGCAGTTCTCTCAGCCATATTACATAATATTAAAGTATAATTACTATTATATCAAAATAGTTGAAAATGGAAAACATTTAAAATGATACGGTAAAATACTTCAAAATGATTGCCAATTTGCAAATCAATGTCAATCCATAATAATAACGGCGTTATGGAAATCAATCAGTGTAACGGAATAGACTTTCACTAGGATCATACTAAACTAGGTTCGAGAATTCAGTCAAAACAAATAAGACTTCAGTCTCTAACTAGGCAACTCAACTATAACAGGACTGCGTGCAGCGAAGTCCTGGCTTAAGTAATGTACACCCGGCCTCCTGGACACCAACCGTAATCCAGTTCAACCCGACGGCGACTTACACGATGCGATATCTAAGTTTAAGGTCAAAATATACACACTCCTGAACATAAACCATGCTCAGTTCAACGACCAATGTGTCTCAACATAGACACACTAACTTTATAGTTGATGGCAAAACGTATAACCTAGACTGTATTACTCTACCCGTACACTTGTCCTTATTCCATAACTCCAAAACAAAGTCGTTGTCATAATTCGATAGGATTATCAAAACGTTCTTAAAAAGAAACTTTCTAATTTGGGAAACTTTCTTCAAATATTATCTTTCCAAAATAGGTATTATTATAATTAGAAATCGTTTAACATTTGAATTATATAAAATAGTTATATTAGGCCTCGAGACATAAACATTGTACTTATTTTATAAATATATATTTAATGATCAAAAGTCAACGGAAGTCAAAATCATAATTATTTCTCAAAAGGTTGAAATATAAGTAATTAAAAGTATTAAATTACAAATTTACAAATTTTCCGGAATAGCACTGTCTTACTATAAAATTCGTAATTAAATCATTAAAAATCAAAACACCAGTGGGATTGAAAACTTTAGAAACTTATTTACAACTTTTATTTCTGGAGAAAATCCAAATTTCAAATAAAACATGGGTTTTTATTTGTATTTTCACAAACTGACAGAATTCGACACCCGATGGTATCTCATTAATAAAATAGATTTAATAATTTATTTTAAAGCAAAACCAATTGGAAACATTAACCAAAATCTTCAAAGTTTATGTAGGTAAATTACCCAAATTAAATTCAAAGTGTATCAAAGGTTTTAAATTAGTTTTACAACAACTGACAGATTCGCGAACTATTTTGACATCTATTCGTAAACATTTTATTGTGACCTAAATACTTGGTATTAATTTACGAAATATTACAGACATATAATAGACTTAAAATAAATAGTAGTCTCTTTTTAAACTTTTCAAAAATAAAGTCTTTAAATAAGAGTAATAAATCGTTCAAAAACACTAATCGATTCTGAAACATGCAGTAATTATGTTAAAAATAATAAAAACTTTCACTTTGCTACTTTATATTAAAATCACAAAAATTCAGAAATAAAGTCTTATTTGTATGTTTTAGTCTCGGCCTTATAACACTTTTAGAAGATCCGATGTAAAATAAATTGAGAAGATTAAAAGCGATAGAAACACGAAATAGATTTAAGCATATTATCGCAATGTAATTAAAACATGCTTATTCGTATACAAATTTGATTTTAAAACGATACTACAAACAACTACAACATATATATCATGCAATACCGAGTCATGCCATCATGTGTTACCTTAAGCGAGATCCGGGTCTATTATGATAATCATCTTTGTCGGAATTGATATGATAACCTACAAAATAAATTAACATATGGTATTAAACCATATTATAAATTAACAAAAGAGGGAAACGAGACGGAGAATATGAGTAATTAAATTACCCTTGGAATTGGAATGAACCGGGATGAAGAGAATGATCGGAATTGAGAAAAATTTGAAGAACAGTTTACTGTGTTGCACGTTCAATTCAATTTTTTTGTAGAGAAGAGAAGAAGAGGGATACGTACAATATTGTTGAGGTTTTTGAGAAGTTGAGGGTGTAATACCCCGTATTTTTCAAATAGTATTAAAATTTTAAACATTTATTTAAACCAAGTTTAACGTTTGAAAAATTATTTTCGTGAATAAAATATTTTATTTTCGTTAAATTAAAAATTATTCCGTTATAAAAACATAAGAATTTATTTATTGAATTATTAAAAATTTTATCTTTCGTTAAATAAAGTTTTAAACTCGAAATTATTCTTAAATAAATGACCTGTCGTTTTAACATTTTCTCGTCTCGTAAAAATTTAGAAATAATTTATCGAATTCTTAAAATAATAATTTCTTATAACTAATGTCTCATAAAACTATTTATCGTCTGATTTACTTACCGTCTTACAAACTCGTTTTTAAAAATATATTTTACAGTTTCCATTATTTTTATTCCGTAATCTTATATTTCAACTTTTTAAGAAAGAAAGAAAGACATTTGTACGAAAAATGGACCGGAACTCGGGAAACGTGGGCTCCTAATTGAACTACCACGTAGATAGCATGAATGCATTTCTACAACTACACTAATCTATCCTAGCTATCCTACACTAATCTTACTACTCCTACCTACTCTCACTATCATCCTACACCTATCCTCTTAAATTCTATATATATACACTACACATGCATACTTAGTACATACTACTACTTTCTACTACTCCTACTCCTACTCCTATGGTACTGTATATATACAATAGTACTAGTACTCCTACTACGTATTATATTACATACTACTCCCTCCGAGTTCCTATTATTGTCCCACTTTCCTTTTTGGGTTGAGTTTGATTTTTGTCTCACTTTCCTTTTTAGGTCATCAATGTGTGGTTCACAATTACTCTCCCATTTCTCTCTCTTCCTTCTTCTTTTTTCAACCACTCATTTCCCCTTTCTTATTTTTCACCCAAAAACCTTTTGGGACAATAATAGGAACTCGGAGGGAGTACTTCTATTTACTATACTACATATTCCGTGTACTAAATATTATATTTACTCCCTCGTCTTTCTATATAATTGGAGCATCGGGAATGAGGAGTTGTCCAGTATTTGGCGGGATCACTTTTCTAGAACCGTATTTGGGTCAAATCATTTCGACCCGAAAATTTCTTTAAAAGGAGGAAAAAGACGATTTTTCTTACATAGACGATATTATTGACCCCGTCGACCTTAATTCATAATAACGTTAATAAATATCCATAATAGCTATTAAGGTAACCAAACTTTTCTTCTAACAACATTTCTTATATATAAGTATATTATGTTAATAATTTAATAAATTGCTTACTTAAATATTTAGGCTTATTTGTATGACTAAATTACTTATGTATAAAAGAAAATGTTACGTGATATTTTATTTGTGATATGTATTTATTTATGACTAAATTCAACTCGATTAAATTATCACTTGTTTGATTTATATATTTATCACCTTTACATTTCTGTTTATATGAAAAATGAGAAAATGAGTAAAAGAACTTAAAATGATAAAAATTTACTTATATCATTTTCATTGTATTTCATATGTATGTTTAATTCTATTTGTTATGTATGTTTATTCCATGTACTTTATATTTTGTATGTATTTTATATAATTGTAATTTCGGTCATATTTAAATTTCATTAGTACTTTTACATTTGTTTATATATTATAATAATAGAGTAAATTAGTAACTTGTAAAATGTTTTATTTTAATAAAAACTTCACTTATTATTTTTATATAGGTATAAATGTATAAATTTCATTTTCTAAAAGAAATGAATTTATTTTATTACGAAATTTTTACACGATATTTATAAATATTTAAAAATGATTTTACGTCAAATTTTAAGTACGACTTAATTTATATACTCTTTTAGAAATATTTATATTTACGGAAACTATAAATTTTAAAAATAATAAAATTTTAAATTTTGAAATAATATTTTATTATACTTTAATTTTATTTTAATATAAAACCTCTTTTAAAGAAACTCTTATTTTTAAAAAAGAAGTTATACGATATTTGGGATATAATGTTTCGGGTGACACTTGAGGATTAAAGTAACATGTTGTCACACTGAAAGTAAGAATTTGAGGATTTGATTGTTTCAAATGAGTCCGATCAATTATTGAAGGTCACCAAATAATGTACTACTTGTTCACGGGCGACTTTTATATAAAGTTTACGATGCGAGTATGGGAAGAATAGCTTGTGTTGGATCCTACCATGCGTGGTGTTTCGACTGCACTTGTAATGAAAAGCAGACTCGGAGGCTGCGGTCCGAGAGTCGACCTAGTGTTTAAGGTAGTCGTCCTACGGCAGTGGGTTCTGCGGTTCAAGAGTCTGCGTAGGGTATGTGGCGCACATATAGACAAGTACTTGATCAGTATTACCACCTAGGTAGCGGGGGCAGAACAGGATTCTGAAAACTGCGGGTTCCCTCTTGGTGATGCAGAGAATGTAATCATCAGCTTTCATTTCAGTCCAGAGCCCCGTTTGAATAAACGTATAATATAATAGAAGTTCGGGCCTAATTGAGCCTTATGGGTGAGATGTAAACCTCATAAGATTGGTTCGGTCTACGAGTCGGTACTACGGTTACTTCTATTGGTGAGATGCAAGCCAATATGGAGTAGCAGTGATACTAGAAGCCACGACTCGTGTGTTTATTCTCTGTTTACGTGAAAAATGATTTTTAAAAATCAAATGGCTGCCAATGTCCCATCTTTTAAACCTTATCGTTTTCATCACCTCACATGTTGATTAATTGAATTAAAGGAAACTATCTGTTACGTGATATCCTTTAATATTTTTATAAGCATATTATTTGTTATTCACATGATTATCTTATGTGTATGAGGTGATATTAGTTGAACGGCTTGGTTGCTGTCCCGCTCAGCGGTCTCTCTACTCTATATATTTGTGCAGGTCTAAGACGTTGGGAGAGGATCGAGCGAGAGAGATTTAATAATATATTTGTATAAAATACAATTTATATTCTGTACTAAGTGAATCAAGACTATGTAATTAATAGTCGTTCATTGTAAGGATCCGTAGCGATCCGGATTTATTTACACTCTGATATAATTTTAATTAAATGACTTAGATAACTTTCCGCATTATCTATTATTTTATGTCATCGAAAATCCGGGTTGTTACAGTTGGTATCAGAGCGTCCTTGTGACCGTAAGTGAGGATTGAGCTTCATTTACCTAACGAGGAGCGCGCCTGGGTATACTTACTAAAATATTAATACAATATTAGATCACTAAAATGAGAGATTCACTTAGAAACAATTAGGATCCTATCAAATAATTTATCGGGGTAGAATTTTCATTAAGGGGAATTACGATATCTACCTGTAAAATTGTTCGCATGTTATCTGCTCAATTATTTGTAAATTGACTGCCTAACCTTTAGCATATTGGCTAGTTTAAATTTATTTTTGATCAATACGATGAACAAGATGGAAGACGTTGACATTCAAAGCCATCAACTACTCAAGACCTGGACATCCGCATTGTAGAACATCAGTGAAGGCTTTATCCAAACCAACTATAGGAGCTAACTCTAACTGAATCACGTTGAAGAATCAAGTCAAGTTAAGTTGTCAGAATGGAGCACACACGAAAATCAAGTACGTGCTGACGTGTATAGTGTAGTATCCCTCGAGTCCTAGCCATGTGTCGGCTTATATCTAATCGAGACTCTAGTGACCTGCACACCTACTTACCTCGTATATCGGAGATCACGTGTTTACTTAACCTGTATCATTTCAAGAACGAACCCTTTTGTCTAAATTAATTTCTCAAATAAATACCTCCGACCACATCTCCAAGTTTTGTGTATTCTATTACTTCCTTCATTTTCAAAACCAGTTTTACCTTCAGTTTTAACCTTCAATCCTTTAGTTATGACCCGTTTACTTAAACCAAGCTATTTCATATTTCCACTTTTTATGATTGAACATCATTCTCGTTCATTCACCAAGGTAAGACATTTATTGATCATCATGATAATCCTTTGTTCCTATCTATTGATTTCTTAAATTCATGGTGACATTTTTTAGCCTTACTTCATATTATAAATTTTTAAAAGACTCAATTCAACCTTCAACCCTGACCAATTTGTCTTGAATTACGTTTTACTTTCAATCAACCTATTGATCTGTTATATATTATTTGAATCAACCTATCACAATTTTATTCAGTTATCTGAGAAATTTGAACCTCATACAATTGATTTTCACTTTCACATATACTCTCCAAAACCCAGCTTGATTTTAAAATTTCTTTTTGACAAATACCAACTTCATCTCCTCTTATCATCGAAAGAGAAGATCTATGATAGAGTGTTATGTCATTCTATTAATAAAATTGTCATAATCATTCACACCGTTTCTAATTCTTATGACTTTCACTTTGTTTCCTGAATTCTTGTTTTAACCAACCTTACCTTCATACTTAGTCTTGAACTTTTTGCAATGTGTCTCCAGTCGAGTAAATATTAACCAGTTTTACTTAGATAGACTATGATAAAGTTTTTGTTTAGAACCGCTGACACTATGGTATAGTACTAACACGAGAACGTAGATGACGCACCGAATATGCACGAAGCAAAGAAACAACTCTACAAAATCATACAGAAGAACAAACCGCAACAAGATGAACCTGTTCGAGTTATTTGCAAAGGATGTCACCGAGAAACTTCAATACAGAAGCATGATCATGGACTATACCAGAGAGACGACCACCGAGATCGTTATGCTAAGAACGTTACTAACTTAGTATTTGTTTTGCTTACCTCAAAATTTTTCTCGACCACAGAACACTTACATAATAGGGGAATTTGAGTTACGTTTTTGGATGTGTCTTATGTGTTAAACCTTGCAGAGCAGCAACCTATCGTGAGACTTAGATCATGGTATTCTAACCTAGGTTTTAAACCACCATCTTATGAGAAGAGAGAGTATACTCTTGAAGTCGAGTGATATAGATCAATACATTTTTGGGGAGCTAAGTATTTGAGAATGCTAAGAGAACGATCATAGATCAAAATTATTTTGAGGTTTACTATTATATACACCGAATGTTATTTTGAGGAATTATATGTTGAACCTACCTTGTCAGATCTGTAGAATCCAATTGATTGGTTGAATGAACTGTAAACAATATTTTAGGGAATCCCTAGGAAATACCGTATATGCTTTTGGGAGACAATTTTATTGAATAATGGTTGATAATATTGCAAACCCTAAGTGTCATAATTGTAAAGAACACTTGTGAACCAAGGAATTTTGATCTGAAGTTTAGATTAACCCGTTGTTTGAAGAATAAAACAACAGAGAAAGAATTTTGGAATTTTGAGAAATTTAGAAAGCCAACATGAGAATTTAGGATTAACCCTGTCATCACCGACAAAAATACTTGGGGAATCAACCTTGTTGACGAGAAATGATAACGTCATCATGAGAATTTCGGACTTTTGTATAATCTATGTATTTGAACATATGAGAGAAGTGTTCTACTAAACCCAATAATACCGTAGTTTATGAACGCTCTACAGATTATATGGGAATTAAGATAACCTTCATTTGGACTTTTATGCTATGAGAAACTTGTAGTACCCATGAAACAACACCTTTCAATTTTAAGGAATATAAACATCGTGATATTTTGGAGATAAGACAAACCTAAACCAAATCTCGATAATGACCCGAGATTGAATAGTGTCACTGTATGGGAATTTATAATCTACAGTTGATCAATAATACCTACCATACTCATTTGGGATGTACCACCTTTGTAAAACATTGGCAGAGAGGTCAGATATACGAGCAAGTCACTTGCGAGCCGAGTCATTTTTGAAAGAGGAACCATAACACTTCATTTTATTCGTGTGGTGTCTTAAACTTCGTTAATTGCCTAAGTTATGCCTGAAATTTCGAGGACGAAATTGTTTTAAGGAGGGTAGATTGTAATACCCCGTATTTTTCAAATAGTATTAAAATTTTAAACATTTATTTATTAAACCAAGTTTAACGTTTGAAAAATTATTTTCGTGAATAAAATATTTTATTTTCGTTAAATTAAAAATTATTCCGTTATAAAAACATAAGAATTTATTAATCGAATTATTAAAATTTTTATCTTTCGTTAAATAAACTTTTAAACTCGAAATTATTCTTAAATAAATGACCTGTCGTTTTAACATTTTCTCGTCTCGTAAAAATTTAGAAATAATTTATCGAATTCTTAAAATAATAATTTCTTATAACTAATGTCTCATAAAACTATTTATTGTCTGATTTACTTACCGTCTTACAAACTCGTTTTTAAAAATATATTTTACAGTTTCCATTATTTTTATTCCGTAATCTTATATTTCAACTTTTTAAGAAAGAAAGAAAGACGTTTGTACGAAAAATGGACCGGAACTCGGGAAACGTGGGCTCCTAATTGAACTACCACGTAGATAGCATGCATGCATTTCTACAACTACACTAATCTATCCTAGCTATCCTACACTAATCTTACTACTCCTACCTACTCTCACTATCATCCTACACCTATCCTCTTAAATTCTATATATACACTACACATGCATACTTAGTACGTACTACCATTTCTACTATCTACTACTACTCCTACTCCTACTCGTACGGTACTGTATATATACAATAGTGTGGACATGACGTAGGTCCACCCCGACGCGGCCACGCGCGGGTTTGGGCAGGCAAATGAATCTCGTGGTGAGATTGTTCTCGGGTTCGAAATTTAAGTCAAAATGGAGTCGCCACCGAATTTTGTGGTTATTCGGAACCATACTAGCCCACTCTATGTCGTCATGGGCTATACACAAAGTAAGCCCACTTCGATTTCAGAGTTCATGGGGCTCGTCCCTTTGCATTATTATACCGATACCGTTTACACCGGCTTTCGTATATAAAATGACTCTCGTGCGCCAAGGGTTTCGGACATCCGGAAACCAAGGTTCTGAGTAAGGGGTGAGGGTACGTGTTGGGAAGCCCACTAAGGACACCCAACCCCGCCCGCACATGGCGGCCTCTACTAAGACATCGTTCGTGTTCGTGTGCGCGCGCTAGTAAAACGATTAAATGATATGCAAACAGCGTTTTCGGGCTAAGCATGCGAGTTGTTGATTAACTACGTCATTTAATGCATCTTGATTCACGTCAAAGTGATTTAGCATGTGATGTTCATTTAAATAAATAAATGGCAAACATCAAATAATAGAAAACTCGTAAATAAATTACAAATTACACGGGCGAAATACAACCCGGAATTCACAATACAACGAGCAATAAAATAGAATAATTGAATTATAAGCAGCAAATGCTAACTAGAAACGGACCCGTATATAATAAATATAAACTAGACCGTAAGTTGTGCAAATGGACGAACTTCGATTAATTACGCATTATATTGCGTATTAAGCGAAGGACGGAGATATGGAACCTAAGCGTGATGCTAGCCCGATCCCGAATCCCGATGCCTTGTCCCGACTTATCACATCGAGGAATATAGTCTAAATTAATTATGTGTCGGATACGACTAAAGAGTCGTCGACACAAGATTAATAGTGCAAGACCGTCGATCAAAGTCGTTTTAAGTGATATGATATGCATGAGTTTTGAAAAATAGGATCACGTGATTGACTTTACACGTGTCGACTAAAAGTCGTAAAAAAAGACGAGTCTCAAAATATGGACATATGTCGCGAAGGTCGCATATTAATGTAAGGACCGAGAAGGGTAGAAAGTCGAGAAAACGAGAAATGGAGCTCGGCCAAACAGGCCTCCCCGCGAGTCGCCTGACCGGCGCGCGACTCGCATGGGGGTCTGGTCGGGTATTTTTTATTTGTCGAAAAAAATCGTCAATTTTATAATCGCGTGCCGATGCGGATTAATTTACTCGATTTATGTTTTTGCTAGATTAGGAATTTTGAATTAGTGACGAAATTGTATCCCTCTACGTCACAACATCGAAACTAATCCTTCCGGATTATGTGATGTCGGTTTTCGTGTCAACGGGTTTCGTACTAATTGAAATGGGATCAAATGCGTTCAACTATGACCGATTGCGATCACGTCACGCCCTTGAGTACATTGGGGCGGGGCTCCTCGAAAGGGCTCCACCTCCGTCGTTACTCGTAAAGGGATTAGACGGACTTCAGGCGATCGTCGTAGTCAAACGTATTTGAAACCGAAATTTTAATACTAGTATGTATATATACACGGTATAATAATGTTAGATGTTAGAATACGGAATTAAAGTGTTAGTATACAAAAATGAAAGTTAGTTGTTAGAATACATAAATAAAATGTTAGTATGCACAAAATTAAAGGTTAGTGATAATAATAATAATAATAATAATAATAATAATAATAATAATAATAATAATAATAATAATAATAATCAAAAGGAAAAGAGAAAGGAGAAAGAGATGTCGGGATTTGAATTACACCCTCAACCTACATGCTTAATGGCCTCGGAAACGAACTCGTAATAGTGACGGGAGCGCGGGAGTGTCGAGATATGTAGGGTGAGTTATGGTGTGTGTCTTTGACGAGTTTTGATCTCGGGATTTTGAATATGTGTGTGTGTATGTATGCCGCCGGTTTTTCGAGGGCAAAAGGCTCGGTTTTTTTGTATTGTTTTGCTTGGGGTTGTTTAGGTAGATTAGGGTAGAAGATGTAGGGTGAATGAGGTTTGCAAAGGCTCTCCTTAAACTCTCAAAGCTCTTAATGATGCAAAGGGTTAGGGGGTGTATTTATAGGCTTGATCAAGTGAATCAAATGGGTTGAGTTATTATAGGAAAATGTTGACTCTTGATTTGATTTGCTAATTTTGAATTCTGATTTTGTGCGACAGTTTTCGAGAATGAACTTGGCTGATTTTGTGAGACGGTTTCGTCTTTGACCGGGTTTTGACCCGGTCGCTAAAAGACGGGATTTATTTCCAGTGACGGTTTTGACCCAAATTAGTCTCATTTTATTGGAAACGGCCCACTGGGCCTGGATTTGAGGTCGGTTTTGAGAGATTTGCACTCCGTTAAATGCCCACGTCGGATACTATTGATTCCGAGTCCGTATTCGAGCGTATTAAGTCACGTTTACGTCCGATCATCATCGGGTGTTTTGTCGGGAACTGCTATAGACACTAGCAGGCAAAATGCGGGTGTCTACAGAGCCCCCACTCTGACTGAGGCTTGGACAAGGCGAAAGTCAGAGTAGCTACCAGGCCAATCGAGGATTACGACCTGGCAGCCTTCCGGTCGGGTCGTTTATAGTCCATTAGACTTGCGTGAAGGGCTCGCCAGCCATAAGCAGAGGGTCATACCTGTCCTGATGATGATAGCTCCGTGGGGAGTCGAACTTGCCTTTGAAGTCATAGGTGTACCCGCATGCCGACACATCACACTTTGGATGTAGCATTCAAGGAGAAACACCGACTCACACTGGGGAGTAGAGTAGTTGCACGGGACTTGCTTCTGAAGTCTTGGGTGTACCCGTATGCCGACACATGACAACTTGCATGTAGCATTCCAGGAGAAACACCGCCTTTGATGTTCCGTTGGGAAGCACTAGCTGGTACCTGAAATGTTAGATACATAGGCAGAAATAGCAAACATAGTATATAGCAAGATAGCACATAGGAAATGCAGTTAGCATCTATAGACTGACTTGCACTGGGGAAAATGGTTTTTGCTTTATTTTGAAATCGAAGTCCTGAAAGCAACTCACGTGCGAGGAGATAGGTTTTCAAAATTGAAAGGGGTAGAAAAGAAATTTGCAGTTTAAATAGACCGAAATTTGACCTTTGTCGAAAAGGATTTTCTCAAATGGCTAAGTTTTGCAAACTTTGAAGCGAAAATTTGAGGAGAGAGGTACCGACAGACTCGACTCTGGACATGACAGGACGACGAGTTGACAGACACGACTTGGATTCTCGAGGGGTTGGACTGTGACTCGGTAGGTGGGTGGGCCACCTAAAATGACAAGACTCTTAAGCGACGCTATTCCGTAGCCTAGGCGAGTGGCAACACGATCGAACATACATCGAAATGGGAAGGATGTGTTATAGGGGAATTGCAGTAGTCTGTAATGAGACTGTTTTTGCAAAACAGGACTTAGCAGTAGCAATGTTGTAGTCTAGTGTTCTTTGAATGTTTGGTTTTGGGGTACAGTCCCAAAATG
This sequence comes from Agrostemma githago, assembly GCA_958450325.1. NCBI lineage: Eukaryota > Viridiplantae > Streptophyta > Magnoliopsida > Caryophyllales > Caryophyllaceae > Agrostemma > Agrostemma githago. Next base: position 47,421,456 of record OY288246.1, on the reverse strand, counting down.
GGTGCTGCTTCGAGTCCCTGACGGATTCTTGTCTTTGACTGAGCCGAGTACTAGGACACACTATAGAAAGGTGGCTAGATTTTTGAAAGTCTTTGGATTTTGTGAGTGGATGGAGATCTTTTGTCTAAGAGAAGCCCCCAGGACGACAAAGCTAGTTGTTGAGAACATGACAGTGTCGTGATCGGAATGATGGTGCTTTTTTGAACTTGTGTCAATGTGGGTGGTTGTGCCCTTGTTGAAAGGCTGCCTACGTATTCACGTGTAGTGAAATCAAACCAAGTCGTAGTTCAGTGGATTGGAAGATATATTATGGTGCCTAGTTTATTAGGGCTTTGTGTGTAACTAGCCATAGCGATGGTGTAGGCTAGGTGAATTCCCAATGATGTCTTGATCAAAGGGCTAGAACAGTTAGGATGTTAATCCCGTGACTGTGAGCGTTCTCCGGGGTAGCCCCCAGAGGTGGTGTGAACTATTTGGGCATGTTCTATGCCGACTGCAGGTTAAGTTCCCGTGTTTGGGGCTGGTAACTGGTTTGGATGTTTTTGGAAATGTGGAGCTAGGTTGCAAGTGGCTTTGATGATTCGAAATCTGGAGCTCGATTTTGTGGAGCTAAGGCTTCGAGGGTAAGGTATTGCAATGTGGTAGGAAAGGGGGAAGTCGAGTAAAAATGACTCGGACTTCGATCAGGGTAGGTTTGATAATGCGGGATCTGATTTCCATGTCTGGCCCTAATGGTTAGGGTGTATCCTATGGAGCTAGAATCCTCAAAATTCCCGGTTGTCTCTTAGCCTAGTTCTCGAGAAGGTCTTGAGGGTTGCAATGTGGGAAGGCTAAGTGTGGTGTTAGCTGACCAACTTGATTGTTTCTTCCCCATTTGATGGTATGGGCATTGATAATTTTTGAATTGACCGTACCCCGGTCAAGGGACTTTCACTTGAGCTAACCGTTGACCACGGTCATGGGTATTTGATTTTTTTTGTTTTTTTTTTGGGTTGACCTCTTAGCCCCGGTCGAGGGATTGACCGTACTCTGGTCGAGGAGATGACCGTATCTGGTCGGGGAATGTTGATAGTTCTTTTTTTTTGGTCATGGCCAGCTCTTTTGTTTCGGCCTTTTGCCTTTTTCCTTGGACTTTTGATTTTTTTTGTCCAACTCTTTTTCTTTTTTTCTTTTTTTTCACGGTAATCCCCTCCTATGGTGTTGTGGGTGGATATGAGGGTAAGCCCATCGGTTGGATTAGGCTTGTGGAGTTAAACCTTTGTAGGGTGTAAGCCTAGATGGTGAGTGCAACTCGCGGTGGAGTACTCTACGGTAAGCATGGTGATTTGGATCTCGGTATTGTCATCATAATTCCGAGCAGGCTTAGTGGGAGCATCGTCCCGAGTTGGGTATTTTTGGCATCAAGCCTATAGAGTCACGATGCTTCTTTTTTGCTTCTGGTCAGATTAACGCCTAAGGTAGGGAATAATCAGTCTTATTGGAGGGGTGTTTATTGTGGGAAATGGGCTTGCCTTCCGTCTTGAACCCAAACTAGGAGACTACCTAGATTTGTCATAGGATTCGATACTGCTCCTACTAGGGGTAGTTTCGTGGCTTTCTATACCAGACATGGAATAGGTAAAGGAAAACACGGGCCTCAGTTCCTGCAGTCATTATAGATGTGCCTATAATAATCACGTGCATGCGCTCACAGTGTATGATGGTGTTCATCATGTTCTCGAAAACACATAAGGGAGGCATATATGAGAGATTGAAAAAGCTGATTTTATTGAATTTTGAAAAGAGGACAGAATACAGTTGACTCTGACTCTGACTTTGAAATGAGGATGTAGGATATCCTAGACTCGGACTCAGACTTAGACTCGAATCGAATCCGGACTTTCGGATACTTGGTTGGTCGTTTCTTTTTGGTAAGGTCCTTGATTGGAGGAAACGACAGGTGCCACGACTCGCCTAAACTCGACTTTGCGCGAATGGAAGAGAGGGAGTCAAACTAGACATGGCCCGGGGTGACGGGTCGACAAAGACTCTTGGACCGGGATACTCGAACGTTGACCTAGACGAGGTAACAACTCTGGCTTGGACTCGACGATGAGACTCAAGCTGCACGAGGGTAAGTCCGAAAATGGGGCGACCGTGTTTGACCGCGTCACGTGTTTGGTCCAACCGTGGCGACCTAAACCTTTAGGAGACTCGGGTGTTCATAGCATAGATACGACTCGAAGAAGACATCATAAGGACGCCGGTGTATGATGAACGTAAGGTACCCCTTAAGGTGACTGTGGTCGAATGCTCGGGTGGAGGACAGCCCCCAAGTGAGACTGAAGACTCTGATAGGACTCAGATGGTGCGGCATCTGAGTGACTCTAAAGTGACACCCGTGAGACACCACGTGTAGGACATGACCCTTAGAGCAACCGTGATTGATCGCTCTGCTGAAGGGTAGCCCCCGAGTGAGATTGTAGGTTTTGCTAAGACTCGAGTGTCGGACGAGTGACCCTTAGATGTAAGGACCACAAACCTTTTGTTATAGGGTTATGCCTTGTAAAAGGTTGACTCGGCCTCGAGGAAAGGCAGACGGGGTAAGGGAAGAAACTCGCGATGTAAGATCAGCAGAGTTTCAACGCTAGAGACCCTTGACTTGACTTGAATAAGGATAGACCTGTGATTAGGGTAGACCCTTAAGTTAAAGGACTTGAATTGGGATGACTCGACTAACGGATTGAAAGACGGGCAAAATTCCCCTAGGAAAGGTCGTGGGGACCGTCCTGTCGGAGGGAAAGATCGCGTGTGACTTTCTAGTTAGGACTCGAGTGTTCAGACGAACCTTCCATTTACGAGTGTATGACTCGTGTTGGTTGGTTATGCCTTTAGGAAAAGGCGGACTAGGATGGGGAAGAAACCCGTGATGTAGGATCGACGGAGTTTCGACGCTACAGACCTTCGACAAATCATGAAAAGACCCGACACACGGATTACGGTAGGTCCTATAAAAAGGAAGGTTTTTGAAAAATGATTGAATTTTGAAAATTGAGAGAACGGTCCTGAAATTGGTAGTGGGCCAATAGGACCGAGCATTTTGAAAGGTTAGAATGGTTGCGAGTAATTTCGCGTTTTGAAAAATTGGGAGACGGTCCCGTGAAATTGGCAGCATGCCGACAGGACCGAGTTTTTTTTTTTGATGAGTTGAATATTTGGAATTTTGAAAATTTGAATATCGAAAAATAAATTTCCAAAAATTTGAAAATCGAAAATAAGATCCCGAAGATTTGAAAATCGAAAACGGCATCTCGGAGATTTGAAAATCGAGAATGGAATCTCGAAGACTTGAAAATCGAGGTGGAATTTTGAAGGTTTGAAAATTGAAGTTGAATTTTGAAAATTCGAAAGTCGAAAGGGAATCGAAAATTTGAAATTTGAAATGGGAAGCATGCCGGCTAAAAATAGGCTATTTTGAGTCAAATCGTAAGTCTAAATTTCGGCTGCATTCCGAATTTTGGAAATTGGATATTTTGAAAAGATGGGTCCCGAAACGGACAGTATTTCGGGTTTTTCAAAATTTGGTATTTTTGGGAAGATGCATTTTTTGAAATGACGGTTTTTGAAAAATGACACGGAAACCAAGTAGCACGTAGTCAAACAAGCATTATAACGACGCTTATGTATGTTTTACGCTAAGTCTCGGTCGGTCAAAATAGGGTCTATACCAACAACGATGGCTTTCTCGTGTGAAGGACGGACTCCCTAAGCCGAGTTGGTCTTAGGACATGCCGCAAAACCGAGACGAGTTCCACCATCGATGTCTTTAGCGCACCCATGTAGGAATGCACCGTGGTATAGTGGGACGTCGGTCACAAGTAACCGGCCCGGGCAAAATTTGGGTTATGCATGAATCATTAAACTAATGCGCGTACATTAATATACGAACGATTTCTCTTCGAGTCTCACCCTAGGAACCCCGATGACATGTGGTACATCAGGTATCCCCAGCGGAGTCGCCAAATTGTGGACATGACGTAGGTCCACCCCGACGCGGCCACGCACGGGTTTGGGCAGGCGAATGAATCTCGTGGTGAGATTATTCTCGGGTTCGAAATTTAAGTCAAAATGGAGTCGCCACCGAATTTTGTGGTTATTCGAAACCATACGAGCCCACTCTATGTCGTCATGGGCTATACACAAAGTAAGCCCACTTCGATTTCAGAGTTCATGGGGCTCGTCCCTTTGCATTATTATACCGATACCGTTTACACCGGCTTTCGTATATAAAATGACTCTCGTGCGCCAAGGGTTTCGGACATCCGGAAACCAAGGTTCTGAGTAAGGGGTGAGGGTACGTGTTGGGAAGCCCACTAAGGACACCCAACTCCGCCCGCACATGGCGGCCTCTACTAAGACATCATTCGTGTTCGTGTGCGCGCGCTAGTAAAACGATTAAATGATATGCAAACAGCGTTTTCGGGCTAAGCATGCGAGTTGTTGATTAACTACGTCATTTAATGCATCTTGATTCACGTCAAAGTGATTTAGCATGTGATGTTCATTTAAATAAATAAATGGCAAACATCAAATAATAGAAAACTCGTAAATAAATTACAAATTACACGGGCGGAATACAACCCGGAATTCACAATACAAAACAATAAAATAGAATAATTGAATTATAAGCAGCAAATGCTAACTAGAAACGGACCCGTATATAATAAATATAAACTAGACCGTAAGTTGTGCAAATGGACGAACTTCGATTAATTACGCATTATATTGCGTATTAAGCGAATGACGGAGATATGGAACCTAAGCGTGATGCTAGCCCGATCCCGAATCCCGATGCCTTGTCCCGACTTATCACATCGAGGAATAGAGTCTAAATTAATTATGTGTCGGATACGACTAAAGAGTCGTCGACACAAGATTAATAGTGCAAGACCGTCGATCAAAGTCGTTTTAAGTGATATGATATGCATGAGTTTTGAAAAATAGGATCACGTGATTGACTTTACACGTGTCGACTAAAAGTCGTAAAAAAAGACGAGTCTCAAAATATGGACATATGTCGCGAAGGTCGCATATTAATGTAAGGACCGAGAAGGGTAGAGAGTCGAGAAAACGAGAAATGGAGCTCGGCCAAACAGGCCTCCCCGCGAGTCGCCTGACCGGCGCGCGACTCGCATGGGGGTCTGGTCGGGTATTTTTTATTTGTCGAAAAAAATCGTCAATTTTATAATCGCGTGACGATGCGGATTAATTTACTCGATTTATGTTTTTGCTAGATTAGGAATTTTGAATTAGTGACGAAATTGTATCCCTCTACGTCACGACATCGAAACTAATCCTTCCGGATTATGTGATGTCGGTTTTCGTGTCAACGGGTTTCGTACTAATTGAAATGGGATCAAATGCGTTCAACTATGACCGATTGCGATCACGTCACGCCCTTGAGTACATTGGGGCGGGGCTCCTCGAAAGGGCTCCACCTCCGTCGTTACTCGTAAAGGGATTAGACGGACTTTAGGCGATCGTCGTAGTCAAACGTATTTGAAACCGAAATTTTAATACTAGTATGTATATATACACGGTATAATAATGTTAGATGTTAGAATACGGAATTAAAGTGTTAGTATACAAAAATGAAAGTTAGTTGTTAGAATACATAAATAAAATGTTAGTATGCACAAAATTAAAGGTTAGTGATAATAATAATAATAATAATAATAATAATAATAATAATAATAATATACATAATCAAAAGGAAAAGAGAAAGGAGAAAGAGATGTCGGGATTTGAATTACACCCTCAACCTACATGCTTAATGGCCTCGGAAACGAACTCGTAATAGTGACGGGAGCGCGGGAGTGTCGAGATATGTAGAGTGAGTTATGGTGTGTGTCTTTGACGAGTTTTGATCTCGGGATTTTGAATATGTGTGTGTGTATGTATGCCGCCGGTTTTTCGAGGGCAAAAGGCTCGGTTTTTTTGTATTGTTTTGCTTGGGGTTGTTTAGGTAGATTAGGGTAGAAGATGTAGGGTGAATGAGGTTTGCAAAGGCTCTCCTTAAACTCTCAAAGCTCTTAATGATGCAAAGGGTTAGGGGGTGTATTTATAGGCTTGATCAAGTGAATCAAATGGGTTGAGTTATTATAGGAAAATGTTGACTCTTGATTTGATTTGCTAATTTTGAATTCTGATTTTGTGCGACAGTTTTCGAGAATGAACTTGGCTGATTTTGTGAGACGGTTTCGTCTTTGACCGGGTTTTGACCCGGTCGCTAAAAGACGGGATTTATTTCCAGTGACGGTTTTGACCCAAATTAGTCTCATTTTATTGGAAACGGCCCACTGGGCCTGGATTTGAGGTCGGTTTTGAGAGATTTGCACTCCGCTAAATGCCCACGTCGGATACTATTGATTCCGAGTCCGTATTCGAGCGTATTAAGTCACGTTTACGTCCGATCATCATCGGGTGTTTTGTCGGGAACTGCTATAGACACTAGCAGGCAAAATGCGGGTGTCTACAAATAGTACTAGTACTCCTACTACGTATTATATTACATACTACTTCTATTTACTATACTACATATTCCGTGTACTAAATATTATATTTACTCCCTCGTCTTTCTATATAATTGGAGCATCGGGAATGAGGAACTGTCCAGTATTTGGCGGGATCACTTTTCTAGAACCGTATTTGGGTCAAATCATTTCGACCCGAAAATTTCTTTAAAAGGAGGAAAAAGACGATTTTTCTTACATAGACGATATTATTGACCCCGTCGACCTTAATTCATAATAACGTTAATAAATATCCATAATAGCTATTAAGGTAACCAAACTTTTCTTCTAACAACATTTCTTATATATAAGTATATTATGTTAATAATTTAATAAATTGCTTACTTAAATATTTAGGCTTATTTGTATGACTAAATTACTTATGTATAAAAGAAAATGTTACGTGATATTTTATTTGTGATATGTATTTATTTATGACTAAATTCAACTCGATTAAATTATCACTTGTTTGATTTATATATTTATCACCTTTACATTTCTGTTTATATGAAAAATGAGAAAATGAGTAAAATAACTTAAAATGATAAAAATTTACTTATATCATTTTCATTGTATTTCATATGTATGTTTAATTCTATTTGTTATGTATGTTTATTCCATGTAATTTATATTTTGTATGTATTTTATATAATTGTAATTTCGGTCATATTTAAATTTCATTAGTACTTTTACATTTGTTTATATATTATTGTGGACATGACATAGGTCCACCCCGACTCTCGTTGCCAATGGTTTCGGACATCCAGAAACCACGGTTCTGAGTAAGGGGTGAGGGTACGTGTTGGGAAGTTCAATTAGAACACCCAACCCCGCCCGCACATTAGCGGCCTCTACTAGGATATCGAATGACGTTTTAATGCGCGCGTTAGTTGAACGATGAATGATATGCAAACATTGTTTTCCTAAGCATGTGAGGAATTGAATGGGTTGCTAAGTCGGTTTAATGCATGAAAAATTAACGTCGAAGTTGAATTTAACATGTGAGATTCGTTTTAGTATAATAAAACGAATGAAATAATAAAAAAAAGATGAAATTGCTACAAGATGAACAAACGAGTTAGTATCGATTTGTAAATAATAATATAGCAAATAAAATATACGAGATCGAGGAAATAAATATTAGTCGAAATCTGAAAAATATTGTAGAAAAGACGCTGTTTTGTATAAAAAACGATGTTCGAAAATAATAAAAAAAGACGAAAAAAGACGCGGCAGGACAGCCGGCCGCGCGACTCGCCCGAGACGCCGGCGGGTCGCGTGGCGGCCTGTTTTGATGTCGGTTTTCGAAAGCTCGATATTATTATTAAATCGCGTATGAATATTGCATGATTCGTACTCGACTTAATATTTTCGATATTCGTTATATTCGATAGTTGACTACGAAATCAATATCAAATGTTCGGAATAGTTTTGGAAAAGGTGTAAATTTTAGAAATCGTTCAAAAACTAAATAATAAAAACGAACGAAAAGAGTTAAAAAAGGAGCTTGGGTTTCAGACTCGTGCGCGAGTCGCCTGTGAGGGGCGGGACTCGCGTGCGGGTCTGTCCCGTTTCGCTCGTTATTCGAAAATTGTTATTTTGATGAACCGCGTACAAATTATGAATTAATTTGTATTCGATTCATGTTTTCGATATTGGTCGTATCCGAATTCGGTTATGAAATCGATATCGGATATTTAGAATGAGTTTAAAAAAAGGTTTTGTAAAATTGTTTGTTTTGAACGAAAAGTAAAAGAAAAGAATTTTGAACTAAAAAAAGATGTAACGATTTTTAATATCGTCGAGATCTTAATATAATTCTTTTCGATACAATATTCGATTATAGAAAAATCGATATTGTATTTTTCAGAATGTTTGTTATGAAAATAGTTTTTCGTTAATAACGATATTAGAAAAAAAAAAAAAAAAGACGACTCTTGACCCATAATAAAAAAAAAACGGACGAAGAGAAGAGAAGAGAAGAAAGGAGAAATCGGGTTTGGTACACCCTCAACCTACATGCTTTTGTTGACTCGGATCGGGGCTCGTCGGAATGTGGCTAGGCACGGGAGCGTCGAGTTTTGGTTCGGTTTAGGGTGGCTCGGCTTGACGGGTGAAGGTGTCGGGTATCGGGACCGGTTTCCTTCGGGTTTTGGATGTATTATCGGTTTCTCGATGCTAAAGGAATTATGTGTGTGTCGGGATGATAGAAAGTTGATGTGTATGTTCCTAATAATTGGTGTTGGTAAAATAATTGGTAATTGGTTGTCCATAATGGATGGATGCAAGGGGCTATTTATAGGAAATTCCCGACCTTGGCTTAGGAGAGTTTTACTACCGCTTAGGATAGGAAACGTAAAAATTTGAGGGAAATAAGAATTCCGCTTTCTTGTGAAGGAAGAAAGGGAACACGGCAGGTTTGCTACTGTTTTGGCCGAGTGTTTTACACTCGGTCGGGTGTTCGAATCGGTTTTTGAATAGGATTCCTGTTTGAGCTAGAATTACCGCTTGAGTAAGAAGCTGAGAGGAACGAGAATTCCGTTTTCTTGTGAGGGAAGAAAAGAAGAAAACCGGCTGGTTGTGTATTACTCGGCCGAGTATTTGCACTCGGTTGAGTGTCTGAGACGGTTCTCGGATAGGATTCCTACTCGAGATCGAATTCTACCTTAAACAGAATTGTTTATTATTTTGTGTAGCTGATTTTTGTAGAGTTGGAGTGTGAGCGGGACACGTGAGATATCACGGTCAGTCCGGAAGTTTCGGAAAAAAAATCCTTGACCGGGTTTTGACTCGGTCGCTAAAAGACGGTTTTACCCCTGGTGTCGGATTCGACCCAAATTAGTGTTATCTGACTCGAAACGACCCACTGGGCCTGAATTTGAGGTTGGTTTTGTGAAATTTGTACTCCGTAAAATGCCTAGGCCAAATGCCACTGATTTCGAGCCCATTTCCGAGTACGTTAAAGCACGTTAGCGTCCGATCATCATCGGGTGTTTGTCGGAAACTGCTATAGACACCTGGCGGTCAAAATTGTGGGTGTCTACGGAGCCCCCACTCTGATTGAGGCTTGGACAGGGCGAAAGTCAGAGTAACCACCAGGTCAATCAAGGATTAAAACCTGGCAGCTTCCGGTCGGGTCGTTTAAGGTCCATTAGACCTGCGTGAAGGGCCCGCCGACCATGGGCTAGAAATGTACCTGAATTGATGATAACTCCGTGGGGATTTGAACTCGTCGCATGAGACTTAAAATGGGCCTGTATGTGGGCTCATCTTGTTAAATGCCGTTGGGGAGTTATGCAAATTGCATGGTCCTGCTTGAGTCGTCCTGTACATATTTATGCAAAGTAGGAAAGTTTCGCATGTAATATTTGTAGGAAAAATGACTCGTGCTGGGGAATAAAATTTTTGAGAAAAGGTTTGAATTTTTGAGTTTGCAAAAGTCTTTGAAAAGTTAAAGAATTTTTGTGACTTTGAAAAGGAATAGGAATGCTCGGGGTGACTTAGCTAAGCCTTAGGACAATGGCTTGTATGCTAAATGCTCTAGGATTGGAAATCCTAAGATGAGGAGGAGAACTTATTTTTATGTTATAAATACCCTTCCTTGCTTCATAAATTTTCATAATTCCACAATTCCTCAATTCCTTAAAGAAAAGAATAAGTCCTGAAAATAATTATTCCTTCTTTTAGCAAATAGATTATGGGGATCGACCGATTAGTTGGAATGCTGCACGAATGGTCCAAATATTTCAGGGATGCCGATAGGGCTATCCTGAATCAGAATGAAGTTACCCAATTGTCCGTGATCCGTCAGATGCAAGTAGACTGCCACTTCTTGGATGCTTGCCTGTCCTATTGGGACGATACCTATCATGTATTTAGCTTTCCTCGAGGAGAGATTTGCCCTATTCCTGAGGAAATTGCTGCTGCAGGAGGATGGAATCCTATACTTCGCCCTGCTATCCCTTTTTCAGTTTCTAACCCAAGGAGGAAGTTAAGGGAATTTTTGGGGCTTTCCCATATGGAGGTATCCCGTAGGCTAGAAGGAGATACCGTTTCCTTGATCGATTTAGCTGAAAAATTTATGAATCAAGATGACGTCCGGGTCAGGCCGGTTCATAGCCGTAGGGCCTTCACTTTTTGTATGCTCCATGTTTATGCCTTCGAAGGACATATGGATTTATTAACTTGCATGGGCCACGTTAGACTTTTCATTGTGGCAGATCTGATGGAGACGAAGCATAGCACGGCTTGGCTGATTACAGGAGAGATTATCCAGGGTTTGGATAATCGTAAGAGGGATCCATCAGTCCGGCTGACTGGGAGTACTCGGCTTCTACAGGTATGCCGTTCTTTTTTATTTTTTCGGCTTTTTTGAATTTCCGGTTTCTTCCAGATTGCCGGTTTTTTCCCGATTTTCCCGGTTCCTGCGGTTTTCTCGGTTTTCACGTCTTTTCACGTATATATATATATATATATATATATTTTTAACGTGATTTTGACGATTTTTGCGATTTTGATTTTTTGCGGGTTTTTCAGCTGTGGCTGTTTGAGAGGCTGTCGATCTTGGATCCTCCCTTAGATGTGAGCCGATACCAACCCAGGCAAGTAATGTCGAGGAGACGAGCTATTGCCTTTTCTCGCTTCAATACCCAACAATATTGGGATGAAGTGCTATCTTTCCATGGAGGCCTGTTGATCCGTTGGGCCGTGCCATGGTGGCCAATTTACGTTTGGACTAGTCTAGAGTCTCGAGATAGGGCTAGATATCAGGTAATCCTATCTTTTAGGCAGACAATTCACCTCTTTCCTGATCGCATCCTTAGGCAATATGGTCGGGTGCAAAGAATCCCAGAAATCGAGGCCGTTGTGAGTGAATCTACTCAGCTGACGGATGTGATGTGTGACACCTGGATGCAAAGGTGGTATACACGAGCTACTTGGCCTGTTCTAAAAAATTCTCCTTCGATCTGGGTAACCGATTCTTATGTCAGATGGACCCGAGCTGATTCAGCTAAGACTCGGACTGCCCTAAAAATTGACGAGGCTTATGACCTGTTACGCCGGGAGCATGCTAAAGACAATAGAAGCTTCTTTGCTGAAGGACCTACTTCGACAGGTCAGAAAGGGAGATCTAGGACTCAGACTGAAGGGTCCAGCGCTAAGGGTGCACGGGGGAAAGTGAGCCCCCAGACAGATTTAGAAAGGAGACTAGGGCCAAGACTGGCTGCTAAGGACCGACTTGGTCCTCGAGACAGGCTTCCCGAGCCGGTCAGGGCTCGGCTTGGGCCGGTGCAAAGGGTGGAAAACCCAAAATCGAAGAAACGGGTTCGAGCAAAGGAAGTTCCCCTTGTGATTAGGGAACGTTCGCCCCCGCCCCGTCGGCCTCGGGCTCCACGTGACCCGAAAGATAAGGGGAAGGGCAAAATGTACGAGTAGTCTCCTAAATTTATTATTTAAGTATTACTACTATTTTTTGTGGTGTGATTTTGTTTTTTTTTTTTGTGATGTATTTTTTGAAATTCCCGAGTTAATCGGTTTTTCTTAAATAATAAAAAGACATATTAGTGAATACCGTTCCCGTCTTTTCGTTATTGCAATGGTTGTACCCTTTTGAGGGGTTGCCTACGTATCCAAAATTAATGGAATCAAACCTTCCGTAGTTCAGAAGTTTTTTGCAATTTTTCGAAATACATCAAGATTATTAATTCGAGATGTGCAACGGTAGGATAAATAATCCTAACTTATTGACTTGCTTAACGTTTTTGAAAAGACAAATTTTGTAAATTTTGCAAATGACATTGAAATAGGGTTTATGGGTAGTAACGCTTCAGTTGGTCCAGGTTTGTTGGATTGACGAACTCGTTCCCGTCCAAGTCCGTTAGCATTACTGCTCCTCCTGAAAGAATCTTCTTCACTAAATATGGCCCAGCCCAATTAGGTTTGAATTTTCCCCTTGGGTCAACTGGTAGCAAAGCTCGAACAGATTTTAGGACTAGATCACCCTCTTTGATGTTCCTGGGTCTAACCCTTTTGTTAAAAGCCCGTTGGATCCTTTTTTGATATATCTGAATATTATTCAGAGCCCGGGACCGCCGTTCATCTAAGAGGACTAGTGAGTCGTATCGGGCTTGGACCCAATCTGCTTCAGGTACCTGACTCTCAAGTAGAATTATGAGGGATGGTACTTCTAGTTCGACTGGTTGGACTACTTCCATTCCGTATGTCAGATAATATGGAGTTGCTCCGGTTGCAGTTCGAATTGATGTCCGATATCCCCACAAGGTAAAGGGTATTTTGTCGGGCCAGTCCCGGTAATTCTCAGCCATCTTTTTAAGAATGGTGACAATTGTTTTATTGGCTGCCTCTACCGCTCCATTTGTTTGAGGACGGTAAGGTGACGATGTATGCCTTTGGATCTTGTACTTTTCCAGTAGAGTGGCAGTTTCAGCTTGAAAATGGGTCCCGTGATCGCTGATGAACTCGTGTGGAATCCCGTATCGACATATAATTTTGTTTTGGATAAAGTTAGCCACATGTTTGGCATTCAAGATCCGGTATAACTCGGCCTCGACCCATTTAGTGAAATAGTCGATAGCCACTAAGATGAAACAGTGACCTCCTATCCCGGAAGGGTTCACTTTCCCGATTATATCAATTCCCCATGTTGAGAATGGCCATGGTGATGTCATTGTATATAATAGGGATGAAGGCATATGCTGAACATTGGCGAAAATCTGACAGTTATGACAGTGCTTGACATATGACTGACAGTCAGTTTCCATGCTATTCCAGTAATAACCGAGTCTTGTGATTTTTCGGGCCAACATATGGGCGTTCATGTGTGGTCCGTTTTCGCCATCGTGTACCTCGGCCATAACTCTTTCGGCTCGAGTTTTGTCAATGCATAGAAGTAAAGCCCCCTGTGCTGTCTTCTTGTACAGCTGTCCATCGTCTGTGCGGATGAAATTGTTTTTCGAGAACCCTTACTCGTGCTTGGTAAGCCACGAGATTCGCGTTCCGAGTCTTCCACTTTTGTAGGGTTTGATTTATGACTAGAGACGAGTCACCGTGGACCCGGAGGTTTGTTACTCCTAAATCGGCGGCGGCTTGCAACCCGTGAATGCATGCTTCGTATTCGGCTGCGTTGTTAGTCACGTCAAAATCTAGCTTAATGGATAACGGGGTGTGTTCCCCTTGCGGTGAGACTAGCAAGATCCCGACACCAAATCCTCGGAAGTTGGACGCTCCATCAAAATACAAATCCCATGTGTCAGTGTCGGTATGGAATATGTCTTCATCTGGGAAGGCCCAAGTGTCGGTGTGATCTTTCTCGGATACTGGACTATCGGCGAGGAATTCTGCCACTACCCGGCCCTTGATGGCTTTCAATGGTACAAAGTTGAGGTCGAACTCAGCTAGCATTAAAGTCCATCTGGATATACGACCGTTAAGGATGAGCTTCTCGAATAGATACTTGATTGGATCCATTTTGGATAGTACATGTACCTCGTGACTAAGCATGTAGTGTCGGAGCTTTTTAGTGGCCCATACTAAAGCTAGACACGTCTTCTCGAGCATGGTGTACTTGCATTCGTATTCCAAGAACTTTTTACTGATGTAGTAAATGGCTCGTTCTTCGGAATCGACCGTCTGGGCTAGCATAGCGCCCATGGCCGTCTCGGTTGTTGTCAAGTATAGCGATAGAGGCAAACCGTGCTGAGGTGGCATTAACACCGGTGGAGAGGATAGAATTTCCTTGATCTTATTAAAAGCCATTTGACATTTGTCGTCCCATAGTGTTCGTTCTCCTATCTTCAGTTTTTTGAAAATGGGTTCACATACCATGGTTAGTTTTGAAATGAATCGGCTTATGTATTGGACTTTCCCGAGAAACCCCCTTATTTCCTTTTCGGTTTTAGGTGGTTGCATCTCGGTTATGGCCTTGATCTTTGCTGGGTCAACTTCGATGCCACGTTGGCTGACAATGTGGCCCAGTAATTTGCCCGATGTTACCCCGAAGCTGCATTTTTGAGGGTTTAACCTCATGTTGTACTTGCGTAGTCGGGTGAAGAGCTTTCTTAGGGCTGTAGTGTGCCCGTTTCGGTCTTTGGATTTGACAATCATATCGTCGACGTAGACCTCCACTTCCTTATGCATCATGTCATGCAATAAAGTGGTGGCTGTCCGTTGATAAGTGGCACCAGCGTTAATAAGCCCAAATGGCATTACGGTATAGCAGTAAGTCCCCCAAGGTGTGATGAAGGTGGTCTTACTCATGTCTTCTTCCACCATTTTGATCTGATTGTATCCGGCATACCCGTCCATGAATGATAGAAGGGCATGGTCAGCCGTGTTATCCACTAGTATGTCGATGTGTGGTAACGGAAAATCGTCTTTTGGGCTGGCCTTATTAAGGTCCCGAAAATCTACACATACTCGGACTTTGCCATCCTTTTTGGGTACTGGTACTATGTTTGCAACCCAGTCTGGATATTCAGATACTTGAATAAAGCCCGCTTTGAATTGTTTATCAACTTCTTCCTTGACTTTGAGAGACCATTCGGGCCTCATTCTTCGGAGTTTCTGTTTTACCGGCTTGTACCCGTCTTTGATGGGTATTCGGTGTTCAGCTATCTCCCGGTCTATTCCCGGCATGTCCTTGTAGGACCATGCAAAGACGTCTTTGAATTCTTGGAGAAGATCCGTGAATTGTTGTCTCTCTTCGGGATCTAAAGATAGGCCCAACCTAAGCATCTGAGGTTCTAAAGGGGTTCCTACGTTGATGGAATCGGTTTCTTCGATTACCGGATCTCGGGACTCCCTTTGTTCAAGTTGCTCGATTAGATGCGGAGGCAATGGCACCTGTTCGTCGGGTTTCTCAATGTCATTGCAAGTAAGATTTTTGAAAACATTTTGAAAATAAGCCAAGTCGTAAGCAGAACGGTTATCGTTATTATTGATAGTAAATTTCGAAAAGAGCTCGAAGAGAGCTGCCATCTGATCGTTGGTCAGAGGCGGGATAGGGAGAGCCCTCGGGACAGACTCTGGGGCTCCCGATGGTGTGTCTAAGGAATGGAGAGGGGTTACAGACTCGATCCTAGTACTGGACCCTCTCGACTTTGACTCAGACTCCGACTCTGACTCTGACTCGGACTCGGACTCAGATTCGGATTCGATAGCATGCATATCTCCTTCGCCAGTAGTTAGCTTGTAGACTCAACCCTGACTGTCGGTCCACTTAGTTGTCTTCCTCCAAGCTCTCTTCCCAGTGTCGGTACCAACTTCAGAGATCAGCTTAGTCGGATCGAAGCTGCTGCTGCGAAGAATCAGGCTGACTAACTCCTGCTTAGGGGTCGGGATGACCTTGTATTCCCCAAAGAGTAGTCCTAGAATGGGCTCAGTATTGCTTGTGCCCTCCTTTGATTCGTCCTGGATAAGGGCGAATATGTCATCTGGGATGAAATTGCATTCCCGAGCCAGTTTGGTCCCAGGATATGAGATGGTGGGCTGGTAGAGGCCCGTTTGAATAGCTCCGAATACCGGGGTGACGAACGTGACTGCCTTGGTTCGGTCCGTGTATCCGGGCGCCATGATGTAGCCTAGACCGAGGTGAGATTGTCCGTTGTTCAGGGTTTCGATAATTTTTCCGGGTGGAAGATAGGGCCTTGATGTGACTCCTGGTAGGCAGCCCAGGTTCTGTAGCATTGTATCGATGCTAACGGTGAAGTAGGGCTGGAAAAGGTACTCTTCTTCGATCATTCCCACAAAGTTGAATCCTCGTGGGTCGGCTGAGCTTGCCGTGTTGCAGCTTGACACGGTTATGGGAGTGGCTTCGAGAGTGATGATCCCATCCTGTAAAGGTAGTTTAACCTTTCTGTGAAGAGTGGATGACACGGCTTTGACTGCGTGGATCCATGGTCTCCCAAGTAGCAAATTGAAGGATGAAGTAACATCGATTACTTGGAATTCTAACTCCTTCTCGATCGGGCCCGTTATTATGGTTAGTTTAACGGCCCCAGCAACTGATTTTGGGCTCCCATCAAAAGCCTGGATAGTCTTTGCAGTCGGAAGGTAGTCAACCTCGATAATGCCGAGGGCCTTGGCTGTCCTTAAAGGAAGGACGTTAACTGCGGACCCGTCATCAATCAGGGTCATCGGGAGATATTTGTTTCGGCAGATCACCGTGATGTATAGGGCCAAGTTATGGGTGGTCCCGAATGGTGGAAGGTCGGATTCGGAGAAAGTGATAAGTGGGCCTTCTCCTTTGGACTTGTCCTTGAGGTATGGCAAGATCGTGGCTACCATTTCGGTGGGGGTAACCGATGAGTCGACCTTGAATTCATCAAGGGCCCTAGTAAGTGCTGCCCGATGCTCCTGAGAACTAACCAAAAGCTGCCATATAGTGATATCAGTTCGGACCCTCTTCAATTGTCTGACTAGGGCCGTGTCGGCGTTTGGTTCATCAGGAGTGAGTTCCGTCCTGGAGGGTTCAGTGACGGTTTCCGGAGTGGTGAGACCGGCCGTGATGGCGTGTGTACCGGCTAGAGCTCTGGCTTTGGCTTTCCGGATTTCTTCGATGGTGACGGGGATAGTTTCCCCTTTAGCCAAGTAAATATCATCTTCATCGTCGTTCCATATCCCGTTGATTTGGGAAATGAAAGGGGAAATGAGATGAGAGCAGTCAACTACCTCTCCAGTAAAAATGGCATGAGTAGCAAGAGGATTATTTTTGTTACTTGGCTTGTCACTGGGTAGTGGTATCTTGCCGCTTTCGATCAGATCTTGGATAAGATGTTTCAATTTCCAGTATTTCTCCGTGTCATGTCCGTTGCCTTGGTGATAATGGCAATAGGCCTGAATGTTGTAGCTTTTGGACCGTTTTTCCACAGAAACTTCCGGAGTTGGGCCTATCGGTTGGATTAGGCCTTTTGAAGACAGCCTTTGTAAGGCATTAGCATAAGTTGTCCCTATGTCAGTGAATACCCGATTTGGAGTATTCTTTTTGGTTGGGGTGTCAAGTGAGTTAACCTCGTCGAAGATGCTTCGGGCCGCCGTTGTGGTTGCGGGCTTACTGGAGGATGAACTAGCTCCTTGATACCCTTTGGTAGAGGCCTTAGTAAGGTTCTCTAGCCTTAGATCGTCTTCGATTCTGGTACCCATTTCGATCAAGGTGGCGAAGTCGGGTATGATGGCGTACCTGAGAAGGACTCGGTAAGCGGGGAGGAGGTTTTTGACAAAGGCCTCCACTAGCACTTTTTCGCTGGGCTTGTCAACCAGCTTAACACTTTCGGTCCGCCACCTCTGAAGGTATTTGGTGAAACCCTCCTTAGGCTCTTGGGCCATAACTTCCAGAGTACGCATGGTAGTCTGGATTTCAGCATTATCCGCGTAGTTCCGCACGAATTCCATAGCAACATCGTCCCAAGTTTTGAACTTCTTGGGGTCCAGCCTGTAGTACCAAGCTTTTGGGTGTTTCTCCAGAGAGGAAGCAAAGAGATGCTTGAACATGGTTGATTTGACCCCCTTAACAGCCATAAAGTCCTTAAAAGCCCGAATATGAAGTACCGGGTCTTCAGTCCCATCGAACATTGGCAAGCCCGTTAAGTTGAGGTTAGCGGGCAGTTCGTCGGTCAAGGGTGAATAGGTACGGGCATTTTCCGTGAGAATAGTGTTTCTGGTGGTCGAATGGACCTGTTCCTGCAACTTTTGGACCGCGCCGGCCAGTGCGGCCAGAGGTCCGTCATCTTCGATCGAAGCATTGGGGGTCCCCTGTTCCACGGCACTAACCCGAGTGACGATGGCAATCTGGTCCTCCCGCATTTTCCTTAATTGGTCCTGGATTTGGGCCAACGAGGTGGTCATCTCATCTATGGCTTGTTGTGTCATGGCTCGAGTGAAGGGTGGCCTGTCTGTAAGAGCACCACGTAATTAGCAACTTAACCCGAATCCTAAGGAAAGTACATCCCGAGCAAGGGAAAAATGAAAAAGACTAAAAAGACGGTAAATGACCCGGAAAAGACACCTAGACGGGTGACTTGTGAAAAGGTGGGCCTTCCTCAGGATCCAACGCTGTGGGTTGGGCCTTGTCCGAAGGAAGGTTCACATGAGACATTCCCAGACTTTAGACTCGATTGTGTAAGTGGGCCAACCTTTGTAGGAGTATGTCCTACGTAGGTGGGCCTTGCCTTAGTAAAATAAGGCGGACTAGGGTGGGGGGAAACCCGTGATGTAAGATCGACGGAGTTTCGACGCTAGAGACTTCAACGACTTACGACACGACCCGACACTGCTAAATACGGGAAGTCCTAAGAAGAGAAAGTTTTGAAACATGGTATTTTTGAAAAGGCCCGAAAAAATCGGGGAGAACCGGCCAGTTTTCGAGAAAAACGGAAAAGATGGGCCGGGTGACGGTTTGAAAATTTTCGAAAATAATTTCGAGTTTTGAACTGGGCATAATACCGGCTAGAAAAAGGCTATTTTGAGAAGTCCTAAGTTCAGTATATGTCCCGGGTTTTGAAAATTGGATATTTTGAAAAGGATGCAAAATTTGGAAAATGACGGTTTTGAAAAAGATGTGGATCAAGTAGCATGTAGTCATGGAAACAGTATAATGACGCCATGTATGCTCTTAGTCTAAGTCTTGGTCAGTCTATAAGGGTCTATACCAGTGTACATAGCCTATCGAGAATCGGGGCGGACTCCCTAACTCGAGTTGAGATTAGGACATGCCGTAAAACCCATACGAATCGGCTAATGGACACCTTTGACATAACCAGTTTGGACTATATCAACGGTATAGTGGGACGTCGGTCACGAGTACCGGCCCGGGAAAATGGGGTTATGCATGAACCGTAAAACTAAAACGCTCATTGTACTAGTCAAACGATTTCTATTCGAGTCTCACCCTGAGGATACCGAAGGTTATTAACTCATCAGTAAATCCCCAGCGGAGTCGCCAAATTGTGGACATGACATAGGTCCACCCCGACGCGGCCACGCGCGGGTTTGGGGAGGCGAATGAATCTCCATGAGATGGTCAAATGGAAATTTAAATCGAAGTCGGAGTCGCCACCGAATTTTATGGTTATTCGGAACCGTTCGAGCCCACTCTATGTCGTAGTGGGCCGTGTACAAAATACGGCCCATTTCCGATGTCAGAGTTTATTGGGCTCGTTCCTTTTGCATATCGATATAGATGCCGACTAGAGCGGTTAATCGTATATTGAATGACTCTCGTTGCCAATGGTTTCGGACATCCGGAAACCACGGTTCTGAGTAAGGGGTGAGGGTACGTGTTGGGAAGTTCACTAAGAACACCCAACCCCGCCCGCACATTAGCGGCCTCTACTAGGATATCGAATGACGTTTTAATGCGCGCGTTAGTTGAACGATGAATGATATGCAAACATTGTTTTCCTAAGCATGTGAGGAATTGAATGGGTTGCTAAGTCGGTTTAATGCATGAAAAATTAACGTCGAAGTTGAATTTAACATGTGAGATTCGTTTTAGTATAATAAAACAAATGAAATAATAATAAAAAAGATGAAATTGCTACAAGATGAACAAACGAGTTAGTATCGATTTGTAAATAATAATATAGCAAATAAAATATACGAGATCGAGGAAATAAATATTAGTCGAAATCTGAAAAATATTGTTGAAAAGACGCTGTTTTGTATAAAAAATGATGTTCGAAAAATAATAAAAAAAGACGAAAAAAGACGCGGCAGGACAGCCGGCCGCGCGACTCGCCCGGGACGCCGGTGGGTCGCGTGGCCGCCTGTTTTGATGCCGGTTTTCGAAAGCTCGATATTATTATTAAATCGCGTATGAATATTGCATGATTCGTACTCGACTTAATATTTTCGATATTCGTTATATTCGATAGTTGACTACGAAATCAATATCAAATGTTCGGAATAGTTTTGGAAAAGGTGTAAATTTTAGAAATCGTTCGAAAAATAAATAATAAAAACGAACGAAAAGAGTTAAAAAAGGAGCTCAGGTTTCAGACTCGTGCGCGAGTCGCCTGTGAGGGGCGCGACTCGCGTGCGGGTCTGTCCCGTTTCGCTCGTTATTCGAAAATTGTTATTTTGATGAACTTCGTACAAATTATGAATTAATTTGTATTCGATTCATGTTTTTGATATTCGTCGTATCCGATATTCGGTTATGAAATCGATATCGGATATTTAGAATGAGTTTAAAAAAAGGTTTTGTAAAATTGTTTGTTTTGAACGAAAAGTAAAAGAAAAGAATTTTGAACGAAAAAAAGATGTAACGATTTTTAAATCGTCGAGATCTTAATATAATTCTTTTCGATACAATATTCGATTATAGAAAAATCGATATTGTATTTTTCAGAATGTTTGTTATGAAAATAGTTTTTCGTTAATAACGATATTAGAAAAAAAGAAGAAGAAAAAGACGACTCTTGACCCATAATAAAAAAAAACGGACGAAGAGAAGAGAAGAGAAGAAAGGAGAAATCGGGTTTGGTACACCCTTAACCTACATGCTTTTGTTGACTCGGATCGGGGCTCGTCGGAATGTGGCTAGGCACGGGAGCGTCGAGTTTTGGTTCGGTTTAGGGTGGCTCGGCTTGACGGGTGAAGGTGTCGGGTATCGGGACCGGTTTCCTTCGGGTTTTGGATGTATTATCGGTTTCTCGATGCTAAAGGAATTATGTGTGTGTCGGGATGATAGAAAGTTGATGTGTATGTTCCTAATAATTGGTGTTGGTAAAATAATTGGTAATTGGTTGTCCATAATGGATGGATGCAAGGGGCTATTTATAGGGAATTCCCGACCTTGGCTTAGGAGAGTTTTACTACCGCTTAGGATAGGAAACGTAGGAATTTGAGAGAAATAAGAATTCCTCTTTCTTGTGAAGGAAGAAAGGGAACATGGCAGGTTTGCTACTGTTTTGGCCGAGTGTTTTACACTCGGTCGGGTGTTCGAATCGGTTTTTGAATAGGATTCCTGTTTGAGCTAGAATTACCGCTTGAGTAAGAAGCTGAGAGGAACGAGAATTCCGTTTTCTTGTGAGGAAGAAAAGAAGAAAACCGGCTGGTTGTGTATTACTCGGCCGAGTATTTGCACTCGGTTGAGTGTCTGAGTCGGTTCTCGGATAGGATTCCTACTCGAGATCGAATTCTACCTTAAACAGAATTGTTTATTATTTTGTGTAGCTGATTTTTGTAGAGTTGGAGTGTGAACTGGACACGTGAGATATCACGGTCAGTCTGGAAGTTTCGGAAAAAAAAATCCTTGACCGGGTTTGACTCGGTCGCTAAAAGACGGTTTTACCCCTGGTGTCGGATTCGACCCAAATTAGTGTTATCTGACTCGAAACGACCCATTGGGCCTGAATTTGAGGTTGGTTTTGTGAAATTTGTACTCCGTAAAATGCCTAGGCCAAATGCCACTGATTTCGAGCCCATTTCCGAGTACGTTAAAGCACGTTAGCGTCCGATCATCATCGGGTGTTTGTCGGAAACTGCTATAGACACCTGGCGGTCAAAATGTGGGTGTCTACAATTATAATAATAGAGTAAATTAGTAACTTGCAAAATGTTTTATTTTAATAAAAACTTCACTTATTATTTTTATATAGGTATAAATTTATAAATTTCATTTTCTAAAAGAAATGAATTTATTTTATTACGAAATTTTTACACGATATTTATAAATATTTAAAAATGATTTTACGTCAAATTTTAAGTACGACTTAATTTATATACTCTTTTAGAAATATTTATATTTACGGAAACTTTAAATTTTAAAAATAATAAAACTTTAAATTTTGAAATAGTATTTTATTATACTTTAATTTTATTTTAATATAAAACCTCTTTTAAAGAAACTCTTATTTTTAAAAAAGAAGTTATACGATATTTGGGATATAATGTTTCGGGTGACACTTGAGGATTAAAGTAACATGTTGTCACACTGAAAGTAAGAATTTGAGGATTTGATTGTTTCAAATGAGTCCGATCAATTATTGAAGGTCACCAAATAATGTACTACTTGTTCACGGGCGACTTTTATATAAAGTTTACGATGCGAGTCTGGGAAGAATAGCTTGTGTTGGATCCTACCATGCGTGGTGTTTCGACTGCACTTGTAATGAAAAGCAGACTCGGAGGCTGCGGTCCGAGAGTCGACCTAGTGTTTAAGGTAGTCGTCCTACGGCAGTGAGTTCTGCGGTTCAAGAGTTTGCGTAGGGTATGTGGCGCACATATAGACAAGTACTTGATCAGTATTACCACCTAGGTAGCGGGGGCAGAACAGGATTCTGAAAACTGCGGGTTCCCTCTTGGTGATGCAGAGAATGTAATCATCAACTTTCATTTCAGCCCAGAGCCCCGTTTGAATAAACGTATAATATAATAGAAGTTCGGGCCCAATTGAGCCTTATGGGTGAGATGTAAACCTCATAAGATCGGTTCGGTCTACGAGTCGGTACTACGGTTACTTCTATTGGTGAGATGCAAGCCAATATGGAGTAGCAGTGATACTAGGAGCCACGACTCGTGTGTTTATTTTCTGTTTACGTGAAAAATGATTTTTAAAAATCAAATGGCTGCCAATGTCCCATCTTTTAAACCTTATCGTTTTCATCACCTCACATGTTGATTAATTGAATTAAAGGAAACTATCTGTTACGTGATATCCTTTAATATTTTTATAAGCATATTATTTGTTATTCACATGATTATCTTATTTGTATGAGGTGATATTAGTTGAACGGCTTGGTTGCTGTCCCGCTCAGCGGTCTCTCTACTCTATATATTTGTGCAGGTCTAAGACGTTGGGAAAGGATCGAGCGAGAGAGATTTAATAATATGTTTGTATAAAATACAATTTATATTCTGTACTAAGTGAATCAAGACAATGTAATTAATAGTCGTTTATTGTAAGGATCCGTAGCGATCCGGATTTATTTACACTCTGATATAATTTTAATTAAATGACTTAGATAAATTTCCGCATTATCTATTATTTTAAGTCATCGAAAATCCGGGTTGTTACAGAGGGAGTATAAACTGATAAAGAGAACGTGCAGTAGAAATAGGAGAGAATAGAGGAGTCGGTTTGACTTTCTCAACCAAACTACAAAAATATCTCAGTACGATGAGGAAAGCGGTCGGGTCTGCTACAATCTGAGCCCGACTCGCGCTTAAAATCGTAAATGGATCACTTTAATAAAAAAATAAGAAGACGAAAATCGTATAGGAACGTGTTTACGAGAAAGTATAATAAAATCACGTTTCAAAAATAATTATGTACGAAATCGCGTAGAAAAAGATTAAATAACAATTTCTCGATATTAATAAAAATTATTGCGAATGAGGTAATTGTTGGAGCAAGTGTCCTCCACAATAGTGCATTTATATATTAAATCTCATGGACGGAATATACTTGGGATAATTAGTACATTGATACTCCACGTCAGTTGATTAACGTAAATCGATAACGCTCAGCTGACTAGAGTTAGACGTTATTGTCGTATGACGGCGTTGATCAACTGATCCCTTTCGGTCACACCTATAGGATGAGACCAAGGAGTTGGTTTCCGATTTTGTAATTGTCTAGTTAATTAGATTAGCTAGATGGCCATACTAGGATTTATTTTGTTTGATGCTTGCTTTACATTCGCTCATGCCAAAATCGCCAATCATGCATTTTATTCCTTGATTGTCAATTCACCAATTTACGTAATCACCAACTTAGTTCACTTATAAGTGATTAGTAACTTAATATTGACAAGACCTCTCACATGCATAATAAGAATTGAGATTTAGCCTTACCACTTAAAGCACTTATGAACCCCTTGTTCATTAGGGCAACCACAACGTGGACCCCTTTTTACCTTGGGTAAGTAGGGTGATAAGATCACATGCCAAGATTGGGTTGGACTCAACGGGATAAGAGTTATTCCGGGGCTAGGAGATGGATTTGGTTGAAATCCGTCAACCGAGAGTTCTAGGGTAGAATTGGTCAAGTAATGACTTACCATTTTTACATAAGGATTGCATACGATGTTTGTTCTTATCTAAATGCGGGTCTCGGAATCACTTATATAATTTCGTGAGGGGTCATTGTATGAGTGACTTGTAAAAATTGTTTTACAAGTAAATAATATAAATGAATGTTAATATTTCCTAAACTTTGTTGTAGTGTTTATAATTCACTATGGCTACCAATGCAACCATTCAACTCGAAAGGATTCTTGGCTTAGGTCCATTATGAACAAATGTATCTTGAAAGACGATGGAAGTAATTTCATCAAATGGGAGTCTACCATAAAAGGTGCGGCGTTGTCCGACAACGTCCTTTGTTACTTGAACGAGCCACCACCCAATAAACCCGGTCCTAGAGCCACCGCGGCACAAAGGACCGCCTATGAGGAGTTTTTTAAGATATCTAACGATATCAAGAACGTCTTGATATGGTCAATGTCTCCAAACTCAAGCTTCAATATATTACTCTTAATGCATATGAGATATTCTCAAGGGTTATGACGGCTTTTTCTCAATCACCCGATATCCGCCAATATGAGGATATGATGAAATTCTTTGAGGGTAAGCTAGAAAAGGGTCAAAAAGTTGGCCCTCATGTGCTCAAGATGATTGAGCATGTTGACACTCTAGAGCGTCTAGGGTGCAGTGATTCCCAAGAAGCTTGCGATAGGTCGCATTCTTCACTCACTCCCCTCCAAGTTCTCCCAAATTAGGGTGAACTATAATATGCATGGCATGGACAAGAGTTTCCAAGAGCTCCATGCACTCCTCAACCAAGCGGAGAGGGACATGGAGGCTAGTGGGAGTGAGAAGAGAGACATTCTCTCAATGAAAATGAAGAATCTCAACCTTGAGGTTCAAAAGGGTAAAAACAAGGGTAAGACCCAATTCAAGAAACAAGGTAAAGACAAGAATAAAGGAAAGGCTATTGTGAATAGCAAACCTAAGGCTAAGGTTAGCAAACATGCCGACGCCGATTGCTATTATTGTAATGGCAAGGAACATTGGAAGCGCAATTGTCCCAAATATTTGAAGGATTTGAAGAGCAAGAAAGACGAGAGTGAGACTCCATCAGGTATTGTCCTCACTTCTCTCTATATGATAGACATTAACTCTACTTGCACTTCCACTTGGGTATTAGATACCGGATGTGGTTATCACCTTTGTAATCATTTACAGGGGCTGAGGGACGTGCGAGCACCAGCCAAGGGTGATGTGGACTTACGCATGGGAAATGGAGCTAGAGTAGCCGCTATATCCGCAGGAACTTATGTACTCACTCTAGCTAGTGGTTTTGAGTTATATTTGAATAATAGTTATTTCGTACCAACTTTAACTAAGAACATTATCTCCATTTCCGTACTTGATATGGAAGGTTTTTCCTTTATGATTAAGGACAATTGTTGTACTTTTTCATTTAATGACATGGTTTATGGTAAAGCTACGTCTATCAGAGGTATTTATGTTCTAGATTGTGTTAATGATGTATATCATGTAGAAAACAAGAAGCTCAAAACGGGTGAACCTAATCAATTCTACCTTTGGCATTGTTGTTTAGGACACATAAACGAACGACGCATAAAGTGGCTTGTTTCAACGAAACTTCTCAAACTGTTTGATTACGAATCTTATGGTGTATGCGAGTCTTGCCTTTTAGGCAAGATGACTCGTGCTCCTTTCTCAAGTAAAGGAACACGAGCA
This sequence comes from Agrostemma githago, assembly GCA_958450325.1. NCBI lineage: Eukaryota > Viridiplantae > Streptophyta > Magnoliopsida > Caryophyllales > Caryophyllaceae > Agrostemma > Agrostemma githago. Next base: position 47,395,177 of record OY288246.1, on the reverse strand, counting down.
AGTGAGGTATTGGGCCTTATACATACCGATGTGTGTGGACCAATGACTATCACCGCTAGGGGTGGTTACAACTACTTCATCACTTTTACCGACGACTTAAGTAGATATGGGTATGTCTACTTATGAGGCACAAGAGTGATGCTTTTGAAAAGTTCAAGGAGTTTCAGAGTGAAGTAGAGAACCAATTGGATAAAAAGATTAAAGTACTACGATCCGATCGTGGTGGTGAATACCTAAATAATGAATTTGATTCACACCTAAAAGATTGTGGCATAGTATCACAATGGACTCCTCCTGGCACACCACATTTGAATGGTGTGGCCGAAAGGAGAAACCGAACTTTATTGGATATGGTTCGGTCCATGATGAGTCTCACTGAGCTTCCTGATTCATTTTGGGGTTTTGCCATTTTGTCCGCAATATTTTCACTAAATCGAAGCCCGACTAAAGCAGCCAATAAGACACCATATGAGATATGGAAGGGAAGGGTTCCTTATTTATCGTTTATGAGAATATGGGGTTGTGAGGCATATGTTCAGAATAAGTCTGACAACAAACTTGCACCCAGATCCGACAAATGTCTTTTTGTAGGGTATCCAAAGGAAACACAAGGTTATTACTTCTACAATCGTCACGAAAACAAAGTGTTTGTGGCTCGTGACGCTGTCTTTCTAGAAAATGACTTCATTTCTAGAAGACAGAGTGGGAGAAAATTTGAACTTGATGAAGTCCAAGAGCCACAAACCGAGAATGAAGTGGAGGAAAGCGTTCCCTCCTTCTCGGATACGGTTGTTGTTCCCTATGAACCTAGGAAATTCACGAGGGTTAGTCATCCTCCTGATCGATACCTTGGTATTGTTGAGGAAGATGCGTTAGATATGTTACTTTGCGAAAGTGACGAACCTACTACCTACAAGACGGCCATATATAGTCGTGATTCCATGCAATGGCTTGAAGCCATGCGATCCGAAATGGACTCTATGCACGAAAACCAAGTATGGGAGTTGGTTGATTTACCTAAAAAGGTGAGACCTCTTCAGTGTAAATGGATCTTTAAGATCAAGAATGGCATAGATGGACATAAAGATGTCTACTAAGCTAGATTGGTGGCAAAAGGTTTTACTCAAGTTCATGGTCTTCACTATGACGAAACCTTTGCTCCCGTCGCAATGCTTCGCTCCATTAGAATTATCTTAGCAATTGCCGCATTTCATGATTATGAGATTTGGCAAATGGATGTCAAAACCGCCTTCTTGAATGGGATTCTAGAAGAGGAAGTGTATATGACACAACCAAAAGGCTTTGTAGATACATCTAATCCTAAGAAGGTATGCAAGCTTAAGAGATCCATTTATGGTCTTAAGCAAGCATCCAGAAGCTGGAATCATCGCTTTGATCATGTTATCAAACAGTATGTTTTTGTTCGAAGTGTCGAAGAACCTTGTTTGTACATGAAGTTTAGTGGGAGTAAGGTAACCTTTCTTGTCTTGTATGTGGATGACATACTTCTTATCGGGAATGACGTTCCGATGCTTGCTTCTGCAAAGGAGTGGCTAGGAAAACACTTCCAAATTAAAGATTTGGGAAATGCACAATGCATTTTGGGTATTCGGATCCATAGAGATAGGTCCAAAAGGATGTTGGTATTAAGTCAAGAAGCTTATATAGATAAGATTCTTGATAGATTCAAAATGAAAGACTCTAAGAGAGGCTTTCTTCCCATGAGTCAAGGTACCATTTTGTGCAAGTCACAGTGTCCTACCACACCCGAAGAGATTGAACGCATGAAGTTAATCCCATATGCTTCCGCTGTTGGATCAATCATGTATGCCATGACGTGCACTCGTCCCGATGTTTCGTATGCTTTGAGCATGACTAGTCGTTATCAAGCCAACCCAGGTGAAAGTCACTGGACAGCCGTAAAGAACATCCTTAAGTACTTGCGAAGGTCTATGGATTTGTTCTTAGTGTTTGGAGGGGATACTGAATTACGTGTAAGAGGTTACACGGATGCCAGTTTCCAATCCGATCGGGATGATTTGAAATCCCAATCCGGCTATGTTTATATGTTGAATGGAGGAGCCGTTAGCTGGAAGAGCTTCAAGCAAAGTGTCACCGCGGATTCTTCAAGCTGAGTACATCGCGGCTTCGGAAGCTTCAAAGGAAGCTGTTTGGATTCGTTAATTTTTGGAAGGACTAGGAGTAGTCCACTCCGTCAGAGATCCTATCACCACATATTGTGATAACAGCGGGGTTATTTTTCAAGCAAAAGAGCCCAAGTCTAGCAATAAGTCTAGACATGTACTTAGGAAATACCACGTGATAAGAGATCTCGAGGAAAGGAAGGAAATCGATATATGTAAGGTTGGGACAGACGATAACATCGCTGATCCTTTAACCAAGCCTCTTTCAAAGGCTAAACATGATGGTCATGTTGTTGCTATGAGATTGAGAAAAGTCCCAGATTTTCTTTAAGTTATCTAAGATGTAATAATTGGATATTGTAGCAACTTTTACATTTATGATAATAGCATTTATTGTTCGAGTTTCAATATGAACTCTTTTATTTAGTTTGACTAAATCTTATACTTTGTTCATTCGAATGGATTGTGAGACAATCTTCAACCCTATTCAAGTGAACATTTGAACATAGTATTTTTGCCCCTTGTCACTTAATGAGGTGACGACTCGGAGTGACGAGATTGTAAGTTAATCGATGGTTAGTTCAAGACCATGGGGTCATGGAGATGACTGGTCATTTACATAGGCAGACTAATTGTCACCATGCCGGGTAGTGACCACAATAGAGTCCTTTATCTAAATTGTTGAGGCCTGGTCGTGGCGGGGATTTCTATTTTATTCCTATGAGTCGATTCTTTAGACTGTCGACCATTTATCTGAGTCGGTGCAGTTTCCGATTGGCTTTGGTTGTTGTCCTAGGTTGTACCGTGAAAGGAGGCTGATGGACATCTTCTGGGTCATGGTGATCTGCATTATACAGTACAAGATGGGTCAACAGGAATTGTCCACCCACGTTGGGTACAAACATCCTTGGGCCACTCGAGGAGAAGTAACTGGAAATGCGTGGCCACGCTCGGAAATAGATCTATGGTAGATTTTCCGGTCAGACAGTTATTCTCCAGATCGAGAAAACCACTCTAATTATAATTAAGAGTAAATTAAAAATTACTCCCTTTTAAAATATCAATTTTAAAATTTATTCCCTTTTGAAATTTTTGTTAAAAATAACTCCCAAAATCTATCAAAAGTTCAAAAATTGCTCCCAAATGTATTTTTAGGACGAAAATGCCCTTGGCTAGAAGGCGAGGTGAAGTAATATGGCATAAAAAAGTTAGGGTCATTTTCGTCCAAAAATTATATTTTGGAGTAATTTTTGAACTTTTGATAGATTTTAGGAGTTATTTTTAACAAAAAATTCAAAAGGGAGTAAATTTTAAAATTGGTATTTTAAAAAGGAGTAATTTTTAATTTACTCTATAATTAAATCACAAGTGCGACCTGAAAGACACCTTGTGATGAGTAGGCTTTTGCGATTTGTTGTCTATATTATTAGCAGTCTGTTTTCCCTTGCGATTAAAGTTCTAAATCAAATCATAGTTGTTCGATCCTATTGAGCACTATGGATGAGATGTAAACCTCCTAGTAACGATATGATCGGCGGGATTGATGTTCCCCATCCGCACTTATGGTGAGATGCAAGCCTTAAGTGTGTATGAGACATTAGCAGTCACGTCCCGTGCATTATGTGAAAGGAAACCATTGTTTTTAAAAGTAAATGACTACAGATTTCTAAATCACATGTGTTAGTATGCTTCGTTAATTTTCTATACTCTTATGACTAATGATATGATTGAAATGTTTGATGATGGGAAGTGATTTTTTGTTATATGCCTTGCCTGAATATTGATTATGATTGATATTATGTTTCATATGATTTGTATTATGTATGCCTTACTCTATTTTCACATGACACTTCTTTGAATCCATGATCCATGCTTTACTGTATTCTATTCACATGATACTCATATGATGTATGCATTACTTTATTCTATATAACCAATATGCCTTATATATTTAAATTGATTCGCTTGTTAACATAAATCACTTCATGTTTATCTCACATTGTATACATGTCGATTTGTAATGTGACATATCTGCTTATCTGTTAATTAGATAACCTAAACGTTATACTACATTTATTATTCGGGGCGGTGAAGAAGGACAATTAGATTACTCCCACTAAGTGGGATAGTTTTGTATTTTTTATAAATTTTGCAGGATGTCAAATTACTGGGCGTACAGGGGAAACATGTGCAAGTGAGGAGTAGTCTTGCTTAATTTTGAATTTTCTATTCACGCCTTCACATGTAACTGATGGTGGGATTTGCCGTGGGTCCCAACCGTCAATAAATAACCGACTATTCCTAATGGGTAGCTAGGGCAAGTAGGGTCGATATCCACGGAGACGGTATTGTAAGGTCTAGACTAGGTCGGCCTAAAAACGAGACTAAGTCACAAACAAACACAAAGAAATGCTAATTGACAAACTATGATGGGAGAAGAGGTAAGACAAGGCTAACAATGAACTAGGCTAAAACAATGCTAAATGAAATAACTAAATACAAACTAAACAATGAACTAGAGAAATGATGACTAACTAAGGAGTTGAATCAAAAATGGAGAAGAAGTGGGTTAGGTCGGGTTCATAAGTGTAGATGGGTAATTGGGGTGGTCAAGGGTGTAGGTGTCTCCTAATTGCTAGAGTCGGTCCGGGCTCTCGCTACGTAGACCGACACCGAGGTAAGTTCGCGCTCTCGCGACTAAGACTAACCTCAACATGATCACATACTAGACAAACAATGAGAAGATGAGCACAAGTATGGGAAGCATGGCCACTACTACTCACACAAGCATATCAACAAACACATAGAGTGCCCAATATGTGACTAACAACAAAGATTCACCCTTTTCCCCTAATCAAACCCTAATCACCCATAATCTACCCTTAATCCCCCTACTAACCCACAAGGAGACTACTCACTCATTATCAAACTAACCATAACAACAATAAGAGAAAACAACATCATAAACCAAACATCCATTATGAACAATAACAAGAATACTAAGTAAAGATTCAAACTTGATTAAATAAACAAGAACAAGAGTAGAGAAGATTATACCAACAACAAGAGGAAGAAAAAGATGCAATCTTGTATAAATAAGAACCCAAATCCACTCCAAGGATGTCAAGCTTGGAGAAATCTTCAAGAACCCACTTAATACAAGATTATCTAAACTAGATTAACTAAAGATTAACTAGAGATTAAGAGAGACTTATTAGGGTTTTGAATTCTTAAGAGAGGCCTAAAACAATCTAGGGTAAAGTATGGTAGAGTATGGTGCTTAAACATTACAAAGGAGGAGTATTTATAGGGTTACAAGAATGAAGGAGGAGAAAAGAAACAATTGCGGGCTACAGCTGTCCCATCCCGTCCGGGACGGATTGGTCCCGTCCGGGACGGAGTGGTCCCGCCCGGGACGGTTTGGTCCCGCCCAGGACGGAGTCAAAACAGCAGCTATGCTAAATGCGCACCTCATCCCGGACGGGATGAGGCCATACCCGTCGGGGATGAGTCTTGTAGGCCTCCAATATGATCTTTAAGGTTCCTCCTTGCTTCACATGGACTTCTTATCGACTCTCGGGTCTCGGGATCGAGCCTAAGGGGCTCAGGATCGGGTCCCAAGGTCTCGGGGTCGAATCCAAGGCATCGAGTGATCGTTCCTCCGCTTCGTTGGCTCCGAAACTGTATGTATTGAGTCGGAATCGCTCCAACTCTTCATGAATGGTCTCGGGAACCTGAGACGAGTTAGAGGAAGCATAAGTAGCCCATGAACCGCTCCAAAGGAGCGATTCTGCAAGGAAATGGGACCAAAACACAGCAAATTAGGCACTACAAACTACACTTATCAACTCCCCCACACTTAACCCTTACTCGCCCTCGAGTAAGCACAAACTAACTACTAAACTAGCCGAGCGGGTATTAGCGCACACTACCCCCTTTCAACTCACGCGAGTACACTTAGAGGATAAGTGCTCTCCGCAAGGCAAGTGAGGTCTTGCGACAAAACCGTGGATGCAGCCGGACACAAAAACACATAAACAAACAAACACACAAGAGGTTGCATCCAAAAAGAAACAAATACCGCTTCCCTCTAAAAAGCGGTGAAAAGCACCGGTTTAGGACTCAAGGCTAGTGACAACGTTCCCAAGCTAGCAATACAAACCAAGATGGACAAAACCCTAGTAGTATGACGATAAAGCAACAAAAACGTTGGTAACTTACCTAGGTTCCTCCTAACCTTCTAAGAACGTACTACGGAATGATCGGCGGGATGGAAAAAGGATGAACCACGGTGTTAGTCGACACTGTAGGTAAGTGAGACCCCGCCCCCTTTAGCGATGAGCCAAGAGGGTCGTCCCATGTCCGAAACCGCCTAACTAGTCCAAGTAAAAAGATGGAAATAATTGCAAAGTGAGGGAAGACCGACCTTTGCCGCTATCATCCTTCCTAGGGACTCGATCCTTTGGTAGGCTCTTTACGGCAAAAGTCGGAAAAAGGCTTATTTTTGTGGGGTTAGGATCTTTTTGTGAGACGATTTTCTTTTGGCATTTTCTCTTTTCTTTTGCATATTTGCTTTGTGTGTTGCCATGCCATTTCTTTTTCTTCTTTTCTATTTTCTTTTTGGCATTCTGTGCCTTTTCTTTTTCTTCTTTCTTTTCTTTCTTTCATTTTTCCTTCATTTTCTTTTCTTTGCCCTTTTGGCTTGATTTGACTTTTTGGCATTTCTTTGTGTAACAAGAAAGAGAGAACTCAACAAATTGCAATTTATTGTGTGGGTATGTGTAGGAGGTAGGTAAATGGGTAAGTCGGGGGTCGCGATCCCTCTTCAAACCCACAAAAAGTGGAGAACTTGGACTAATCAAACAATCCTAAACATGGTCACCTAAGGGATGGGACTCGGCAACCAAGGCCGTTTCACACCGTGGGAGGTCATAATGGTCAAAGGTGCAAATCCCGTAGTAAATCCCTAGTAAGCTAGGTGGACTCAAGGTAAAGAACCAACGAATTCATTGATTTAGGGTCATTCTACTAGACTAAAGTCCAAGACTCAATTTAAACCACTAGGAAGGGAAAGTAAACACTTGCGCACTAGCCTCTACACCGGGTTTTCGAAAACCTATTTACACACATGACACAACTACACAACACAAAACAAAGACGCGGCAAAAACGAAAGAAAAAGAGACAAAAGGTCACCAAACAAAAACAAAACAAAACAAACACATAAACAACACAAACACATAAACAACACAAACACCACCCCGAGCTTCCAAACAAGCAACCAACCAACACCAAACTCTACAAAGCTCCTCCCGAGCACACATCATCACAAATCTCCTCCGAACATCACAAGAGGTAAAGAGGAAAAAGGGATAAAAGGTGTTACCGGATGTCTTGAAAGCTTTCCAAAGTTAGCAGCGATTAGGCGACCTAAGAGGAAAAAGGGAGGCAAAACACCCACAACAAAACACAAATACGATACAACGACATAAAAAGGATAACACACAAAAGGAAAATCTTTTTGATTTTTGTGAAAAATTTTCAAATTTTTAGGATTTTTAAATAGTTTTCGAAAAACTACGAAAATAAAACTAACTACGATAGAATATCGCTCCCCCACACTTAAGCCGAGCAATGTCCTCATGCTCGACCGTAGTGCATGGGAGCACAAAAGAAAAGAAACTACGAAAATAAAGCTAAAAATCAGAAATAAAGTGGAGAAAATGGTAGAATGTGTCCGGCCGGGGTGTAGTCAAGTCACCATGGGCCGAAACAAGAAAAGATATGGATGGGGAAAGAAATAAAAAGAAAGAAATAAAAGGGAATGGGAGGGGAGGACTAGGTGTGATCAAGTCACCTAGCCCGGATTCCGCCCAAATCCGACTAAGTTCTACAAAAAAGGGTGAAAACCTTGAAAATTTGGATTTTGAAATGACTCTCGATGTAGTCACGTCATCGAGAGTCGGGAGCAACAAATACCAAGGCCCCGAGGGCCACCATGACACAAAAGTGTAAAAGGGGAGAGGAACAAACAAAGGCAAACAAGCTATAAAAAACGGAAAAGAGAGGATAGTTGCCGCACCATACAGTTAACAACTCACTCGCTCCATCGTCTCATAAATCAATGTCGGCATGTAGTTAGTCGTCGTCGTTGCTAGTCCTCTCCAATCGCGATACAGATCCATGGTTGGAGTACAAAGGTATAATGAGGTGGGTTTTGATGTGGAAGTCGGTGTAAAGTGAAGAGAAAGTGAGGTGAAAATGTGTATGTGAGGTGTAGGGGTCATATAATGAGAGTAAGGACATGTAGGGAGGTTGGGAGGGGGTATAAAGTGGTAGGGTGGGCTCAAACGACGAAGAAAAGGCCAAAGGAGGAACAGGGGGTCCATCCCGGTCGGGATGGGTGGTCTCGGTCGGGATGACCTGCTCGTCCCGTTTGGGAAGCCTTCGTCCCGGTCGGGAAGCCTTCGTCCCGGTCGGGATGACACTCCAGTAGCCCCAACTTTTGTCACATTCATCCCGGACGGGATGGGCCTTCCATCCCGGACGGGATGATCTCTTCTCGGTCGGAAATAGTCTTCCTATCCTTTATGACTCCAAAAGCTCGTTCCGGGCTTCAAAAACCGACTCCCCTTCACACGATCCAAGCTCCAAGATTAACCCTTCCTTCCTAGGAGACACTTTCACTTCACACCTATCACAATAAACTCAAATACGACATCAAATTCCCTCCCTCACATCACTCATCAATCAATCCAAATAATCAAGAATTTCACAAAACTAAACAAACTACAAGAGAAAGAAACATATACAAAGGGACGGTTCCTATGGAACTCCGTCAAACCAAGGTGGTGTATTCTTCAATCTTTTTCTTCAACAACAATGATTAGTTCCATCTCCATCAAGGGCACGAAGAAACAAGTCGAAGGCTCTAGCAAAGTCTTCAATCAAGCTCGAGATATAACCGTCCACATCCCAAGGTTCTCCATGACCTTGTCTCGACGTTCCCGGGGCATCCCGATCTTGTAAGTTCAATGGCTTGAACTTATACTTTTGATCCTTCGGGATATACCCAAACGTCCATCTATCCTCGCGTGGCCCCAAGGGAGGGTCATCTTCCTTCTTGCCTTTCAACTTGTCATCAAACCCATGACATGGGCACTCATCCTCTCCAATCTCGGAGTCATCATCCTCAAGTTCACAAGAGTTCTTCTTCAAGCTTTGTCCCGACTCTCCCCCTAGATCAATGTCTTTCGTGGCGTGGATCATATTGCAAGACTCATCATTAGTAGGCGAAGTGTTGCCTTGGAGGTCAAACATTAGCTTTTCTTCGCCTAACTCGAAGGAGATCCTACCATTCTTCACATCGATCATAGCACCGGCGGTGTGTAGAAATGGGCGCCCAAGGATAATGGGAGTGTTGGCATCTTCCGGCATATCAAGCACAATGAAGTCGACCGGAATGAAGAACTTCCCGATTCTCACCGGCACATCCTCTAGCATCCCCAATGGTCGGTTGAATGAACTATCGGCCATTTGGAGTGTAACGAAAGTGCGCTTTAGCTCCTTCATCCCGAGTCGGCAACAAATAGAATAAGGAATGATGCTCACACTCGCACCCAAATCACATAGGGCTCTCTCGATCTTGTAGTGGCCTACGGTGCAAGGGATCGAGAATCTACCCGGATCTTTCAAGTTTGGAAGCGTGGAACCTTGAATAAGCTCGCTCACCACCCTTGTGAACACAATAGTCTCTTCCTTGTCGATTGATCTCTTCCTAGCTAGGATTTCTTTCATGAATCTTCCATATGCCGGGATTTGGGTAAGTAGCTCGGTAAATGGGACACTCACATCCAACTTCTTCACAATATTAAGGAACTTGTCATATTGGCTATCCACCTTGGTCTTCATTTGCCTTGTTGGGAAAGGCAACTTGATTTGGATCTTGTTTTGCTCAATAGGGGTGGACTCTTCAAATGACACTTTCCTTTTACCCTTGTCTTTTCCTTGAAGTGGGGGAAGCTTGTCTTCTTGGGGTTTCTCAATCTCCCATAAGACTTGCTCCTCTATTGGATTTTCCAAGTTTCGGTCTTCTTGAATTGGAGACATAACTTCCCTTGTTGGTTCTTGCTCATTAGGGGGTGGGGGAGGGTTATAAGATGAACCACTCCTTGTGGTAATAACATTCACATGCTCGAATTTTGCCATTTCGCCTTGAGGAGGTAGATGCCCCCTTTGTCTTGAAGAACTTCCCGATGCAAGTTGAGATATTTGAGTCTCAAGCATCTTCATATGAGTTCTTGTTTCCTTGTTTTCATTTAAGATTTGGGCTATGATCTCTTGTTGTGATCTTTGTGTCTCCAATTGACTCCTTTGCATTTCTTGAGTACTCCTTTGCATATCCTTCATTTACTTTTGCATGTTGAAATCTCAGGGTGGAGATTGTGGATTGTGCGGAGTATCGGTGATGGCTAGAGGAATGCCATAGTCATGAGTAGGAGATCGGCTCATAGTCTTGCTTTCTTGACGGTTAGCTTGAGTCGCTTGTTGTTGATGGTTCCCTTGGAACCCATGAGAATTGCCTTGATTGATGCCATTGTTGTGGTTTTGTTGTCTTTGGAAGTTTTGGTTTCCTTGGAAACCACCTTGATTGAAGTTCCCTTGCTGGAACCCTTGATTGTTGTTGTGGAAGGTACCTTGGTTATTTTGCTTGAAGTTGTTGAAGGGCCTTGGGTTACCCACATAACCTTGATAACCTTGATTGTTGTCCCTTAAGGGAGGTGGAACATAGGGACGAGGTTACATAGCTTGTTGTTGAGGGACTTCGTTGGAAGCTTGGTATTGGTTGGAATAGGAGGGACCTTGCTTGAACACTTGAAAGACGTTCACTTGCTCAACGCTTCCTTGAGAATGCATAGGATCATGACCAACGATTCCACAAGTATCACACATTCCATAATAAGGCAAAGGAGGTGCAAATCCCAAAGCATTCACTTCTTGAATCGAGTGTTGGTTGGAGGAACTAATGCTTTGAACTTGATTGAGGTGGCCTTGGAGCTTCTTGTCAATATTCTCCATGTGGGTCTTCAATTGAGCTCCAAGGTCAATGCTTAATTGAGTAATAGCATCAACCTCGTGCCTACCTCCTCTATTTGCCTTCGTAGGCCTTGATTATTGAGAACTATGAACCGCCATTTCCTCGATTCTTGCCCATGTTTGGTCATCATCGACCTCGGTGAACCTACCATTGGAGCCCATATTGAGTATAGTTCTTGAGTCCTCATAAAGCTCGTTCCAAAATTGTTGGACTAAAAACCATTGTGAAAGTCCATGGTGGGGGCACGATCTAACCAAAGATTTAAACCTCTCCCAAGCTTCATAAAGGCTCTCTTCATCCCGTTGTTGGAAACCAGTGATGGAGGCCCTTAGCAAATTAGTCTTCTCCGGAGGGTAGAACTTTTGGTAGAACGCCAATGCAAGTTTCTTCCAAGTATCAATGCCTATGGTTGCCCTATCGAGACTCTTGACCCATTGCTTCGCTTTCCCAATTAATGAGAATGGAAATAATACCCATCAGATTTGATCTTGAGTAACTCCGGGTTGAGAAATAGTGTCACAATAATCGGAGAAAGTCTCCATGTGTTGGTGCGGGTCTTCGGTGGGCAAACCACTAAATTGATTTCTCTCCACAAGTTGGATGAATTGAGTCTTGGCCACAAAATTTCCGGCATAAGCGGCCGGTAGAGCATTCGGTCCCGGCAAGACATCTTCCATAAATGTGGAGTGAGACGAAAACTTCGGCATAATTGGATGTAAGGGAGATGGTGGTGTAGACGGAGTTGAAGTAGATGTAGAGGGGGAACTAGGGCTAGAATACCCAAAGGGATTGGTGAAATTCCCTTCGGCCGTCTCTCGAGATGCTTCCTCAAAGTCGTTTCCTTGAGCTTGCTCTTGATGGGTATTGCTAGCGCTTGGTTGAGAGATTCTAACCCGGTTAATCGTCCATTGGCGAAAGGCTCGAAAAAGTCTTTCCGGCTCTGGATTAAAGAGAAAGAAGTCGCCTCCCCTCATAGGCATACACTACACACTAGAGCAAACGTGAGAACACCTATTGCTTTTCGGGCACTAGGCAACGACAATAAACAAGCACAATCGAAAGACAGAGAAAATGAAGAAGAAATAAAACTAATGAAACAAGAAAAATCTAGAGAATATGCAGAAGAGATGATAGAAGAGCACAAAGGAGGGTAACTAAGTCTAGCTATAAGCAAACTAAGTCTAAACAATGCACCGTCCCCGGCAACGGCGCCAAATTGATGGTGGGATTTGCCGTGGGTCCCAACCGTCAATAAATAACCGACTATTCCTAATGGGTAGCTAGGGAAAGTAGGGTCGATATCCACGGATACGGTATTGTAAGGTCTAGACTAGGTCGGCCTAAAAACGAGACTAAGTCACAAACAAACACAAAGAAATGCTAATTGACAAACTATGATGGGAGAAGAGGTAAGACAAGGCTAACAATGAACTAGGCTAAAACAATGCTAAATGAAATAACTAAATACAAACTAAACAATGAACTAGAGAAATGATGACTAACTAAGGAGTTGAATCAAAAATGGAGAAGAAGTGGGTTAGGTCGGGTTCATAAGTGTAGATGGGTAATTGGGGTGGTCAAGGGTGTAGGTGTCTCCTAATTGCTAGAGTCGGTCCGGGCTCTCGCTACGTAGACCGACACCGAGGTAAGTTCGCACTCTCGCGACTAAGAATAACCTCAACATGATCACATACTAGACAAACATTGAGAAGATGAGCACAAGTATGGGAAGCATGGCCACTACTACTCACACAAGCATATCAACAAACACATAGAGTGCCCAATATGTGACTAACAACAAAGATTCACCATTTTCCCCTAATCAAACCCTAATCACCCATAATCTACCCTTAATCCCCCTACTAACCCACAAGGAGACTACTCACTCATTATCAAACTAACCATAACAACAATAAGAGAAAACAACATCATAAACCAAACATCCATTATGAACAATATGAACAATAACAAGAATACTAAGTAAAGATTCAAACTTGATTAAATAAACAAGAACAAGAGTAGAGAAGATTATACCAACAACAAGAGGAAGAAAAAGATGCAATCTTGTATAAATAAGAACCCAAATCCACTCCAAGGATGTCAAGCTTGGAGAAATCTTCAAGAACCCACTTAATACAAGATTATCTAAACTAGATTAAACTAAGATTAACTAAAGATTAACTAGAGATTAAGAGAGACTAATTAGGGTTTTGAATTCTTAAGAGAGGCCTAAAACAATCTAGGGTAAAGTATGGTAGAATATGGTGCTTAAACATTACAAAGGAGGAGTATTTATAGGGTTACAAGAATGAAGGAGGAGAAAAGAAACAATTGCGGGCTACAGCTGTCCCATCCCGTCCGGGACGGAGTGGTCCCGCCCGGGACGGTTTGGTCCCGCCCGGGACGGTTTGGTCCCGCCCGGGACGGAGTCAAAACAGCAGCTATGCTATATGCGCACCTCATCCCGGACGGGATGAGTCTTGTAGGCCTCCAATATGATCTTTAAGGTTCCTCCTTGCTTCACATGGACTTCTTATCGACTCTCGGGTCTCGGGATCGAGCCTAAGGGGCTCAGGATCGGGTCCCAAGGTCTCGGGGTCGAATCCAAGGCATCGAGTGATCGTTCCTCCGCTTCGTTGGCTCCGAAACTGTATGTATTGAGTCGGAATCGCTCCAACTCTTCATGAATGGTCTCGGGAACCTGAGACGAGTTAGAGGAAGCATAAGTAGCCCATGAAACGCTCCAAAGGAGCGATTCCGCAAGGAAATGGGACCAAAACACAGCAAATTAGGCACTACAAACTACACTTATCAGTAACCCTAAGCAATATTAAACTTGTACTTAAAATTGTAATTCATTATGATGTTGTAAGTGACAATCGGTTCTTGTATTAATGAAAGACTCACTTGTGTCCACGATTTTAATTTTTACCACTTTTTACGACTTAATTATATTTCGCCTTGTTAATTAATGTCATTGGAAGAACCGGGTTGTTACAGTTGGTATCAGAATGACCTTGAGACCGTGTGTAACTATGTGCAATGCATATTTACATCACTTATCAAGGGAACACACTTGGAGCTCATGACATGTGTCTAGAGTGTCTAAAGTGTCTAAAACATGTAGAACATTTAAGACCACTAAATGAGAGATTCACTAGTATAACCCTAAGACCAAATAATATACTTGGGTAGAATAATTAGATGGGTAGAACTACTAAGGATTACCCGTACCGTCCGATTTAGGTTTTGGCCCCTCGCTTGTTTTCATGTATCATATGCTATCTGAATAGTTGTATGTACAATGATTGTCTAACCTTAGCCAATTGGCTAGTTTTAATTTACTTGTGATCAACGCGATGACCAAGACAAAACACTTGCAACCATCGACAGCTCAAGACTGGTAGAACACCATTGCAAGCACAAATAGACGCATCTTCCAAATCAACTATAGTAGTAAAATCAAGTTGGATCATGTTGATGTATCGAGTGAAGTTATGCGAACGAGATGTAACATACGAGAAGATAAAGTGCAGACGTATGTAAAACAGTAGTCCTCGAGTCCTATTTAGGTGTCGACTTAGACCTGACCGGGACTCTAGTTACCTAAATAACTCATACATCGTAGATCAATTGTTAGCATAACTTGTATTCAGAGAAATGAAGCATTCCTTCTTATATCCATTTCTCAGTAACGCCATCAACCACATATGATTCCTTTTTCTAACCATTTCTTTATTTTCTACCTTTGTGCCACTTTCTTCATCTAACCAAGCAACGATTTGAGTTCAATTCTGAACTATCTTCAATCCTTTCATCGAAATTCTTAAACATCACATACAAAGCTTTCCTTCATGTCTAACATCCACACCTTCATAAATCGATGAACACTTTTAACTCTTTCATTAAATTTTTTTTGGTTAAATTGTTCATTAATCAGATCCTACATTTGAACCTATATAAGGATGCATAAACAAAAGTCATTTAAAGCCTAACCCTTGAACCATCCATGAACAAACTTCTAATCTTTTCTAAAGAAGTTTTAACCTCAACTGATCCCTTCTCTTTTGTTTCTAAACTCATTTCGATCCCTTCTTGAACTAGTTCTTAGGCCTGACAACTCATCTTGAGTCAGATAAGAAGCCTTTCGTTTATTTCACCTTCGTATATTCTGGCTCAGCTAACCTTAGTCTAAAGTCTTCCTATTTGTTCGAACCTTTGATATTTACCATTTTAACTTATTTACTTTTTATTTCTTCATCTTGTCTTCCCTTCTTTGAAATCACCATCAAACGGCATATATCTCCTAAGCTCATACATACCCATCGTCTCTGTATCCTTACTTTTGTACCATCCCCTCTTTCCAAGCTTGTCATAACCTTTGACTATGGAGATAAACTTCAATACTCTTATTTATTAATCTTATCAACCTACTAGTTTTCCACTCTTGAATATTTATTTTTTAAATTAATTTCTTAAATACATTCCGACATCTTCAATGAACCATGGTTACTACTTATCATAGTGCGCAGTAGAAGCACAATGAAACCTTAGCCCACTCACAAAGACATAGTTATGCCAATGATTATTCTCAGTAGTGTAATGCACATAAATTATCCAATATCCTTTCAAGAAGCCAACCACAATTGGATCACCCAACCTCTACGTTTTAGTCAACCTATAATTATTGGACTTAGGAACCTATTGATTTTTGGAATGACGAGAGGTTGCAAGAGATGAGAACCAACAAATGTTGTTGAGTGTTGAATTTAGATCGAACAATTTTGAGGATAGTAAAGAATAACGGAAGATTGGAAGATTTAAAGTTGTAAGCTAAGGAAAGATAACAAAGAATGACAATGATGGAATTCTAAGTCACATACATAGTGACTATTTGATGAGAAATTAAGTCATACAGATTTTTGTGGAATTTAGAACCCTTGTATTTTCAACATTTTTGCGGATTATGTTAGCCAACAGATGAGTTTGTGGATGAGTAACTGTTACTAATAACAAGAGAGTTTTGACCTTTGTGAAAAGATATCGGAGAAAAGAAGCAGTAAAGAGTACTAAGGGATAGAATGTAACAATGCCTACAGTAGTTATTTTGAGGACTAAGATAATTGTATGAAAATTTTGAAGAATGAAACTTGTATTCTAATGATAAGATACATAGTTCCGATTGAACGGATTTATGGAACTCTTAGCTAAATCATGAATAGCTTTAGAATTGATGAATCGAGGTCAACAACCAATGATTGAAAATAGAACCTGATTATCTGAGGACTTGTAACTTAAGTGGGGAAGACTTCCAAGGAATTTGTTAATTATAATTTTTAAATTCAATGATATAGATGAAACCTCATAAAACTTATTTGAATTGTTTAAATCCAAATTGGATGTAAGGTTGTGTAACCTCTAGAGAAAAATCCACGATGAATGGAAACACTGATAGATCCTACCTTATTGGTTATTAGGAAGTTGATCGACTGAAAGAATTAAGTTGCTCAGTATAATTGAGCAAATAAAGGTCATTGATATACTATTGGAGATATATACCTATGCGAGAGATACTCTTATGAACTACTTGAGGAATAATATGCCGAGAGTTTAAGGAACCAAACTTCTGAATATAAAGGTTAGATAAACAACCGGGGGAACAAAAAAAACATTTTGAGGATTAACTAGAAAGGAACGAAGAATGACGAAATTACTAAGAATAGAAACATGAGTGACCCAATCTAACCTGATTCTTGATTGATGATGTGTTGTTTCCATTATCAGTTAAATCACTCTATATCAATTTTCGTGTGGAATACTTTCCAGCTACTCCTTAAACGAAGCCTTTCATGGATCAGTGATGGTCCCATTATGATTCTATATGTTCCAATTCTATTTATTATCTAGAGTCGTGGTAACACTTCTTAGCCCAACTTCGTACCATGACAAAACCTATGCAAATTTTCAACCCTGACCTTTTGGTCTTGAATTCTACTTTACCTATTACATGAAACCTCATATCTTATTGATCGCGCACCCAATCGGATCGGTTGTTAACGAAGGACGGGGGATCAAACGATATTTGTAAGTGTGGACATGACATAGGTCCACCCCGACGCGGTGACGAGCGGGTTTGGGGAGGCGATTGAATTTCCATATGAGATGGATCGAATAGAATTTTAAATCGAAGTAGGAGTCGCCACCAAATCTTATGGTTATTCGGAACCATTCGAACCCACTCTATGTCGTAGTGGGCCATATTTAAAACATGGCCCATTTCCGATGTCAGAGTTTATCGGGTTCGTCCCTTAGCATTTCGATACCGATGCCGACTTGCGCGGTTAATCGTATATTGAATGAGTCTCGTTGCCAATGGTTTCGGACATCCGGAAACCACGGTTCTGAGTAAGGGGTGAGGGTACGTGTTGGGAAGCTCATTGAGAACACCCAACCCCGCCCGCACTTAGCGGCCTTTACTAAGATATCGTTCGGTTTTGTGTACATGCGTTAGTTCGACGATTGAATGATATGCAGAGATTATTTTCCTAAGACATGTGAGGAAAAATAAATAAATGGGTTGCTAAGTCGTTTAATGCATGTTAAACTAATAACGTCAAAGTTATTTTAGCATGTGAATTCGTTTTAGTACGATAAAACAAAGAAATAAATAAATTGCTACAAACACGAGAAAACGAGTTAGTAACGATTGAATAATAATATAGTAAATAAATATACGAGACCGAGAAAATAAATATTAATCAAAATCTGAAAAATATTGTTTAAAACGCTGTTTTGTATAAAAAACGAAGTTCGAAAAATAATATAAAAAAAACGAAGAAAAGACGGGTCACGGCAGCCGGCCGCGCGGCTCGCCCGGGACACCGGCGAGTCGCGTGGCAGCCTGTTTCGGAAGCGGTTTTTGAAAATTTTCGATTAAATCGCGCACGAATATTGCATAATTTGTACTCGACTTAATATTCTCGATATTCGTTATATTCGATAGTTGACTACGAAATCAATATCAAATATTTGGAATAGTTTTAGAAAAGATATAAATTTAGAAATTGTTTCGTAGAATAAATAATAATAAATGAACGAAAAGCTAAAAAAATCCGATCCGGGTTGCCGGCCCGTTTGTTTATTACTTTTTGTCGAAAATCGTTGATTTTTATAAATCGCGTACAAATATGGATTAATTTATGCTCGGTTTATATTTTCGATATTCGTCGTATTCAATATTCGATTATGAAATCGATATCGAATAGTCGGAGTGGTTTTAAAAAAAAGGTTTTGAAAAAAAAGTTTATTTTGAACGAAAAGTTGTAAAAAGGGTTTTGAACGAAGAAAATGTAACGATATCGTCGAAAGCTTAATATAATTCTTTTTGATACAATATTCGATTATATAGAATCGATATCATATTTTTAAGAATGTTCGATATAAAAATAGTTTTTTAATATTGATATTAGAAAAATAGAAAAAGACCGAAGAAAAGACCTATAAAAAACGAGAAGAAAAGAAGAGAAGAAGGAGAAACGGGTTTGATTTACACCCTCAACCTACATGCTTTGTTTTCTCGGGATAAGGCTCGTCGGAAAGTGGCTTAGACTTGGGAGCGTCGAGATGATGAGGATGAGTTTAGGGTGTCGGTTTGGATGTCGGGTTTGACGTGTGGTCGGACGGTTTCTCGTGGCTTCGAGGCTTCGGAAAGATGTCGGGATTTGCTAGATATCGAGGATGTAGGATGTGTAAAAACCGTGTTATGAGGCTGTTTTTTCTGTGTGATGGGTGTGTAAAAACCGTGTGTGGGGGCTGTTCAAGATGTATGTTTTGTGTTGGACGGGAGGTCCTATTTATAGGGAGTTTCCGACCTTGGCTTAGGAGAGTTTGAATACCGCTTAGGATAGGAAACGTAGGAGTTTGAGGAGCATGAGAATTCCGCTTTCTTGGCAAAGAAGAAAGGGTATCTCGGCTGGTGGGGGTGTTTCGGCCGAGTATTTGGTACTCAGTCGATGTCTGATTTGGTTTCCGGATAGAATTCCTACTTGAGGTCGAATTCTACCTTTAACGGAATTGTTTAATGCTTTAATGAATCTGAAATTTTGTAGGAATTTGGGTAGGAATCAGCCGTGTGAGGTGTCACGGCTGACTCACGTGTCTCGGGAAAATCTTTGACCGGGTTTTGACTCGGTCGCTAAAAGACGGTTTTACCCCTAGTGTCGGTTTCGACCCAAATTAGTGTTATTTGACTCGAAACGACCCACTGGGCCTGGATTTGAGGTTGTTTTTGTAAGATTTGTACTCCTTAATAAGTCTAAACCAAATGTCCATGATTACAAGCCTATATCCGAGTCCGTCAAAGCACGTTTACGTCCAATCATCATCGGGTGTTTGGCGGGAACTACTATAGACACCTGGCGGTCAAAATGTGGGTGTCTACAGTAAGACTCAAGATTACACAAAAACAAACAAGTATTCGTGGTAAGTCGAGGTCGGTCCACAGGGAACGGAGTGTGTTGACAAGTTTGAAGTGACGTGCATGATGTCTAGAGGGGGGTTTCCTAAGGGTCGAGTCTATACTAGAGAAATAACTACGAGAATAGCTAGGGGTGGTCAATCTAGGGAAAGGCGTTAGGGGAAAGTCAGGATTCGGAACATGGAGTCTAAGAAGGTCGGAATCGAGTTTTTGTTGCAACATTGATAAAAGGAGAATGTCACCTTTCGGTTTCTTCACCCAACCCACCTAAAAACCTGCTTTCGCGGCGAAGAAGGGTAAGTCTCTAGTTGTGGTAATTTATACCCCGAGTTTCCCCATATTGATAGAAACGAGTCAAGGTCGGTCTAGTTGGCCGGACTAAATCAACAATGACACAACAACCACAAGCAAGATAATCCAACAAGCAAGCAACCCACCAACATCTAGGGGTGAGCAAAAAAATCCGATACGGTTTTATTATCCGTATACGATACGGTATAGGGTTGCAATTATACGGATTTCCGTATATCCGATACGAAAATCCGGATATCCGATACGGTTTTATGAAAAAGAGTATCGGATACGGATCGGCAAAATTGAAAACCGGATATCCGGTATCCGATCCGGTTTTTAAAATTTGTTAAAAAAAAAACTGTAATTGGATTGAAAATAAAAAAAAAGCCCATTTCAGATTTTCAGTCACTCTCCCTCTCCCATTCCCTCATTCTTCCGCCCTATTCACTCAAAAAAACCCTAGCTCTCTCTTTCAGACTTCCATATTCTATCTCTAACTCTAAGACTAACAACTTCATCTCTAACAATCAACCCTTCATCTCTAACAATCTGAAAAGGTAAATCTCGGCATCTCGCTCTCATTTTTTTTTTTTTTTTTGCTCATTTTCTACCCTCTACTTTCGTCACTCGTTTTCGCCTAATTTTGATAGAGGTAGCAGTCCTTCTTCTTCTTTCCGTCGATGTTGCAGAGCCGTGTCATTCCGGCCGTCGGATACCAACCGATTTCAGATTTTCAACCCTAAAATGCGGCTGATACCACCCCAATCAATACATAGGCTGTCGACCTGTCATATCATTCCGTCGTTTTCTCGTACAATCAGTAGTATCAGGTCGTCATTGTTGATTTTAAGTTTCTCTCGTTTTCACGTTTCATGTATGACTCGTCTTTGTTTGATTGTTCATTTCTGTTAATTGTTGCTGTTTTGGTGTTTTGGGCTGATTTGTGTATAACTCGCTTTTGTTGCTGTTTTGGAGTTTTAGGCTGATTTGTGCATAACTCGTTTTTGTTTGATTGTTTCCTTATTACTTATGGTTCGATTTGATTTTGATTGTTTCCTGCTGAAGAATTGAAACGGAGAAGGCTGTCTTTTGTTTATTTATGGTTCGATTGTTTATGTTTCTGTTTTTTTGGTTGTAGTTTCTTAATTGTTGTCATTTCATTTCTTTTCCATGTAGAATTGTAGATGTCTTCAAGTTTCGATGAAAATGTCTACAATGTCGTTGACGAAAGAGTTGCAGATCTAGATTATGGTACAAGTGAAGGAGAGCCTATAGACGTTGATGAGGAAGTTTCAACTAAGAGAGCAATGACAAACCATCTAGATTCCTCGAGTCAAAGGTGATCTAGACCACCAAAAATCCCGAAAGAAAGCAATGTAAGCAAACTTTGGTGTCCTGGTCAACCTTTTGTTAGAAATAGAAAAAATGCATCTCCACATTGGTCTCATTTTGTGCAAGGTGATGAAGTAGATTTTGCAAAATGCTTATATTGTGGTGATGTTCTTAGTTGCAAATCTAGTCAAGGGACAACCCCAATTGCTAATCATGTTGCACGTTGTAAAAAACACCCTTCAAATGTGGATAAGAAGCAAAAATTGATAAGTTTAGAAACCACTACTATTGTTAATGAAGATGGAACGACGGGAACTATTACGGTTCCTTCACTATGGAAGTTTGATCAAGAGAAAACTAGAAAATCACTTGCTAAAATGATAGTAGTTGATGAATTGCCTTTCTCATTTGTGGAAGGCGAGGGATTTCAAGGCTTTTGTGTAGACATGAACCCACAATTTTCCATTCCTTCATGATTTACTGTTGCTAGAGATGTTTATAAGCTTTTCATTAAGGAAAGAGGACATTTGAAAGATTTTTTTGGAAGCGTGACATCTAGAGTGTGCCTCACCACTGATTGTTGGACTTCGGGTCAAAATTTAGGATACATGTGTTTAACTGCTCATTTTATAGATGCTGATTGGAATTTACATAAGAGAATCATTAATTTTTGTCAAATTGACGGTCACTCAGGGGCGATAATTGGTAAAACGGTTGAGAAATGTTTGAGTGAATGTGATTAGTGTAGTTTGTAGTGCCCATTTCGTAGTATTTTGGTCCCATTTTCCTTGTGGAATCGCTCCTTGGGAGCGGTTTAGGGGCTTCTTATGCTTTCTTTAGTTCGTTTCAGGTTCCCGAGACCGATTTGGAAGAGTTGGAGCGATTCCGACTCTATACATACACATTTTGGAGCCAACGGAGTAAAGGAACGATGACTCGATGCTTCGGAATCGACCCCGAGACCTCGGGACCCAATCCCGAGCCTCCGAGACCCGATCCCGAGTCCCGAGATTCGATGAGAAGCTCATGTGAAGCAAGGAGGAACCAAAAGGGTCATATTGGAGGCCTACAAGACTCATCCCCGACGGGTATGCACCTCATCCCGTCGGGGATGAAGTGCACTTTGGAGGGTGCCACTGCCAGGCCGTGCCGGTCGGGACCAACCCGTCCCGGTCGGGATGGTGGGTCCGTCCCGGTCGGGACCAAAGGGCTGTAGTCCGCATTTCTTTCTTTCTTCTCCCTTCCATTTGTAACCCTATAAATACTTCCCTCTTGTATTGTTTATGGATCCTACATTAGTTTAGCCTCTCTTAAGCCTCTCTACAACATTTAAACCCTAGATTTAGTTCCTCATATTAGTTTGAATCTCTCATTAATCCTTAGTTAAACTTAGTTAATCCTAGTTAATTAGTGCTTGTATTAAGAAGATACTTGAAGATTTCTCCAAGATTGACAACCTTGGGATTATTTGGGTTTCTCTTTTATGCAAGATATCATCTTTTCATCATCCTATTGTTGGTATAACTTTCTTTTCTCTTGTTTATTGTTATTGAATCAAGTTTGAATCTTTACTTAGTGTTTGTTGTTATTGATTGTTATTGTTCTTGATGGTGAATGTTAGGGTTGTGATGTTGTGTTCTCTTCTTCTTATTGTTAGTTTTTCTTTGATTATGAGTGAGTAGATTACTTGTGGGTTAGTAGGGGGATTAAGGGTAGATTATGGGTGATTAGGGCTTGATTAGGGGTGAAGGGTAAATCCTTATTGTTAGTCACATTCTTGGCACACCATGTGTTTGTTGAAATGCTTGTTTGGGTTGTAGTGGCCATGCTTCTCATGCTAGTCTTCCTCTACTCATTGTTTGCCTAGTATGTGGACACCCTTGACCACCCAAGTCACCCTACTACACTTATGAACCCGACCTAACCCACCTCTTTTCCATATTTGATTCATCTTGTTAGCTAGTCATCATTTCTTTAGGTTGATTGTTAGTTGGATTATTAGCATTGTTTAGCATTTCTCTTAGTTTGCTAGTTGGCTTGTGTTTAGTTAGTATTTGATAGTCTAGTTCATCATAGCTCATCATTAGTCTACTTTCTTCTCCTCTGATCTTAATTCATCCATTAGTAGCTCCTTGTGTTTGTTTGGTAGCTTAGTCTTGTTTTAGGCCGATTTAGTCTAAACCTTGCAATACCGTCTCCGTGGACACGACCCGACTTACCCTAAATACCGTTAGGTGCTAGTTGGTTATTTAATTGGTGGCGGGATCCACGACAAATCCCTACCATCAATTTGGCGCCGTTGCCGGGGACGGTGCATTGTTTAGACTTTGTTTGCTCATTTCTAGACTTAGTTACCCTTCTTTGTGCCCTCCTATCATCTCTTGTGAATATTCTCTAGTTTTTCTTGCTTTCTTAGCTTTCTTTTTTCTTTGTCTCTAGTTGTGCTTGTTTATTGTCGTTACCTAGTGCCCATAAAGCACTAGGTATTCTCACGTTTGTTCTAGTGTGTAGTGTATGCCTAGGCGGGGAGGCAAATCCTTTCTCTTTAATCCAGAGCCGGAGAGGCTTTTTCGAGCTTTTCGCCAACGGACGATTAATCGGGTTAGGATCTCTCAACCAAGTGCAAGCAATACCCATCAAGAGCAAGCTCAAGGAAGCGATATTGAGGAAGCATATCGAGAGACGGCCGAAGGGAATTTCACCAATCCCTTTGGAGATTCTAGTCCTAGCTCCCCTTCTACATCTACTTCAACTCCATCTACACCATCTTCTCCCTTACATCCAATAATGCCGAAGTTTTCCTCCCACTCTACATTTACGGAAGACGTCTTGCCGGGACCCAATGCTCTACCGGCCGCTTATGCCGGAAATTTTACGGCCAAGACCCACTTCATTCAACTTGTGGAAAGGAATCAATTTAGTGGTTTGCCCACTGAAGACCCGCACCAACATATGGAGACCTTCTCCGATTATTGCGACGCTATCTCTCAACCCGGGGTTACACAAGATCAGATCCGATGGGTTTTATTTCCATTTTCTCTTATTGGAAAAGCGAAGCAATGGATTAAAGGTCTCGATAGGGCAACCATGGGCATCAACACTTGGAAGAAACTTGCATTGGCATTCTACCAAACTTTCTACCCTCCGGAGAAGACTAATTTGCTTAGAGCCTCCATCACCGGTTTCCAACAACGGGATGAAGAGAGCTTATATGAAGCTTGGGAGCGGTTCAAGTCTTTGGTTAGATCGTGCCCCCATCATGGACTTTCACAATGGTTCTTGGTCCAACAATTTTGGAACGGTCTTTATGAGGACTCAAGAACTATACTTAATATGGGCTCCAATGGTAGGTTCACCGAGGTCGATGATGACCAAACTTGGGCGAGAATCGAAGAGATGGCGGTGCATAATTCGCAATACTCTAGGCCTAGGAAGGCAAACCGAGGAGGTAGGCACGAGGTTGATGCTATAACTCAATTAAGCATTGACCTTGGGGCTCAATTGAAGACACAAATGGAATCCATTGACAAGAAGCTTCAAGGTCACCTCACTCAAGTCCAAAGCATCGGTTCCTCCCACCAAGCCTCAATCTATGAAGTGAATGCTTTGGGATTTGCACCTCCTTTGCCTTATTATGGGATGTGCGATAATTGTGGAATCGTTGGTCATGACCCTATGAATTGTAGAGGGAGTATTGAGCAAGTGAATGCCTTTCAAGCATTCAAGCAAGGTACTTCCTATTCTAATCAATACCAAGCTTCCAATCAAGTTCCTCAACAACAAGCCTTTCAACACCATCAACAACATTGTCCTTATGTTCCACCTCCCTTAAGGGACAACAACCAAGGTTACCAAGGCAACTCAAGGCCTTTCAACAACTTCAAGCAAAGTAACCAAGGTTCATTCAACAACAATCAAGGGTTCCAACAAGGGAACTTCAACCAAGGCTATCAAAACCACAACCATGGCAACAATCAAGGCCTTAATCAAGGCAATTATCATGGGTTCCAAGGGAATCGTCAACATCAAGCAACTCAAGGCAATCAACAACAAAGCAAGCCTAGGAGCCGATCTCCTACTCATGACTATGGTACTCCCTTAGCCCTCACCAATACACCGCATAATCCATCATCACCACCACGGGACTTCGACATGCAAAAGCAAATGGTGGATATCCATAGGGGTACTCAAGAATTGCAAAAGAGGCAATTGGATGCACAAATGTCACAACAAGGGGCCATTGATCAAATTTTAATGGAAAACAAGGAAATGAAAACTCACATGAAGATGATTGAGAATCAAGTGGCACAACTTGCATCGGGAAGTTCCTCAAGACAAAGAGGGCAATTACCTCCTCAAGGTGTAACTCCGACTTTTGAGCATGTCAATGCCATCACCACAAGGAGAGGTACATCTTATGACTCCCCTCCATTCCCGAGTGAGCAAGAGCCGGTGCAAGAACTGACAAGAAAGATGACACCTCCAACTCAAGAGAGCTCAAGCTTTGACAATCCAACGGAGGAGCAAGTTTTATGGGAGGTTGAGAAACCTCAACAAGACAAGCTTCCCCCACTTCAAGCTAAAGATAAGGGTAAAAAGAAAGTGTCATTTGAAGAGTCCACCCCGATTGAGCAAAATAATTACCAAGTCAAGTTGCCTTACCCAACAAGGCAAATGAAGACCAAGGTAGACTCTCAATATGACAAGTTCCTTAGTATTGTGAAGAAGTTGGATGTTAGTGTCCCGTTCACCGAATTACTTACCCAAATCCCGGCATATGGAAAATTCATGAGAGAAATCTTGGCTAGGAAGAGATCCGTCGACGAGGAAGAGACCGTCGCGTTCACAAGGGTGGTGAGCGAGCTCATTCAAGGTTCCACACTTCCAAAGTTGAAGGATCCGGGTAGTTTCTCGATCCCGTGCACCATAGGCAACTACAAGATCGAGAGGGCATTATGTGACTTGGGTGCGAGTGTGAGCATCATCCCCTATTCCATTTGTTACCGGCTTAAGATGAAGGAGCTTAAGCGTACATCCGTTACACTCCAAATGGCCGATAGTTCACTCAACCGCCCATTGGGGATGCTTGAGGATGTGCCGGTCGACTTCATTGTGCTTGACATGCCGGAAAATGCTTTCACTCCTATTATTCTTGGGCGCCCATTTCTACACACCGCCGGTGCCATGATCGATGTGAAGAATGGTAGGATCACCTTCGAGTTAGGGGAAGAGAAGTTAGTGTTTGACCTCCAAGGCAACACTCCGCCTACTAGTAATGAGTCGTGCAATATGATCCAAGCCAAGAAAGACATCGATCTAGGGGTTAAGTCGGGACAAAGCATGAACAAGGAATCTTATGTACTTGAGGATGACGACTCCGATATGGAGAAGGATGAGAGCCCGTGTCATGGGCTTAATGACAAGTTGAAGAGCAAAAAGAATGAAGATGAGCCTCCCTTGGGGCCACATGAAGATCGGTGGACGTTTGGGTATATACCGAAGGATCGAAAGTACAAGTTCAAGCCATTGAACTTAGTAGATCGGGATGCCCCGGGAACGTCGAGACAAGGTGTAGACACCCGCATTTTGACCGCTAGGTGTCTATAGTAGTTCCCGCCAAACACCCGATGATGATAGGACGTAAACGTGCTTTGACAGACTCGGATATGGGCTTGTAATCATGGACATTTGGTTTAGACATTTTAAGGAGTACAAATCTCACAAAACGGACCTCAAATCCAGGCCCAGTGGGTCGTTTCGAGTCAAATAACACTAATTTGGGTCGAAACCGTCACCAGGGGTAAAACCGTCTTTTAGCGACCGAGTCAAACCCGGTCAAAGATATTTTTTTCCCGAGTCACACGAGCTGGCCGTGACATTACACGGTTGATTCGTACTCAAACACAAAAAAAAATCAGCCTTCACAAATATTAAACAAATCTGTTTAAGGATAGAATTCGATCTCAAGTAGGAATTCTATCCGGAAACCGAAACAAATACCACCCGAGCTCAGATACTCGGCTGAAACAGCCGAGATATCACCCCCAACCAGCCGAGTTTTTGGCTTTCCCACCAAGAAACGAGAACTCTATTCCCTCACGAACTCTCGTATTTCCTATCCAAACCGGTGTTTCTTGTCACACAAGTAAGATCACCTCGGTTCCTATAAATAGGACCCTCCCTTCAACCGAAAAATCACATCAAAAAATCACATCAGCAACACACCAAAAATACCGAGAAGATCAACATCCAAAAAAAACCCGACGTAATCCTGAAATAATTCCAAAAAACCGACGAAACCGATCCTGTCCGAGCCGGCCAAGTCCCCACGTCACACACACATACACTCCCAAAATCGACACCTTAACTCACCCACATCATCTCGACGCTCCCGTGTCTAAGCCACCGTCTGACGAGCCTTATACCGAGAATACAAAGCATGTAGGTTGAGGGTGCAAATCAAACCCGTCTCTTCCCTTTTCTCTCTTCTTCGTCTCGTTTTTATTATGGGTCTTGCGTCGGTCTTTCTTTTATTTTCTAATATCGATATTACTAAAACTATTTTCCTATATCGAATATTTTCAAAATATGATATCGATTCTATATAATCGAATATCATATCAAAAGAATTATATTAAGTTTTCGACGAAATCGTTACATCTTTTTACAACTTTTCGCTCAAAATCTCTTTTTCTATTTTTCGTTCAAAAATAAACTTTTTTCAAAACCTTTTCTAAAGTCATTCCGACTATTCGATATCGATTTCATAATCGAATATCGAATACGACGAATATCGAAAATATAAACCGGGTATAAATTAATCCATATTTGTACGCGATTTATAAAGATTTTCGACAAAAAATAAAAACGGACAGACTCGCGTGCGAGTCGCGCCCGGTCCAGGCGACTCGCGCCCGAGTCTGACCCGAGTCTATTTTTTTTAAGTTTTCGTTCGTTTATTTTTATTATTTTACGAAACGATTTCTAAATTTACATCTTTTCCAAAACTATTCTAAATATTTGATAATCAACTATCGAGTATAACGAATATCGAGAATATTAAGTCGGGTACGAATTATGCGATATTCGTACGCGATTTAAATTTTTCCGAAAAACATTGTCGATTCCAGGCCTCCACGCGACCCGCATTGATCCCGGGCGAGTCGCGCGGCTCTCGGCCGAGACCCTTCTTTTTTTTATTTTTCATTCTTTCTCGAACATCGTTTTTTATACAAAACAACGTTTTTAGTAATATTTTTCATATTTCGATTAATTCTTATTTTCTCGATTTCATATATTTATTATTATTCAATCGTTACTAACCCGTTTTCTCGTGTTTGTAGCAACTTATTCTCATATTTTCTTTTTATCGTTTTATTAGACTAAAACGAATTCACATGCTAAAATAACTTTGACGTTATTAGTTTAAACATGCATTAAACGACTTAGCAACCCATTTATTTATTTTTCCTTACATGTCTTAGGAAAATAATCTCTGCATATCATTTCATCGTCGAACTAACGCGTGTACACAAAACCGAACGATATCTTAGTAAAGGCCGCTAAGTGCGGGCGGGGTTGGGTGTTCTCGCTGAACTTCCCAACACGTACCCTCACCCCTTACTCAGAACCGTGGTTTCCGGATGTCCGAAACCATTGGCAACGAGAGTCATTCAATATACGATTAACCGCCCAGTCGGCATCGGTATCGATATGCTAAGGGACGAACCCAATAAACTCTGACATCGGAAATGGGCCAGGCTTTAAGTATGGCCCACTACGACATAGAGTGGGTTCGAATGGTTCCGAATAACCATAAAATTCGGTGGCGACTCCTACTTCGATTTAAAATTCTATTCGATCCATCTCATATGGAAATTCTACGCCTCCCCAAAACCCGCGCTTCGCCGCGTCGGGGTGGACCTATGTCATGTCCACAATTTGGCGACTCCGCTGGGGATTAACTGATGTGTCACTTACCATCGGCATCCTCAGGGTGAGACTCGAAAAGAAATCGTTCGATTAGTAATGTACATGTTTTAGTTCAATGGTTCATGCATAACCCCGTTCTATCCCGGGCCGGTTACTTGTGACCGACGTCCCACTATACCACGGTGCATTCCCACTTGGGTGCACTAAAGACTTCGATGGCGGAACTCGTTTAGACTTTGCGGCATGTCCTAAGACCAACTCGGCTTAGGGAGTCCTTCCTCAGTACGAGAATGCGATCGTTGTTGGTATAGACCCTATTAGACCGACCGAGACTTAGACTAAGAGCATACATGGCGTCGTTATACTGATTCTATGACTACATGCTACTTGATCCTTTTTGGTCTTTTCAAAAACCGTCATTTTCAAAAAAAACTCACATCTTTTCAAATCCATTCCTTTTTCAAAAACCCGGAAAGCTGCCCAATTTAGGACTTATGATTTTGACTCAAAATAGCCTATTTTTAGCCGGTATGCTGTCCAAACCTTTTAAAAAAAAAAGCCCGAAATCTCGGCCCAATAACCCTTTTTCTCGGTTTTCAAAAAAAAATCGGGTCTTCCAATCCGACTTTGCTCGGTTTTCAAATTCAAATTCCCTTTTCAAAATCCTCTTCTTCTTAGGACTTCCCGTATTTAGCAGTGTCGGGTCTTGTCATAAGTTAGAGTCTATAACGTCGAAACTCCGTCGATCTTATATCACGGGTTTCCACCCCATCCCAGTCCGCCTTACTTGTCAAGGCACGGCCCACCTTCGTAGGACTAACTCCTACAAAGGGAAGCCCGTTTACACACTCGAGTCTAAAGTCTGGGGATTTCTCACGTAGACCTTCCTTCGAACGGGACTAGGCCCACTTTGCCGAATCCCAAGGAAGGCCCACCGTCTACGGGTCATCCATCTAGAAGTCAGTCTCCGGTCTTTTTCTAGTCTAGTCTTTTCCTCACTCGGGGGACTACCCTTCAGCGGAGCGATCAATCACGGTTGCTCTAAGGGTCTTGTCTTGCACGTGTCTCACGTACCCCACTTTCGAGTCACTTAGATGTCACACCATCTGAGTCCTTAGTCTCACTTGGGGGCTATTCTCCGATAGGGCGATTAATCACAGTCACTTCGAGAATCGTACCCTACACATTTGTCTTAGGAGAGTCTAACCCGAGTCAAACTGGAGTCGTCTCTCCTCCCACGCTATTTCCTATGCCTTGGTGTATTCGAGTTCCGTAGCAAATTTACTGATTACGCGGTGCCCTTACAGACAGGCCACCCCACACTCGAGCCATGACACAAAAGGCCATAGATGAGTTGACCACCTCGTTGGCCCAAATCCAAGACTAACTGAGGCAAATACGGGAGGATCAGATCGCCATCGTCACGCGGGTTAGCGCCGTAGAACAGGGAACCCCCAACGCTTCGATCGATGATGACGGGCCTTTAGCCGCATTGGCCGGTGCAGTCCTCAAACTACAAGAACAGGTCCATCTGACAACCCAAAGTTCCATCCATACGGAGAATGCTAGAATTTACACCCCACTTACCGATGAACTACCCACCAATCTCAGTCTGACGGGTCTGCCAATGTTCGAGGGTACTGAAGACCCGGTCCACCATATCCGGGCTTTCAAGGAATTTATGGCCCTAAAAGGGGTTAAGTCCAGCATGTTTAAGCACTTGTTTGCTTCATCTCTCGATAAGCACCCAAGGGCCTGGTACTACCGGCTCGACCCCAAGAAATACAAAACTTGGGATGACGTGGCAACGGAATTCGCTCGGAACTACGCCGACAATACCGAGATCCAGACCACAATGCGCACCCTGGAGGTCATGGCCCAAGAGCCCAAGGAAGGTTTCACCAAGTACCTTCAAAGGTGGAGGGCCGAAAGTGTTAAGTTGGTAGACAAGCCCAACGAGAAGACACTAGTGGAGACGTTCATCAACAACCTCCTGCCTCCCTACCGCGTCCATCTTAGGTATGCCGGCATTTCAAACTTTGCAGTGCTTACCGAAATGGGCATTAGGATTGAAGACGATCTTCGACATAATGAAGATCTGGGTGAAGCTTCTACCGAAGACAATACTGGACATCCACTTGATTCCTTAGAAGCCGAAGACTGCTGACAACCTCATCCAAGAGTCTAGATTTGGTTCAAGTCCGAGTCTGAGTCCGAGTCTAGGATGTACTATTTCTTTCAATTTCAAAGTCAGTCAGAGTCAGCAGTATTCTGTCCTCGTTTCACATTTCAATAAAATCAGCTTTTCTATTTCTCATACATACTTTCCTTATGTGTTTCCGAGAACATGATGAACACTATCATACACTGTGAGCACACGCACGTGACTATTATAGGCACATCTATAATGACTGCAGGAAACCAAGCCCGTGTTTTCCTTTTACCTATTCCATGTCTGGTATAGAAAGCCACATAACTACCCGTAGCAGGAGCATATCGAATCCTATGACAAATCTGGGTAGTTTTCTAGTTTGGGTTCAGGACGGGAGGCAAGCCCACTTCCCACAATAAACACCCATCCAATAAGACTAGCCAGTCCCTACCTTAGGTGTTAGTCTGACCGACAAAAAAAAAAGCTGGACAAAAAAATCAAAAGTCCAAGAGAAAAAAAAGCAAAAGGTCAAAACAAAAAAGCTGGCCATGATCAAAAAAGAATTATCAACATCTCTCGACCAGACAGGGTCAACTCAAATGAAGAATCCCATGACCGGGGCTAAGAGGTCAACCCAAATAATTCAAAAACCCATGACCGTGAAACGGTCAATTCAAAAATTATCAATACCCATACCATCCAATAGGGGAGAGACAGTCAAGCTGGTCAGCTAACACTACATCTAGCCTTCCCACATTACAACCTTCAAGACCTTCTCGAGACCTAGGCTAAAGACAACCCAGAATTTTGAGGATTCAAGCTCCATAGGATACACCCTAACCTTTAGGGCCAGACATGGAAATCAGATCCCGCATTATCAAACCTGCCCAATCGAAGCTCGAGCCATTCTACTCGACTTCCCCTTTACCCAACAGAATTCACAATCATCATATGCAAATCCGAGAGCAAAACTCATCAAATCCCCGAGAGCAAAACTCATCAAATCCCCGAGAGCAAAACTCGTTAAAATCCCCGAGAGCAAAACTCATCAAATCCCCGAGAGCAGAACTCATTAAAATCCCCGAGAGCAGAACTCGTTAAAATCCCATCCCAATTCTTCTCATTCAAACCAGTTATCAGCCCCAAACACGGGAACTCAACTTGCAGTCGGCATAGAACATGCCCAAATAAGTTCACACCACCTCTGGGGGCTACCCCGGAGAATGCTCACAGTCACAGGATCAACATCCTAACCATTCTAGCCCTTTGATCAAGACATCACTGGGAATGCACCTAGCCTACATCATCACTGTGGCTAGTTACACACAAAGCCCTAGTAAACTAGGCACCATTATATATCTTTCAATCCGCTGAACTATGGCTTGGTTTGATTTCACTACACGTGAATACGTAGGCAGCCTTTCAACAAGGGCACAACCACCCACATTGACACAAATTCGAAAAAGCATCATCATTCCGGTCACGACACTGTCATGTTCTCAGCAGCTAGCTTTGTCATCCTGGGGGCTTCTCCTAGGCAGAAGTTCTCCATCCACTCACATAATCCAAATATTTTCAAAATCTAGCCACCTTTCCATAGTGTGTCCTAGTACTCGGCTCAGTCAAAGACGAGAATCTGTCAGGACTCGGAGTAATACCCACTTTGGAAATGTCCCAAAAATCAAAAATTCAAAAGGAGCACTAGACTACAACATTGTTACTGCTAAAACAGTCTCATTACAGACTAGTGCAATTCCCCTATAGCAGATCGTTCCCATTTCGATGTTCGACTGTGTTGCCACTCGCCTAGGCTACGGAATAACGCAACTTAAGTGTCTTGTCATCTTAGGTGGCCTACCCCCTACCGAGTCACGGTCTAACCCTTAGAGAGTCAAAGTCGTGTCTGTCAACTCGTCCTCTCGCGTCCAGAGTCGAGTCTGTCGGTATATCTCTCTCTTCAAATTCTCATTTTTTGCAAAACTTAGCCATTTGGGAAAATCCTTTTCCTAGTCACCACGGGAATAGGAATTTTTATCGCACTTCATCTAGGCATACAGGCCTAACCAGGGAATTTTTAGGAATCCATGTCAGGATCCGAATAGGAATCAAAGTCATCCTAAGCTTCCTTATTTCCAAACCTTCCAAAAAATGCAGGATTTTCCTCTTTTCAAAATTTTCGAAAAAATCACCTTTTTCTTCCCCAGCATGAGTCAGTGTTTCGCCTAAATGTTACATACAAATTATTTCAGCATACAGGTACACTCAAGACTCCTAAAAATTCTAAAGTTCCCCAGTGGAAAAGCTCATGCAAGTTTCTGCGCAATTCTAAGACAGGATATATCTGCAAACGGATATACCCGTAGCTTCCTAGGCAAGCTCCCGCGACATTATCAGCATCAATTCAGGTATCATTTCTATTCCATGGCTGGCGAGCCCTTTACGCAGGTCTAATGGACCCTAAACGACCCGATCGGAAGGCTGCCAGGTTTTAATCCTTGATTGACCTGGTAGCTACTCTGACTTTTGCCTTGTCCAAGCCTCAGTCAGAGTGGGGGCTCTGTAGACACCCGCATTTTGACCGCTAGGTGTCTATAGTAGTTCCCGCCAAACACCCGATGATGATAGGACGTAAACGTGCTTTGACAGACTCGGATATGGGCTTGTAATCATGGACATTTGGTTTAGACATTTTAAGGAGTACAAATCTCACAAAACGGACCTCAAATCCAGGCCCAGTGGGTCGTTTCGAGTCAAATAACACTAATTTGGGTCGAAACCGTCACCAGGGGTAAAACCGTCTTTTAGCGACCGAGTCAAACCCGGTCAAAGATATTTTTTTCCCGAGTCACACGAGCTGGCCGTGACATTACACGGTTGATTCGTACTCAAACACCAAAAAAAATCAGCCTTCACAAATATTAAACAAATCTGTTTAAGGATAGAATTCGATCTCAAGTAGGAATTCTATCCGGAAACCGAAACAAATACCACCCGAGCTCAGATACTCGGCTGAAACAGCCGAGATATCACCCCCAACCAGCCGAGTTTTTGGCTTTCCCACCAAGAAACGAGAACTCTATTCCCTCACGAACTCTCGTATTTCCTATCCAAACCGGTGTTTCTTGTCACACAAGTAAGATCACCTCGGTTCCTATAAATAGGACCCTCCCTTCAACCGAAAAATCACATCAAAAAATCACATCAGCAACACACCAAAAATACCGAGAAGATCAACATCCAAAAAAAACCCGACGTAATCCTGAAATAATTCCAAAAAACCGACGAAACCGATCCTGTCCGAGCCGGCCAAGTCCCCACGTCACACACACATACACTCCCAAAATCGACACCTTAACTCACCCACATCATCTCGACGCTCCCGTGTCTAAGCCACCGTCTGACGAGCCTTATACCGAGAATACAAAGCATGTAGGTTGAGGGTGCAAATCAAACCCGTCTCTTCCCTTTTCTCTCTTCTTCGTCTCGTTTTTATTATGGGTCTTGCGTCGGTCTTTCTTTTATTTTCTAATATCGATATTACTAAAACTATTTTCCTATATCGAATATTTTCAAAATATGATATCGATTCTATATAATCGAATATCATATCAAAAGAATTATATTAAGTTTTCGACGAAATCGTTACATCTTTTTACAACTTTTCGCTCAAAATCTCTTTTTCTATTTTTCGTTCAAAAATAAACTTTTTTCAAAACCTTTTCTAAAGTCATTCCGACTATTCGATATCGATTTCATAATCGAATATCGAATACGACGAATATCGAAAATATAAACCGGGTATAAATTAATCCATATTTGTACGCGATTTATAAAGATTTTCGACAAAAAATAAAAACGGACAGACTCGCGTGCGAGTCGCGCCCGGTCCAGGCGACTCGCGCCCGAGTCTGACCCGAGTCTATTTTTTTTAAGTTTTCGTTCGTTTATTTTTATTATTTTACGAAACGATTTCTAAATTTACATCTTTTCCAAAACTATTCTAAATATTTGATAATCAACTATCGAGTATAACGAATATCGAGAATATTAAGTCGGGTACGAATTATGCGATATTCGTACGCGATTTAAATTTTTCTGAAAAACATTGTCGATTCCAGGCCTCCACGCGACCCGCATTGATCCCGGGCGAGTCGCGCGGCTCTCGGCCGAGACCCTTCTTTTTTTTATTTTTCATTCTTTCTCGAACATCGTTTTTTATACAAAACAACGTTTTTAGTAATATTTTTCATATTTCGATTAATTCTTATTTTCTCGATTTCATATATTTATTATTATTCAATCGTTACTAACCCGTTTTCTCGTGTTTGTAGCAACTTATTCTCATATTTTCTTTTTATCGTTTTATTAGACTAAAACGAATTCACATGCTAAAATAACTTTGACGTTATTAGTTTAAACATGCATTAAACGACTTAGCAACCCATTTATTTATTTTTCCTTACATGTCTTAGGAAAATAATCTCTGCATATCATTTCATCGTCGAACTAACGCGTGTACACAAAACCGAACGATATCTTAGTAAAGGCCGCTAAGTGCGGGCGGGGTTGGGTGTTCTCGCTGAACTTCCCAACACGTACCCTCACCCCTTACTCAGAACCGTGGTTTCCGGATGTCCGAAACCATTGGCAACGAGAGTCATTCAATATACGATTAACCGCCCAGTCGGCATCGGTATCGATATGCTAAGGGACGAACCCAATAAACTCTGACATCGGAAATGGGCCAGGCTTTAAGTATGGCCCACTACGACGTAGAGTGGGTTCGAATGGTTCCGAATAACCATAAAATTCGGTGGCGACTCCTACTTCGATTTAAAATTCTATTCGATCCATCTCATATGGAAATTCTACGCCTCCCCAAAACCCGCGCTTCGCCGCGTCGGGGTGGACCTATGTCATGTCCACACAAGGTCATGAAGAGCCTTGGTTTGTGGATGCTTATGTTACTAGCTTGATTGAAGACTTTCCTAGGGCCTTCGACTTGTTCCTTCGTGCCCTTGATGGAGATGGAACTAGTTTTGGGTGTTGAAAAAGAATTGAAGAAAGTACCACCTTGGTTTGACGGAGTTCCACAAGAACCGTCTCTTTGTATATATCTCTTTCCCTATTAGTTTGTTTGCTTTTGTGAAATTCTTGATTATTTGGTTGATTGATGAGCGTTGTGAGGGAGGGAATTTAATGTGTTATTTGAGTTTATTGTGATAGGTGTGAAGTGGAAGTGATTCCTAGGGAAGAGCGGTCGTTGTTGGAGCTCGGATTGTGTGAAGGGAAGTCGGTTTTTGAGGCTCAGTTCGAGCTTTTGGGTGCTATAGAGGGTTTGGAGACTCTTCCCGGCCTAGAAGAGGTCATCTCGTCCGGGATGGAAGGCCCATCCCGACCGGGAAGGATGCCATCCCGTCCGGGATGGGGTGCACAAAATTTGGGTTCACTGGCAGTCCGTCTCGACCGGGACGAGGTCTTCCCGACCGAGACGAGGTCTTCCCGACCGGGACGAGACAGCCATCCCGACCGGGACCACCCATCCCGACCGGGATGGACCCCCTGTCCTTTGTTGGCTCTTTTCTTCGTTGTTTGAGACCACCCAACCACTTTATACCCCCTCCCAACCTCCCTACATGTCCTTACTCTCATTGTATGACCCTTACACCTCACATGCACTCTTTCACCTCACTTTCTATCCATTTCAAACCGACTTTCGCATCAACAACCCGCCTCATTTTGTATTTGTGCCCCAACCATGGAACCGGATCGCAATTGGAGAGGAATAACGACGACATGGACAAGCTAAATGCCTATATTGACCTATGAGACGATGGAGCGAGTGAGTTGGTAACCGTATGGTACGGCAACTATCCTCTCTTTTCCGTTTTTATAGCTTGTCTTCTTGGTTTATTCCCTTTCCCTCTTATCTTTTGTGTCATGGTGGCCTTCGAGGCCTTGATATGCTTGCTCCCGACTCTCGATGACGTGACTACATCGAGAGTCTTTTCAAAATCCAAATTTCTCAAGATTTTCACCCTTTTTTTTAGGAATTAGTCGGATTTGGGCGGAATCCGGGCTAGGTGACTTGATTACACCTAGCCATCCCTTCCCATTTCCTTTTATTTCCTTCTTTTTATTTCTTCCCCCATCCATATCTTTTTCTTGTCTCGGCCCATGGTGACTTGACTACACCCCCGGCCGGACACATTCTACCATTTTCTCCACTTTTTGATTTTTAGCTTTATTTTCGTAGTTTCTTTTGTACTCCCATGCACTACGGTCGAGCATGAGGACATGGCTCGACTTAAGTGTGGGGGAGTGGTATTCTAGCTTAGTTAGCTTTATTTTTGTAGTCTTTCGAAAAAATCTTTAAAAACCCTAAAAATTTGAAATTTTTTCACAAAAATCAAAAAGATTTTCTTGTGTGTGTTTTCCCTTTTTTGTCGTTATGTCGTGTATTTGTTGTATTGTGTGTGTTTTGCCTCCTCTTTCCTTATAGGTTGCTTAAATCACCGCTAGCTTTGGAGAGTTTTCAAGACTACCGGTAACATCTTATCCCTTTTTCTTCTTTATCTCTCGCGGAGTTTGGAGGAGAATGTGATGTGGTGTGCTCGGGAGGAGCTTTGTAATGCTTGAGGTTGATTTGGTTGCTCATTTGGAAGATAGGGGTGGTGTTTGTGTTTTCTATGTGTTTGTTTTGTGTTGTTCTTGTTTTGCTACTTTTGTTTCTTTTTCTTTCGTTTTCGTTGAGTCTTTGTTTTATGTTTTGTTGTGTGTCTTGTGAGTAAATGGTTTTCGAAAACCCGGTTTAGATGCTAGTGTGTGAGTGTGTACTTTCCCTTCTTAGTAGTGTAAATCGAGTTTTGGACTTTAATATAGTAGAATGACCCTAAATCAATGATTTCGTTGGTCCTTTACCTTGAGTCCACCTAGCTTACTAGGGATTTACTACAGGATTTGCATTTTGACCATTATGACCACCCACGGTGTGAAAAGGCCTTGGTTTCCGAGTCCCGTTCCTTAGGTGACCGTGTCTAAGATCGTTTGATTAGTCCATGTTCTCCCCTTTTTGTGGGTTTGAAAGGGAGTGCGCACCCCCGACTCACCCATTCACCTACCTCCTACACATATCCGCACAATAAAATTGCAAATTGTTGAATTCGTCTTTCTTTGCAATAAGAAGTGCCAAAAAGCCAAATCTTGACAAAAAAGGGCAAAGAAAAGAAAAAGAAAAGAAAATGAAAGAAAGAAAAGAATGAAGAAAAAGAAAAGGCACAAAAGCCGAAAAGAAAATAGAAAAGAAGAAAAAGAATGGCATGGCAAAACAAGGCAAAAATGCAAAAGAAAAGAGAAAATGCCAAAAGAAAATCGTCTCACAAAAAGATCTTAACCTCACAAAAATAAGCCTTTTTCCGACTTTTGCCGTGAAGAGCCTACCAAAGGACCGAGTCCCGAGGAAGGATGATAGCGGCATTAGTCGGTCTTCCCTCATTTTGCACGTTTTTCACTTTTTACTTGGACTAGTTAGGCGGTTTCGGACATGGGACGACCCTCTTGGCTCACGCTAAAGGGGGCGGGGTCTCACTTACCTACAGTGTCGACTAACACCGTGGATCATCACTTCCCACTCCGCCGATCGTCCCGTAGTACGTTCTTAGAAGGTTAGGAGGAACCGAGGTAAGTTACCAACGTTTTTATTGCTTTGTCGTCATACTATTAGGGTTTAGTCCATCTAGGTTTGTATTGCTAGCTTGGGAACGTTGTCACTTGCCTTGAGTCCTAAACCGGTGCTTCTTTCACCGCTTGTTTGAGGGAAGCGGTATTTCTTTTCTTTTGGGTGCAACCTTTTGTGTGTTCGTTTGTGTGTTTGCTTGTTTATGTGTTTTGTGTCCGGTTGCATCCACAGTTTTGTCGTAAGACCCGACTTGCCTTGCGGGGTGCACTTTTCCTCTAAGTGCACTCGCGTGAGTTGAAAGGGCATAGGGTGCGCTAATACCCATTCGGCTAGTATAGTAGTTAGTATGTGCTTACTCGAGGGCGAGTAAGGGTTAAGTGTGGGGGAGTTGATTAGTGTAGTTTGTAGTGCCCATTTTGTAGTATTTTGGTCCCATTTTCCTTGTGGAATCGCTCCTTGGGAGCGGTTTAGGGGCTTCTTATGCTTTCTTTAGTTCGTTTCAGGTTCCCGAGACCGATTTGGAAGAGTTGGAGCGATTCCGACTCTATACATACACATTTTGGAGCCAACGGAGTAAAGGAACGATGACTCGATGCTTCGGAATCGACCCCGAGACCTCGGGACCCAATCCCGAGCCTCTGAGACCCGATCCCGAGTCCCGAGAATCGATGAGAAGCTCATGTGAAGCAAGGAGGAACCAAAAGGGTCATATTGGAGGCCTACAAGACTCATCCCCGACTGGTATGCACCTCATCCCGTCGGGGATGAAGTGCACTTTGGAGGGTGCCACTGCCAGGCCGTCCCGGTCGAGACCAACCCGTCCCGGTCGGGATGGTGGGTCCGTCCCGGTCGGGACCAAAGGGCTATAGTCCGCATTTCTTTCTTTCTTCTCCCTTCCATTTGTAACCCTATAAATACTTCCCTCTTGTATTGTTTATGGATTCTACATTAGTTTAGCCTCTCTTAAGCCTCTCTACAACATTTAAACCCTAGATTTAGTTCCTCATATTAGTTTGAATCTCTCATTAATCCTTAGTTAAACTTAGTTAATCCTAGTTAATTAGTGCTTGTATTAAGAAGATACTTGAAGATTTCTCCAAAATTGACAACCTTGGGATTATTTGGGTTTCTCTTTTATGCAAGATATCATCTTTTCATCATCCTATTGTTGGTATAACTTTCTTTTCTCTTGTTTATTGTTATTGAATCAAGTTTGAATCTTTACTTAGTGTTTGTTGTTATTGATTGTTATTGTTCTTGATGGTGAATGTTAGGGTTGTGATGTTGTGTTCTCTTCTTCTTATTGTTAGTTTTTCTTTGATTATGAGTGAGTAGATTACTTGTGGGTTAGTAGGGGGATTAAGGGTAGATTATGGGTGATTAGGGCTTGATTAGAGGTGAAGGGTAAATCCTTATTGTTAGTCACATTCTTGGCACACCATGTGTTTGTTGAAATGCTTGTTTGGGTTGTAGTGGCCATGCTTCTCATGCTAGTCTTCCTCTACTCATTGTTTGCCTAGTATGTGGACACCCTTGACCACCCAAGTCACCCTACTACACTTATGAACCCGACCTAACCCACCTCTTTTCCATATTTGATTCATCTTGTTAGCTAGTCATCATTTCTTTAGGTTGATTGTTAGTTGGATTATTAGCATTGTTTAGCATTTCTCTTAGTTTGCTAGTTGGCTTGTGTTTAGTTAGTATTTGATAGTCTAGTTCATCATAGCTCATCATTAGTCTACTTTCTTCTCCTCTGATCTTAATTCATCCATTAGTAGCTCCTTGTGTTTGTTTGGTAGCTTAGTCTTGTTTTAGGCCGATTTAGTCTAAACCTTGCAATACCGTCTCCGTGGACACGACCCGACTTACCCTAACTACCGTTAGGTGCTAGTTGGTTATTTAATTGGTGGCGGGATCCACGACAAATCCCTACCATCAGAATGGAATTTGAAGAATGTCTTGACAGTAACGGTAGACAATGCAAGTTCTAATGATCTTGTCGTTGACTACTTGAGAAGGAAGCTTAATAATTCTGAATGTGATGTTTTAGAGGGCAAATTTTTGCATATGAGATGTGCCGCACATATCTTGAATTTGGTGGTTAGAGATGGTTTAACCGATCTTGCTAAGTCAGTTGTCAAAATCTGAGCCCTTGTAAAATTTGTAAGGGATTCACCGGGTAGGTTCCAAAAGTTTAAAGCTTGTGCTTTAGAAGAAAAAATTGAATCTAAGAGTCATTTAAGTTTGGATGTTGAAACAAGATGGAACTCTACTTACTTGATGCTTGAATCTGCCTTGAAGTATAAAAAGGCCTTTGGTTGCATGCTTGTTAATGATTTGGCTTCAAAAAGAAATGAGGAAGTTTGGTAATGAACCTACAAATGAGGAATGGAGGCAAGTGTCGTACTTTTTGCCTTTTTTGAAAATTTTCTATGATGCCACTTTGAAAATGTCTGCATCCCTTTATGTCACTAGTAACATTTATGTGGAAGTGATATTTGGTGTTGGTGAGGTACTTGCACAACATATGAATGATGAGGATGAAGGTGTTAGAAAGATGGCATCTCAAATGAAGGTGAAGTATGACAAGTATTGGGGTAAAATTGATAATCTAAACTTATTTTTATTTGCGTCTTTAATCCTTGATCCAAGATGGAAGATGGTGCGTGTGGAGTGGATGGTGAAATCAGCTTATGGCATTGTGAATGGTAGTCATTTAGCGGGGAATATTAGATTCTTTTTCCGTGAGTTCTTTGAGTTTTATGCTTCTTCAACCCAATGTAACCCGTGCCCATCTTCTTCTAGTTCTACTTCCACCAATTCTTCGACTATACCATCCAATGACAAAAGTCAAGATAAATTGTTTAATTTTGGTGCTGTTTTGAGTAAGAAATTTGACATGGAGAATGGTGTTAAGGAACTTGAGAATAAATCCGAATTAGATAAGTACTTAGAGGATGCTCGAGAAAGTACGGAATCACCCTTGAAGCTCTTACAATGGTGGATGGATAACCAAAAGAGATATCCCATACTTTCTGAGATGGCGAGAGATGTACTCGCGATCCCGGTTTCAACAGTGGCTTCGGAGTCGGCATTTAGTACGGGAGGTCGTATTCTTGACTCTTTCCGTACATCTTTGGCTCCTTATATGGTGGAAGCTCTTATATGTGGGCAAGATTGGCTTCGGACAAGTCACACTCCACTAATCATAGAGGATCATTTATTTGAAATGGCAAAAATACAAGAAGGCGAGTTTAATTAATCATAATCTTTAATCTCTTTTTATATTGAAAATTAGTTATTGTATTTTTATTGAAGTTATATTTTTTGGTAATTGTGAAATGGTAGGTATGGAACACTTGATGTTGCAACAACTGACTATTGTGATCGATGACTCTCATGACACGGATGATTGAAGGTTTGTTATATTCCTTTACTTTTGATTACTTCTTGCGTAAACAACCGTTTGATGACATTGTTTGACTTGATGTTCATGTTGAAGGATGGATCCTTGAAGAGTTGAAGCTTGGTTAGGCAGTTTGAAGAAAAAATAGACAAGAGACGAAAGCATGCTTGTTTCTTGTCTGAAGAAAGTAGACGGATTGCTATGACTAATTGACTATTATCGGAGAATATTTGTCGTATTAGACTATTCGGGATGATTGTAATAATTAAATTATTTTTAGATTTTTTTTATTTACGTATTATTTTTGTATAACAATTAACCCAACGTTCGTTAAGGCCTTAAAATAAAAAATCGGACTATGTGCACTTAAAAGGAAAATGAAAAATAAAAAAACATCTAAACCGGATACCGGATATCCGGTTTTTTTCGGATCGGATCAGGATAGCGAAATTTTAGGATTTTAAAACCGGATATCCGATCCGGTTTTGCAAACCCGATCGGATATCCGGTTTTGCTCAGCCCTACCAACATCCCTAAATTCAAATAATCCAAGTCCTCATCCCTAAACACCCCAACAAGAAATCTACTCACTAATCATAATGGAAGACAATGAAACATTAACTAAGGACAAAATAACTATAACATGCGTAGTAACTAGATCTAAGAAAACTAACAACAAAATGATGAGAAAACTATGATCTAACAATTACCCACTAAACTATGGTAGAGACAAGATCTAACAAAATAGACTACAAAATAATCTAGAACAACATAAGTAAAATCTAGAGAAATTAACAATACTAAGATGATCTAAACAAGACAATAATGAGAAGACTAAAATAAATCTAAACTAGAGATTAGAGAGTGGAAAGAAATGTACCAACTATGAAGATCTAGAAGAAATATGAAGATTGCATAAATAAAGATTGAATCTTTGATAG
This sequence comes from Agrostemma githago, assembly GCA_958450325.1. Taxonomy (NCBI): domain Eukaryota; kingdom Viridiplantae; phylum Streptophyta; class Magnoliopsida; order Caryophyllales; family Caryophyllaceae; genus Agrostemma; species Agrostemma githago. The sequence goes on along the minus strand of OY288246.1, from coordinate 47,351,723 downwards.
AGAGAATGAAGAACTTGTCACTAATTCTTCAATAAACCCACAAATCTTCAATTAAAACTTGAATAATCTTCTACAAACATGAAACCTAGAGAATTGTTGATAGAAACTAAGTAGATCTACTACTAAATTACTACTAGAATTACAGAGAATTACTAAGAATATTACTAGATTGTTCTACTAATGGATGGTGTAATGTGATGGAAGACTACACTAATGGAGGCCTATTACTACTTACTTACTCTAATGATGGATGTCTTGGGCAACAAATTAGGGTAACATATATATAGTAAAGCCTTAATGGGTCTCTTTACCTAAAGACCAAATCCAACCTTTGCTTCATTAGTGAGACAATTATCCTTTGCATCTTCATAGGGCGAAGTATCGCCCTGCGGCCTGATGGACTAATCCCACCGGGTGAAATTTCGCCCGGTGAGATTTTCTTCACTTTTTGCGATTTCCGGCGTTTTTCACCATCCGGCAAAATTTCACCCGGTGGGCGAAATTTTGCCCGGTCAACTTCGCCCGGTGGGGAGGTCTCGGAAAATCTTCGGGGAGGCGCTTTACCGTCGGGTGAAATTTCGCCCGATGGTGTCTCACCGGGTGAAGTTTCGCCCGGTCATATCTCTGGCCTCTTTCCTTGTCTCATTCTTTGTCGATTGATTGGATGGCTTTAAACTTTAAGTTGTGTGCTTTGCTCTTTGGACGGTATTCCCTTCTCTTGTGCTTGTGGAAGCTCGATCGTGAATTCGGTGCCAAATCCTATCAAAATTGATAGAAAAACTATCAAAAACACGTAAAACGTACAAGAGGGACGCTAAAGCGAGAATTACTCAAAATATGGCAATATTCGCACTCTAGACTCGCAAAACAAGGGAAAACGGGTCTAAATGAGGGGAAAAACGGTCTAAATTTAGCACACAACAATTCTCCCACACTAAACCGTTGCTCGTCCTCGAGCAAAGACCCAAAAAGAAATTACAACTACTATTACTAGCTAGACTATGCTAAGCCGATACGGGGCAATTAACAGGCCCGCTCCGTTCCTTCAACTCACATCGGAATACTCATGAGGTAGAGTACTCCCATGCAAGGCAAGTTGGGGCTTGCTCAAAATGGTGGATGCGACTAAACACACAAAAACACATAACACGAAAGAGTAGACGCATCCAAGGCAAAAATAAAATACCGAATCCCTCATCGAGACGGCGGGGAAGACACCGATTACTTGCCTAAAACAACAATAAATTTCCAAGATAAATGACTCACGTAAACAAGGACCAAAGACTAATACTATGACAATTAAGCAATATAAGTCTTGAGAACTTAGCCTAGGTCCTTCTAGTCTTCTAAAGAGGTACGACGGGGCGTATAACGGAGTGGAAAAAGTGAACCATGGATTCGTTTGACACTGTAGGTAGGTGCAGTCCCGCTCTCTTTGGCTAAGCCAAGAGGGTCATTCCAAACTCGAATTTCCTAAATTAGCCCAAACAAAAAGGTGGAGTGTTTACAATTATTGAGGTAGATCGACTAATCACTGCTATCTTTCTACCTCGGGACTCGGTCCTCTAGTTGGCACTTCACGGCGATGAATCAATCAAAGGGTTTTTTTTGAAGGAGACGTTTTTTCGATGATAAGATTTTCATTTGAAGCTCCCTTTCTCTCCTTGTTTTTCATATTTTTGTGCCCTTTTCTCTTGCTTTGGTTTGCCCTTTTTTGACTTTTTGATTTTGATGTGGTTCGAAACCAAGCTTGGAGGTTATTTTTGTGTAAACTTATTGTGGTGATCTATAGGTGGAGGAAAAATAGGTAAACAAGAACGCGCGCCATTCCCGGATAACCCGCAAAAAGGCGGAAAGAATTTGGACTAAAGGTGCAATGGTCATTCGAGCAAGGTCACCTAGAAAACGGGATGCGGGAACCAAGGCCTAACTCCTCCATGGATGGTCAAGGTGGTCAAATGAAAACCCCGAAGTAAACCTCTAGTAGAAAAGGTGGACTCAAGCTAAAGGATCAACAAATTCATTGATTAAGAGTCATTCTACTAGATTAAGGTCCAAAATCTACAATGGGTTATCAACAATGGAATGTAAATTCTTATAGAAGGTTTGTAACCGGGTTTTCGAAAATTTTAGTCCTAGACAGTCTATACAAAAGCAAAAGGAAACACACGAAAAGGAGAAAGCAAACAAAAGAAAACACAAGTAAGGTCATGTACTCCATACTCCATCAACATTAATGCACACAATCAACCACAACACCCAAATGCTCAACTTCGAGAGCCTCCAATAGCAACAACATAATTCCTCTACAAGATAAAGAAGAAAAAAGGAAGGAAGTTACCAAGCGGATTGCTTTAATATTCTCTTCAAAACATGCGATTAAGGTGGTGCTTACCTGTATGAGTAGAGAACAAAACCATACACAGGACACGAAAACATAACGAGAAACAAGAAAAGAAAAGAAAAAGAAAAATGTTTTTGATTTTTCCAAATTTTCAAATATTTATGGATTTTGAAAAGATTTTTGAAAAATAAAAGGTAGTAGACTCCTCCCCCACACTAAAACTGTACATTGTCCTCAATGGACAAGTAGGGGAAGGACGAAAAAGACGGAAAAGAAAAATAAGAAAAATCTTTTTGGATTTTTATGATTTTTCAAATGTTTTTGGATTTTTCAAAATTTGTGAGAAAAGAAAATGGAAAAAGAAAATAAGGAAAGCAATAAAATAGTGGCGGGCCTAGGTGCAATCACATCACCTAGACCCTAGCCAAGTGGCTAAGAAAATAAAAATGAAACAAAAGAAAGGAAAAGAAAATTAAAACGAAAGGGTGAAAAATTTGGGCGTAGGTGTAGTCACGTCACCAAGCCCGGATTAAGAAAAATTGAGAGAAATTGATTAAAATTTGAATTTTTCAAAAGGGTCAATGGCGTAATCACGTCGCCTAAAGACCGGGAGCAAAACCAGGGCCGCTACGGCCGCAACAATTGATGGGACAGTGGAATAATGGGACAACTTGCAATTTTTTGTTCAAGATAAAGCAATCACAATGATTATAATGATGGAACAAGGAACAAGGAACGAAATTAATTCAAGGATTGATTAAAGACTCACCGACCTAATCCGCACACATACACAACACACACAACACCGACCGACTCTTGGGGATAGTTTAATTTGGGTAATCATTTGACGCAAAAGAAACCGTCGGAGACCCGGGTAAGGGTTGTACGCCCTCGGTGGGTTCTAATTCAGAAAGGTCGAATAATGTATGACCCTTGGGTAACCTATAGTTCGCATACTCCCAAATTTCCATTCCCCCCGATTGGTTTAGTCGGAATTCATCGGGACCTAAGGGTAGGTCCCAATTGTGGCAATTATAAATATTGGTTCGGTGTATGTTGGGGACTATTAAAGCACGGTCATGGCAAATGGAGACGAGGCGATGATCGGGTACATTAAAAATCCAAGCGGAAGATAGGCCTCGTCAAGCCAGACTCGATTATCTAGTGGGATAAGATGGTCGGTCGCATAACCCAAGTTCTTCGCGATTAAAGTCACAAGATCACCACAGTCAACGAAGGGGCGTTGGGCAACAATAATTTTGTGAAAATGCAACGCTACAACAAGTGGTAGGTCTAGGGGGTTAGGGTTACCAAGGAAGGAGTCAGAAATCAATTTTAAGACGCACATATTAAGATTAAAAATATTATCGGTAGATGGTATCAAGCAATGGGAGAGTATCTCCGCAAAGTAACGAATAGAGGGGTTACGAATTTCAGAGGTAAAATTCGAATTAGGTTCGAAATCTCGTTGACCACATGCTATGCACCTCCAAAGGTCTCTTCTAGACGCACTAGCTTGTACATCACTCAAAGGTTCGCTAAGTCCGGTACCCGATGAGGGTAAGCCTAAAGCTAAGCCAAATTCGGAAATAGTCAAACAATGGGGTTTACCGAATAAACAAAATATAAGCTCTCTTGGTGTGGTCGGGTTATCGATAGTAAATGTACCTAAGAACTCACATACAAGGTCTTTATTTGTGAAAGGCACAAAATTAAGAAGTCCGCTTGTTCCGGTCCTTGACGATAACTCTCTTATATCGTCCTCTATTCCTAGAATTTCCATTGTGAATGGACAAGGCCACCTTGTGCTCCGAAAGGTCTTTTCGGAGAAGGTTTGAGCTAAGGGTGTATTTGAACAAGGTGAAAGTTTAGGCTTATGAGACTTAGAAAGTTTAGAGGTTGAAGCCATACCTTGTTTTCGCGCGGCTCGTTGGGCTCTTGTTTCCATAATAATAATTTGCAAGAATGATCCCAAAACTTTAGCTTTTCCTTCTTCACAAACCCAAAATTATAATCACCAAGTTGGAATGGAATTATGAATGGAGGTTTGAATGTGGTTGGGCATGGAAGGTGGTCTGATGTTTTTTATGATGGGTAAAAATGTGGAGTGGATTGTGGGGTAAAAAGGGTGATATAAATAAGGGTGGTTGGGAGGGAAAGTGAAAGTTTCAAATTTGGTGGTAAGATTTTGGTGTAAAATTTTTTGGAGAGAAAGTTATGTGTGGTAAATATGAAGGAGGGAATTGAAATTGTAGTGAGGAGGTGTGTTATAGGTGATTGACCAAGCTCATGCCGCCGGGTGAAATTTCACCCGGTTAAGCACCATCGGGTGAAATTTCACCCGACGGACTTTTCGTCGTGAAAATCATTTTTGCCACTTTTTCCACCGGGGGAAATTTCACCCGGTCAAAATCTCACCGGGCGAAATTTCGCCTGGTGGTGTCTTCGCCAATTCCGGCAAATCTGGCAACTTTTCCGTAGGGCGAAATTTCTCCCGGTGAGAAATTTCGCCCAACGGTCTTGTTTTCTTCGTTTTTCCGCCTTGCCATTTCATGGCTCTTCAATACTCACCTAAAAATTCAAATATTGACTTGACTCACATTACATAATCAATATCTCCCACAAACATGCTTGCGGTCTTCGGTTAGGTTCCATAACTTTCTCCAAAAGCTTGATCTTCACCAAAATAAGTGATGGGAGGGATTTGTCGTGGATCCCGCCACCAAATAAAAACCAACTAACCTAACTAGGGTAGCTAGGGTAAGTCGGGTCGAATCCACAGGGACGGGAGGTCGGACTAAAGTATGCTACGGTCTAGGACTAGGTTCGAGGCGAGCTAATCTAAGGAGGGGGAGACTAGGACTAAGCTAGGTCTAAAGCAAGAAAACAAACAAAGAAAACGGGCTAGGATTAGGTCGGGGTCAAAGGGGTAACGGAATGGTCAAGGAAGAGCTAGAGTGAAGGAGGTAGTAGGGTAATCTAGGTCGGTCCGGGCGGTCGCAACTTAGACCCACCTAGAGGTTCCTCATGGAACCCATTTTGGCGACACACATGACAAACGGGGTTCTAGCGCGCTATGGCCTAGATCGCATCCGGGCGGTCGCAACTTAGACCGACCTAGGGGTCGTCCTCACCGGGCTCTCGCAACTTAATGAGGGAACCGAACCCATAGCAAACTAACACCCACAAGGGAAAGGCAAGGAAAACAAGCAATCTAACTTACTTAGTCATTCAAGCATTTCATCAAACATGTCATATGCATCAACCAAGAGGAAACCCAAATCTTCCACCCACATCTCCAACAAACCTTTAATCATCCAATTAACACCCTAATCACCCTACTAACCCTAGCAAGAACACTACTCTAACATATCTAACCTAAAACTAACACCAACAAGAAGAACCAACTCAAACAACATAACATTCATAAACAAACTAATGTAAACAATGAACAACAAACATGACAATGAACAAAGATTGGAACTTGGATGAAGGAACAAAGATTAAGATAAAGGAAAAGAGATTATACCATACTAGAAGATCAAAAGAAGAAGGAAACTTGCATAGATGAGAAAAACCCAAAACAAACATCCAAGTTTGTCAAGCTTGGTGAAGATCTTGAAGAATTCCCAAATTACAAGCATTAAACTAGGATTAACGATAATCTAAAGACTAATCTACACTAATCTAATCTAATCTATCCTAAAACTAGGCTAGGGTTTGTGGGTAATGCCTAACCTAAGCTAAGATGGTGTCTTAATACAAGAGGGGGGGGTATATATAGGGTTACAAGTGGAAAGGAGAAGAGAAGAATGAAGCGCGGAGCAGCAGCAGCCCTTCCCGGCCGGGAGGAGGTGGTCCCGGTCGGGAGGGTGTCGGTCCCGACCGGGAGGAGCTGGTCCCGGTCGGGATGGACCCAAAACAGGAGCATCCTCTTTTGTGCACCTCATCCCGGACGGGTTGAGGTCATACCCGTCGGGGATGAGTCTTGTAGGCCTCCAATATGATCTTTAAGGTTTCTCCTTGCTTCACATGGACTTCTCATCGATTCTCGGGACTCGGGATCGGGTCTCGGAGGCTCGGGATTGGGTCCCAAGGTCTCGGGGTCGAATCCAAGGCATCGAGTCATCGTTCCTCTGCTTCGTTGGCTCCGAAAAGTGTATGTATTGAGTCGGAATCGCTCCAACTCTTCATGAATGGTCTCGGAAACCTGAAACGAACTAGAGGAAGCATAAGTAGCCCATAACTCGCTCCCAAGGAGCGATTCCACAAGAAAAATGGGACCAAAACACTACGAAATAGGCACTACAAACTACACTTATCAATAAGTGCTCCTTGGTGAAATCCAAGTTCAACCATTCTTCTCAAGCTAACAAAACTAACAAACACAAAGAAATATGATACATATATACAAGGTGGTTGTTGAGGATACCACCAAACCTACATCAATTTCGAGAGGGGGCTAAACAACGCTCCCCAATGAGAGCTCACTAAACTTCATGGTAGCGAAGGTCTCACGAACGTGACCGGGATGATAAATCTTCAAACGTTGCCCATTGACCATGAATTTCTCGGTTTCCGGGCTTGATATCTCTATTGATCCATGTGGTTGTACCCTGGTCACTTCGAATGGACTTGGTCATTTTGATTTCAACTTACCGGGAAAGAGCTTAAAGCGAGAGTTGAAGAGTAATACCTTATCACCAACGGAGAAGTCCTTACGAAGTATTCGAGAATCGTGCCATTTGCGAGTTCGTTCTTTGTAAATCTTCGAATTTTCGTAGGCTTCAAGTCTTAATTCTTCCAATTCTTGTAGTTGGAGAAGGCGATTATCTCCTACAACACTCTCATCGAAGTTTAACTCTTTGATTGCCCATTCGGCTTTGTGTTCTAATTTCACCGGTAAATGACAAGCTTTACCATACACAAGACGATAAGGAGTGGTTCCAATCGGCGCTTTGTAAGCAGTTCTTAATGTCCAAAGGGCGTCATTTAACTTCAATGACCAATCCTTTCGGTGTGTATTTACAACTTTCTCTAAAATTCCCTTGATTTGATGGTTGGAGATCTCGGCTTGCCCATTTGATTGAGGGTGGTAGGCTAGGGACATCTTGTGAGTGATACCATATTTCCTAAGAAGGTGTTCAAAGGTATCTTTCCTAAAATGAGAGCCTCCATCACTAATTATGGCTCTAGGCATACCGAATCTTGGGAAAATCACATTCTTGAAAAGTTTTATTACAACCTTGGAGTCAGTGGTTGGGGAAGCTACAGCCTCGATCCATTTTGAGACATAATCAACCGCTACTAGGATGTATTTGTTACCAAAGGAGGATGTGAACGGACCCATGAAATCAATGCCCCAAACATCGAACAATTCAATCTCTAAGATGGGTTGAAGGGGCATCTCATTTCTTCTTGTAATATTCCCACTTCTTTGACAAGCATCGCATGTGAGAATGAAAGCTCGAATGTCCTTGAACATGGAAGGCCACCAAAACCCGCTTTGGAGAACCTTGGCAATTGTCTTTCGGTTGGCCAAGTGTCCACCATAAGATGTCGAGTGAAGGTGCTTCACAATATTATAACCTTCATCGGCCATGACACATCGTCGGTAAATTCCATCTACACAACGGCGAAACAAATATGGTTCGTCCCAATAATAGCGTCGGGCTTCATAACGTAGTTTCTTCCTCTCTTGCTTGGAATATTCGTCCGGAATAAAATGAGACACTAGGAAATTGATGATATCGGCATACCAAGGTGTAATAGTATCAATGGCCATCAAGGCCTCATCTCTCATAGCTTCATTGATGGGGATACCATCTTCTTCTTTTCTCTCTTTACTAACCGTTAGTCTACTAAGATGATCCGCTACCAAGTTCTCCGATCCGGCTTTGTCTTTAATCTCAATATCAAATTCTTATAAAAGGAGGACCCACCGAAAGAGTCGGGACTTGGTCTCTCTCTTGGACATGACGTAACGAATCGCCGCATGATCGGTGTGAATTATGACTTTAGAACCGGTAACATAATTTCGGAATTTCTCCATGGCATAGACAACGACAAGCATTTCTTTCTCGGTTGTTTTTATACCTCGATTGGGCTTCATCTAATGTTTTGCTTGCGTAATATATCACATGTAGCTTCTTATCTACCCGTTGTCCTAGAACGGCACCAACGGCAAAATCGGATGCATCGCACATGATCTCAAATAGAAGATTCCAATCGGGAGCTTTGATAATCGAAGTAGTAGTAAGAGCGGTCTTTATCCTGCAAAAGGCCTCAAGACACGAGTCATCAAAAACAAAAGGTGCATCTTTCATAAGCAAAGAAGTCAAAGGCTTGGCAATCTTGGAAAAGTCTTTAATAAATCGTCTATAAAATCCGGCGTGACCTAGAGAACTCCTCACCCCTTTGGCATTTGTAGGTGGTGGCAAATTCTCGATCACGTAGACTTTAGCCTTATCGACTTCGACTCCTCTATTAGAAACAATATGACCTAGGACAACACCTTGTTCAACCATAAAATGACACTTTTCCCAATTTAAAACATGTTTATAATCTTCACATCGAGCTAACACTTGATCTAGATTTTCAAGGCAAGAATCAAAAGATGTACCATGGACACTAAAATAATCCATAAAAAATTCCATGGATTTTTCAATAAAAGCGGAAAAAAATAGCCATCATACATCTTTGAAACGTTCCCGGCGCATTGCACAATCCAAATGGCATCCTTCTATAAGCATAGGTGCCATAGGGACATGTAAAAGTGGTTTTCTCTTGGTCATCGGGGTGGATGGGAATTTGAAGAAATCCGGAATGACCATCAAGGAAACAAAAATAAGAATGATGCGCCAATCTTTAAAGCATTTGATCAATAAAGGGAAAGGGGAAATGGTCTTTTATGGTGGCCGTGTTCAATTTTCGATAGTCTATACACATGCGCCAACTGGTGATAGTCCTAGTAGAAATTGACTCACCCTTTTCTCCTTTTACAACCGTCATTCCTCCTTTTTTCGGCACAACTTGTACGAGGCTAACCCATTTACTTCCGGTTATTGGGTATATAATGTTAGCCTCATACAACTTGAGGACTTCCCTCATGACAACCTCTTTCATGGTGGGGTTCAACCTATGTTGACCCTTAACCGAAGGACGGTGGTCATCATCAAGGATGATCCTATGCATACAAACATTTGGGCTTATGCCTTGGAGGTCGGCAATGCTATACCCGATGGTCTTTTTGTGTTTTCTCAAAACAATCAAAAGTTTTTCCAATTGAGGTCCGTCAAGGGTAGCATTGACGATAACGGGATAATTAGTTCCTTCAAGCAAAGCATATTTGAGGGAAGAGGGGAGTGGTTTAAGTTCAAGATTAGGAGGAGAAGATACCATACTCTTACCCACCGGTAGTGGTTCTACCTTTTCATCATGCAAACATTCATCTTCAAAGGGTGGAGAGTCAAACGGTTCATCTTCTTGCTTATCATCATCTATCAAGCTATACTCAACCAAACTATCAATAATTTCAATGGAATGCATTTGTTCAATCATTGGTTGTTTAAGAGCTTGAGAAAGGGAAAACTCTACCGACTCGTTCCCTATGTTAAAAGAGAACTTTCCATTCTTAACATCAACTATAGTGATAAGTGCAGTTTGTAGTGCTTATTTTACTGTGTTTTGGTCCCATTTTCCTTGTGGAATCGCTCCTTGGGAGCGATTTATGGGCTTCTTATGCTTCCTCTAGCTCGTTTCAGGTTCCCGGGACCAATCACGAAGAGTTGGAGCGATTCTGACTCAATACATACACTTTTTGGAGCCAACGAGGTAAAGGAACAATGACTCGATGCCTTGGAATCGACCCCGAGACCCTGGGACCCAATCCCGAGCCTCCGAGACCCGATCCCGAGTCCCGAAAATCGACGAGAAACCCATGAGAGGCAAGGAGGGACCAAAAAGCTCTTAAGGGAGGCCTACAAGACCCATCCCGATCGGGAAGGCCTCAACCCGATCGGGATGAGGTGCACAAAGGACGCACTCACTGTGAAGCATTCCCGATCGGGTTGGCATATTCCCGATCGGGAAAGTGGAGGTTTCCCGATCGGGATTTCCCATTCCCGATCGGGAATGTCTCAGTCCTTGTTCCGCATCTTTTCTTTCATCTTCCTTCCACTTGTAACCCTATATATACTCTTCCCTTGTTATGTTATGAGGACACACTACATTAGACCCACAAAACCTAGCCTAGTTTTAGCATAGATTAGATTAGATTAGATTAGTGTAGATTAGTCTGTAGTTTATCGTTAATCATAGATTAATGCTTGTAATTTGGGAATTCTCCAAGATCTCCACCAAGCTTGACAACCTTGGATGTTTGTTTTGGGTTCTTCCATTTATGCAAGTTTCCTTCTTCTTTTCATCTTCTAGTATGGTATAATCTTCTTTTCCTTTCTCTTAAATATTTGTTCTTTAATCAAGTTTGAATCTTTATTGTTGTTTGTTCTTGTTCTTGTTAGTTTGATTGAGTTTGTTTAGGTATGTTTGTTTCTTATGATGATTCCTCTTGTTCTTGTTAGTTGTAGTTTGATTATGTTTGAGTAGACTCTTGCTAGGGTTAGTAGGGTGATTAGGGTGTTAATTGGGTGATTAAGGGTTTGTTGGAGATGTTGGTGGAAGATTTGGGTTTCCTCTTGGTTTGATGCATGGTACATGTTTGTAGAAATGCTTGAATGACTTGTATGCATATGCTTGTTTTTCTTGCCCTTCTTTTGTGGGTGTTAGTTTGTTGTGGGTTCGGTTCCCTCACTAAGTTGCGAGAGCCCGGTGAGGACGACCCCTAGGTCGGTCTAAGTAGCGAGAGCCCGGATTCGACCCAGGCCACCATAGCGCGCTAGAACCCCGTTTGTCATGTGCGTCGCCGAGATGGGTTCCATGTGGAACCTCTAGGTCGGTCTAAGTTGCGAGAGCCCGGACCAACCTAGATCACCCTACTACCTCCTTCGCTCTAGCTCTTCTTTGACCATTCCGTTACCCCTTTGACCCCGACCTAATCCTAGCCCGTTTTCCTTAGTTGTTCTTCTTAGTCATAGTCTAGCCTTTCCCCCCTTCTTATCATTCTCTAGCTTAGCTCGTTGACTTAGTCTAGTATTTGGGCCGACCTAGTCTAGGCTATACATTACCGTCCCCGTGGATTCGACCCGACTTGCCCTATCTACCGTAGGAATAGCCGGTTAATTATTTGATCGGTGGGGATCCCGCGACAAATCCCCGCCATCTATTTGGCGCCGTTGCGGGGGACGGTGCTAGTTTAGACTTTGTTTTCCTAGTTACTTGACTTTGTCTTTGTGTTTGTGTTTTTCTTTTTTCTTTTTGTTACCTTGCTTCTTGTGTGTGTGTGGTTTATTTCTCTCTTGTCTAGTGCCCAAAAAGCACTAGACTTCTCACGTTTGTTCTTAGTCTACAGTTTGTGAGTAGAGGTGGTGACCATCTTCTTCTTGCGACTTAGAGCCGCTTTAACGAACAGTTGCTAGATTGAGAAGTCCTCAACCGGGTATGGACTACGATTTTCGAGCGAGCATGGGGTTTGGTCTAAACTCCACACACTCGGGAGCCGATATGAGCTACTCCTCTTCTTCCATGAACCAAGGGTATGACATGACGTCCCCCTACCACTATCAAGCTTCTTGGGGTGATCAAGACGGGTATGATCTTCAAGAGTACGGAAACGGCTACCAACAAGTGAACGATTACCAATCCTACGATCATGGTGACTATTACTCGAGTTATCAATGTGAACCCACCATGTTCAATCAAGATTCACCTTATGGAAGCCAATACCCCCAAAATCCACCATATTACCCTCCACCCCAACCACAATATGAACCCCATGACCCACAATACTACCAATCACCTCAACCTCACTACCAACAATATGATGCCCCACCCCTTGGGCATCATCAAGATTATCAAGGAGCTTTACAAGAACTCAAGGACCACCAATCGTCAAACACGGAGTTGTTTCATTCTATGCTTCAAATGTAAAGGAGTATCCAAGAAACGGCCATTCAATTGAAAAAAGAACAAGAGGAATTAAAGGCCCAAATTCGAAGGGCAAACGAGGCGAGGGATGCTCGATTAAATGCATTATCGGTTCAAACCGTAATTTTTTTATCCCGAACATCGCAATTAGATGAAGGGTGCCCACTTGAGAGAGAGGAGCAACCTAACCATGAAGCCGCCGATGTAGTTCCCTTTGGAGGAGATATTTGCTTTGAAGAACCTCAATCGTCTACCCAAAAAGTGACGAATGAGGAGATGACCCTTGGTGAAAGCAACATTGGTGAGGAATTGGAGGAGGATGGTGAGTTGGATGATTTGGTAGAGTTTGTGAAGTTGTTGGATGAAATTGATAGCCTCGAGTTGCCCTTGTGCGAGAATGTGGATAAGCATCAAGAGCCCCTTACTAGTGAACCAAGCAAGGACTTGGAAGAGATTGAAACCGCCGGTAGAAGTTTCGATCCTCTCCTCCAAGATGATGTGGGGCCGAGTGATGAAGATGGGGAACCACAACTTGAGGAAAGTGTGGGGGTGTGCATTGAGGAGATGAGGCCAAAACCGCTTTTTGTGCCTCGATTCTTGGAGATGAAGCTTGCTTGTGATTGGAGACGATGCTTAGGGAGGAAGAGGTCGGTTAAGCTCGTAGGTTGGATAGACCCCGGAAACAACATGAATGATGACGTTGGGTCTTGGGATTCCTACTTCTTGCCTCCACCTTGGAGGCCGTGGAGGTTGGCTAGGCTCGAGCGCTTCTTGGGCCTTCATTATGATGTCGGTAGCGCGTTCGACTTGCTCCTCCATGCCCTTGAGGGCTACGGTTGAAGAAGAGTCCACCATCCTAGGTTTGACGAAGTTCCTAAAGAACCGTCATGTTGTATATTCCCCTCTCTTCTTTAGAGTACTTGTGCTTGTATTTGTGTGTCTTGTTTCTTGGATTTGTTTGTTTTTGTGGGATTCCTGTAATTAATTTGGTATTTTGATGAGAGATGTGAGGGAGTGAATTTGATGTGTGCTTTGAGTTTATTGTGATAGGTGAAGTGAAGGTGACTCCTAGAAAGGAGTGGTTAGTGATAGAGCTTGGATCGTGAGTAAGGGAGTCGGTTTTTGGGGTCATGGGAGTCATGAAGACCCTTCCCGACCGGGAAGGGTGTGTCGTCCCGACCGGGATGGGGCCATCCCGATCGGGACGAGGGTGCCAAAAATCGAGTCCACTGGAGTGTCATCCCGATCGGGAAGGAGGCTTCCCGACCGGGAAGGGTTTATCAACCCGACCGGGATCATCCATCCCGACCGGGATGATCCCCTACTCCTTTTTGGTGCTTCTTCTTCGACATTCAAGCCCACCCAACCATTATATACCCCCACCCAACCTCCCTACCTTCCTTGCTCATATCATACCACCCACATACTTCATTTTCATATCCCCACTTCATCTTCTATCTACTTTAGACCGGTATTCACATCAAATCCCACCCCCTCGTACCATTACTACCTTAGCCATGCGGTTTTCCCAAGCTTGAAGAAGGATGACAATGATGACAACAAGCAAATGCCTATATTGATCATTGAGACGATGGAGCGAGTGAGTTGCTAACCGGTCGGTATGGCAACTATCCTCTCTTTTCCGTTTTTTTATTGCTTGTTTTCCCCTTGTTTATCCCCTTCCCCTTTGTCATGGTGGCCTTCGAGGCCTTGGTTTTGGTTGCTCCCGACTCTTGATGATGTGACTACATCGAGAGTCATTTTCAAAATACAAATTTTACAAGTTTTTCACTCTTTCTTTTTGAGGATTTAGTCGGATTTAGGCGGAATCCGGGATAGGTGACTTGATTACACCTAGTCCTCCCCTCCCATTTCCTTTTATTTCTTCTTTTTATTTCTTCCCCCATCCATATCTTTTCTTGTCTCGGCCCATGGTGACTTGACTACACCCCGGCCGAACACCTTCTACCCTTTTCTCCACTTTATTTTTGATTTTTAGCTTTATTTTCTTAGTTTCTTTTATTTTCTTTTGTGCTCCCATGCACTACGGTCGAGCATGAGGACATGGCTTAGGCTTAAGTGTGGGGGAGCGATATTCTATCGTAGTTAGCTTTATTTTCTTAGTTTTTCGAAAAATCTTAAAAAACCATAAAAATTTGAAAAAAATTTCACAAAAATGAAAAAGATTTTCCTTTTGTGTGTTTTCCTTTTGTGTCTTTATGTCGTGTATTTGTTGTATTGTGTGTGTTTTGCCTCCTCTTTCCTTATAGGTCGCTTAAATCACCGCTAGCTTTGGAGAGCTTTCAAGACTACCGGTAACATCTTATCCCTTTTTCTTCTTTATCTCTCGCGGAGTTTGGAGGAGATTGTGATGTTGTGTGCTCGGGTGGAGCTTTGTAAAGTTTGTGGGTGATTTGGTGATTTGTTTGGAAGCTAGGGGTGGTGTTTGTGTTGTTCATGTGTTCGTTTTGTTTTGTTGCTTTTGCTTCTTTTTCTTTCGTTCATTTTTGTCATGTCTTTGATTTTGTGTTGTGTTATGTTGTGTGTCACGTGTGTAAACCGTTTTTGAAAACCCGGTTTAGAGGCTAGTGTATGAGTGTGTACTTTCCCTTTCTAGTAGTGTAAATCGAGTCTTGGACTTTAATCTAGTAGAATGACCCTAAATCAATGATTTCGTTGGTCCTTTACCTTGAGTCCACCTAGCTTACTAGGGATTTACTACGGGATTTGCACTTTTGACCATTATGACCACCCACGGTGTGAAAAGGCCTTGGTTGCCGAGTCTCGTCCCTTAGGTGACCATGTTTAGGATTGTTTAATTAGTCCAAGTTCTCCACTTTTTGTGGGTTTGAAGGGAAAGCGCGCTCCCGACTCACCCATTCACCTACCTCCTACACATACCCACACAAATAAAATGCAAGTTGTTGAATTCTCTCTTTCTTAATTGTCAAGAAACGCAAAAAAAGCCAAATCGAGCAAAAAGGGCAAAGAAAAGAAAAAAAGAAAGAAAATGAAGAAAGAAAAGAATGAAGAAAAAGAAAAGGCACAAAAGCCAAAAAGAAAATAGAAAAGAAGAAAAAGAATGGCATGGCAAAACAAGGCAAAAATGCAAAAGAAAAGAGAAAATGCCAAAAGAAAACCCGATTCACAAAAATAACCCCTACCTCTCAAAATAAGCCTTTTTCCGACTTTTGCCGTGAAGAGCCTACCAAAGGACCGAGTCCCGAGGAAGGATGATAGCGGCATTAGTCGGTCTTCCCTCATTTTGCAATCATTTCCACTTTTTACTTGGACTAGTTAGGCGGTTTTGGACACGGGACGACCCTCTTGGCTCACGCTAAAGGGGGCGGGGTCTTACTTAACTACAGTGTCGACTAACACCGTGGATCATCACTTCCCACTCCGCCGATCGTCCCGTAGTACGTTTTTAGAAAGTTAGGAGGACCTAGGTAAGTTACCAACGTTTTTGTTGCTTTATCGTCATACTATTAGGGTTTAGTCCACCTCGGTTTGTATTGCTAGCTTGGGAACGTTGTCACTTACCCCGAGTCCTAAACCGGTGCTTCTTTCACCGCTTTTAGAGGGAAGCGGTATTTGTTTTTCTTTGGGTGCAACCGATTATGTGTTCGCTTGTGTGTTTGTTTGTTTTTGTGTCTTGTGTCCGGTCGCATCCGCAGTTTTGTCGCAAGACCTGACTTGCCTTGCGGAGTGCACTTTTCCTCTAAGTGCACTCGCGTGAGTTGAAAGGGCGTAGGGTGCGCTAATACCCATTCGGCTAGTATAGTAGTTAGTTTGTGCTTACTCGAGGGCGAGTAAGGGTTAAGTGTGGGGGAGTTGATAAGTGTAGTTTGTAGTGCTTATTTTACTGTGTTTTGGTCCCATTTTCCTTGTGGAATCGCTCCTTGGGAGCGATTTATGGGCTTCTTATGCTTCCTCTAGCTCGTTTCAGGTTCCCGGGACCAATCACGAAGAGTTGGAGCGATTTCGACTCAATACATACACTTTTTGGAGCCAACGAGGTAAAGAAACGATGACTCGATGCCTTGGAATCGACCCCGAGAACCTGGGACCCAATCCCGAGCCTCCGAGACCGATCCCGAGTCCCGAGAATCGACGAGAAACCCATGAGAGGCAAGGAGGGACCAAAAAGCTCTTAAGGGAGGCCTACAAGACCCATCCCGATCGGGAAGGCCTAAACCCGATCGGGATGAGGTGCACTAAGGACGCACTCACTCTGAAGCATTCCCGATCGGGTTGGCATATTCCCGATCGGGAAAGTGGAAGTTTCCCGATCGGGATTTCCCATTCCCGATCGGGAATGTCCCAGTCCTTGTTCCGCATCTTTTCTTTCATCTTCCTTCCACTTGTAACCCTATATATACTCTTCCCTTGTTATGTTATGAGGACACACTACATTAGACCCACAAACCCTAGCCTAGTTTTAGCATAGATTAGATTAGATTAGTGTAGATTAGTCTTTAGTTTATCGTTAATCATAGATTAATGCTTGTAATTTGGGAATTCTCCAAGATCTCCACCAAGCTTGACAACCTTGGATGTTTGTTTTGGGTTCTTCCATTTATGCAAGTTTCCTTCTTCTTTTCATCTTCTAGTATGGTATAATCTTCTTTTCCTTTCTCTTAATCTTTGTTCTTTAATCAAGTTTGAATCTTTATTGTTGTTTGTTCTTGTTCTTGTTAGTTTGATTGAGTTTGTTTAGGTATGTTTGTTTCTTATGATGATTCCTCTTGTTCTTGTTAGTTGTAGTTTGATTATGTTTGAGTAGACTCTTGCTAGGGTTAGTAGGGTGATTAGGGTGTTAATTGGGTGATTAAGGGTTTGTTGGAGATGTTGGTGGAAGATTTGGGTTTCCTCTTGGTTTGATGCATGGTACATGTTTGTAGAAATGCTTGAATGACTTGTATTCATATGCTTGTTTTTCTTGCCCTTCTTTTGTGGGTGTTAGTTTGTTGTGGGTTCGGTTCCCTCACTAAGTTGCGAGAGCCCGGTAAGGACGACCCCTAGGTCGGTCTAAGTAGCGAGAGCCCGGATTCGACCCAGGCCACCATAGCGCACTAGAACCCCGTTTGTCATGTGCGTCGCCGAGATGGGTTCCATGTGGAACCTCTAGGTCGGTCTAAGTTGCGAGAGCCCGGACCAACCTAGATCACCCTACTACCTCCTTCGCTCTAGCTCTTCCTTGACCATTCCGTTACCCCTTTGACCCCGACCTAATCCTAGCCCGTTTTCCTTAGTTGTTCTTCTTAGTCATAGTCTAGCCTTTCCCCCCTTCTTATCATTCTCTAGCTTAGCTCGTTGACTTAGTCTAGTATTTGGGCCGACCTAGTCTAGGCTATACATTACCGTCCCCGTGGATTCGACCCGACTTGCCCTATCTACCGTAGGAATAGCCGGTTAATTATTTGATCGGTGGGGATCCCGCGACAAATCCCCGCCATCATATAGTACCTCCGGTAGCCATAAAAGCTCGACCTAATATAATGGGGGTAATAGTGTCTTCGGGCATATCCATGACAACAAAGTCGGAGGGGATGAAAAACTTACCAACTTGAACGGGTACATCCTCAATTATCCCAAGTGGGTACTTGACGGACCTATCCACAAGTTAAATCGACACACCAAGTGGGTCTCATCTCCCCCACACTAAGTCTCTTGGCAATAGAATAGGGTAACAAACTAACACTAGCCTCTAGGTCACATAAAGCTTGATTAACAACAACATTTCCAACCCGACAAGAGATGGAAAAACTACCGGGATCCTCTAGTTTTTTGGCATTTGATTCATAAGAATGGCACTACATTGTCCTGTGAGAGAGATACATTCTTTATCCTCTATTGTTCTCTTTTTAGTCAAGACATCTTTCAAAAAGTTAGAGTAGAGGGGCATTTGAGAAATTACCTCGGTGAAGGGTAAAGCTACCTCCACCTTTTTCAACATATCCACGAAACGGCTAAATTTGGCATTCTCCTTGTGTGGCTTAAATCGTTCGGGAAAAGGCAATGGAGGGACAAAAGCGAGAGGCGGTGGAACATTGGATTCACTACTACAAATCCCTTGGTATCTCGACGCTTAAAAGGTAGGTTCTCGACGCTTTAAAGTGTCGTAAATTTAATTCTCGACGCTTTCAGAAAGCGTGGAGATTTTGGGCGTCAGGAATTCTCGTCGCATTTTTGTGTCGTTGTTCTCGACACATTAAAGCGTTGAATATTTTATTTTTGGTGCCTTTTTGCGTCACCAAATGTACCATAAAAAATGCAACCTCGGCGCTTTTCTATGTTGCGATTTTTTTTTCCCAGCCAAATGTTTTTCTAAGCGCAGGACTTTCTACTATTAAAAGAGTCGAGAAATAGTAATATAAAAATCACTTATCGACACTTTGACATCCTAAAAGCGTCGAGAATTTTAACAAAAAAAAATATTAATAATATATTTCGATCAAACAAACACATCAGAATTCTCCATTTTCTATACAGATCGAGCTGACCTTATTGTTAATAATTACTCCGTATAACAATAACTATATACAAATTACATTTATAAAGCTTCATAAAACAAACACTTAATTAGAATAATCTCCTATCACACATTTCTCAATCAAGTAATGTTTCATAAGACGAACACATAGAATAATCTACATCCATTCATATACCGAGTATTTCGCAATCTAAAGTAGCAATAAACAAATTCTATACAATTATTATTTAAAAAGGTACGTGTCTTCGTCCGAAAAACGTTCAATTTAAAATGTCCAAGTTCAAAAAAGTGAGCCGATTTTGTCATTCATCAATTCCACCATCATCTCCCTTTTTGTGTTATAGAACGTCCTGCAATGGTAAAAAAAATATGAGAAGGAATACTGAATAGACTATATAATGAACCATGTTGGTTCTTAAGAGATGTTGGTAATCCTGGAATGTAAACTACTAGATGTTGGTTCTTAGGGGAGAAAAATAGACAAAAGAAAGACAAGAGGAAAATAAATGAAAATATGTAAAATCCTTTTGTCAAGACTGTCAACTGGTGCGTGTCTTTTTAAAAGAAGAGGTGTGCCTTACCTTTCTAATTGATACCTGACCTACAAAATGAATGTCAGCTCCTCTCCTTATTTTTGCTAACACGGACCAAACAACCAAAGCAAATGCAAGTTGGCCTTTTCATATCACACAATAACACTAAACACAGAGCAACAACAAGACTTAAGATAAACCGCAAGTTGTTATTGCTTTTCGGAGCAACTTGCCTACACCGCCTCAATCTGAAATCACAGCCTTCACAAACTCGGAAATACACTACCTGGCTTTAAATAGGAATGCACACATATGGGGATGTGATGAAACAGCGTACATAAGCAGCCCTGTTGAAAATCGCAACCCAGTTACAGCTTTTGCAGACAAAATGGTAGTCATTGAAGATAGCCGAAGCATACTAGTCACACAGCCGTTGGTGTACCTCTGCCTCAAATACATAGCCTGCATCAACCAAAAGCACATTGCTACTACATCAATACAACCTATAATCGTGAAGAAAATGCAGCAGGTTCTGCATTTAATTAACGCGTTGAACAAAGCCTTGCCGATGACCTGAATTAAATTCAGAAATGAAGTTATGCATTCTTAATATACCATAGCCCTGCATCAAACTGGCATATATGAGTCAGGTATCCTAAACTCGACTTGAATGTGCCATTGTGATAGTCCTGATTGAGCATCTATGAGTAAGGTAGTAAACTAGCTAAAAATAATGACAGAGGTTATTTGGTCCACCAATGTAACCCAAACTATTAAAGTATATCCTCTATGAGTGTATCACAAAAACCACTTAGTTTACCGTATGGTACTAGGCACTCTCGATTAGACACAATTATCATTTTTGGTCACATAAAAACAACTCTTTGAGGGTTGCTAACACAAGTGTAAGGGTACGTACATACGATTCCCTTGACCTCAAAAATTTGGACGCAATTTGCGAGAGCCAGCGAGGCATTGGGGTAATGTCGTCATTGTTTTCCTTGTATTTCTTGGCCGTTATCAATTGTTTCTCAAAGCTGACAAACGATTATGTTTTCAAGCCAAATAATCAGCTATTGCCAAAAAAATGTATCTTATAATTATTTGATGGGAAGTCTCACTCCCTGCAAAAAAAAAATTGAACAAGTACTTATCAGAAAACCATCAGTCGCCTATGGACATAATTGTGCCTAAAAGATTGGGTCTCAACAAGCCCATAATTGTATATTCTTGTGTCAAAGTAATATAGATCCAAAGTAGCAAGACAATTTCAAAAATCATATGATATATATAAGAATCAAACAATTGCACATTCTAAAATAATTCCAATCTTGATTAAGCGTTATAAATTCAATTGGGAAAGGGAAAATAAATGGTAAGTGTATTATTGAGCAATCTGGGTAGGGGTTGCTGGTTAACACAAATCAAATATTTGCAACTCCCTAACCTCACATAATCTCACCATCTAAAATAGCTAATAAAAGTTGCTATAAATTCCATGGTTAATTAAAATAAGATCTTAAGTGCATAACATGGGACCTATTGGATACGATTAATAAAACTAACTACATAAAATAAGTATGTTGTACTAAGTGGGAATAATAAAAGTAATAAAATAATGAAGAGGAGAGAAAAAGGGTTATTTAAGATTCATATCAAAGAAAATATCAAAATCAATACGATGTAAAGATGGAATCTTTTAGCCACTAAAGTGAAAGAAACATGTTAGTAAAGTAAAACAATGAAAGTTACAGAGAAAGAAAAAAAGAAAGAAAGAGAAAGAGGGAAGAATACAATATCAGTAGGGGCTTTGATGCGTTTGGCAGCAACAATTTCTTGTTGTTTCTAATGCTTGGTGATATACTCAGACTCCTTTTTTTTGGTAGGTTAATCACCTGAAAATAATGACAATATCATATTAATGGTTTTACACTAGTAAATGCTAAAAAAAAGCAAAGGTTACCCGTATCGCGAACAACTAGATCAACTAGTAAGGTCTTGTCTAGTTAAACAAATGTCTTGACTTTGAGCCTAAGGAATACAACAATATTACTCGTAAAACGTATGAAGGATAGCTTTACTATCAATAAGGTCCTAATCGACTCGAATTTCATAGTACACCGGATGGTTCAAACAAAATAAGGAAAGGGTAGTTTGCTTTTTGCGGTAGAATGGATGTCATAGGTTAGGAGAGATGAAGATAAGATACTTACAAAAATCAGAAGAGGAATTAAGCGACTCTGAATAACATTCCCAAACCTTAATCTTCTGCAGATTAGTTGAGTTGTTCACCTGCATAGAACTAACACAACAAGTACATAACCAAACAAATAACTTCACACTACATATGGAAGTTAACCAAAGCAATAGTACATACAAGGCAAAGAACACATCAGTAACTGAATTCACGAACTGCAAAACGTAACCAAAGAAATAGTAAGTTTTACGAATATATTTAAGGTCTTTCGTCGCGACAATATCTTCAACTTGGTCTTCAAATGTTGTCTCATACAACACATCCCATCATTCTTCTTGTGTAAGGAAGATTGTAGCTCGACAATGGATTCCTTCATCAAGGATAGAACATCCTTGGTGGATGCACAAGAATCGATCAAGCCAAGAGATCCCTCTAGAATAAACTCAACACCAACTCGATTATGTTCAAGGGACAGGAGTTGCTGGTTCACAGGACACAAGGTCGAACCGTTGACATTGTTGTACAAAGAGTGGATGTGATTCAATGTCAAACATATGGCTGAAATTGAGGCTGTGAGTCTGGCCTGTCAAAGATTTCATAAGAGAGCCTCAATGGTTGAATCTAGAGGATGAATTTGGGATGGAAAACTTGTAGAAAGAGAATGTGAAGTTGTTCTTTGATTTCAATTCAAATCTGCGAAGCAGTTTTCAGCATACATGTCAATCCATAACCATACTCTAGTAAAGTAGTAAGTACAATATTAACTGTAATACTAACCAAAATTAAAATTCACAAGCCACTTAGGGTTGGTTTGATTTGAAAACCAAGTAGAAGTATGCATTAAACCCCTAGTTCACCATCGAAATTCAATTACGCGAACTAAAATGACGTTCTGTAATCAAAACATCACTAGCGAAATCAAAATCTCAATTGAATAACTCAACAGCAAAAATTTAACAAAAAATGGAATAATAGCCCCCCGATCATCTTAATGAAAGAGACTTTAGACTAAATCAACTCGAAAAACATGATAAAATAAACAAAAAAAATTGATTGATTAATTCCTTGCTTTGATTATCAGCGAGGAAATAAATATAAACTTACAATATGAAAAAAGCAAACAACGGACATGCATATGGATGATTAACGAGTGAAGAAGTGATGGTAATAGTCATCGAGAGATGGAATCGGGTGGTGAATTTGGTGATGCAATTGTTAATTAATTAGGTTTTCATAAAGGTAACGGGGAAGGAGAGTGTTTTTTTTTCTATTTCATCAGACTACGCAAGAAAGAACTTGAAGGGTCCTATACTTTTGGGCCTTTGGCGACATAATTAGGCGGTTCTTTTTTCTCCAGTAAGCATAATTAAGGTAAAAATAGCTCGACGCTTCTAGAAGCGTAGATCTTAAAGTGTCAAGATAATAAGGGATTTGTAGTAGTGATTCTTCTTCTTCGGCTAATCGCTCCGCCTCTTTTCTTTTTGCTTCTTCCGCTTCCATTTGCTCTTTCTTATTTCTTTGTTCTCTCTATTCATTCTCCGCATTTTGGAGGATATCAAACTCCGCTTGTATTCCCCGGTTTTGTTTGAGGGAAGGGGGAGATGATGCTTGTGGTGAACTTGGCTGATTGACCTTGGATGGGGTACTTTTGGCATTCAAGTTCAAGTTCTTATATGGGTCCTCAAGTTCTTTGCCACCTCTCAAAATGACGGCATTTGCTTGGTGTGAAGGGTCTCTTGGGTTTTGGGGTTGCCCGGGGAAACCATGGGGTGGATGAATTGGGGCGGCTAAGGCTTTTGTTGCTTCTTGTAATTCCTAAACCTTTAGCCTTGCCTTGGTATCTTGATGTTCATTTCATAGTTGCCCAACGGTTCTTTGCAAACCATTAATGTTATTGATGGGAGAGATTTGCCGTGGATCCTGCCGATCAAATAAAACCAACTAACCTAAGCTAGGTAGATAGGGCAAGTTGGGTCGATCCACAGGGACGGGGTGTCGGACTAAGGTGTGCTACGGTCAAAGACTAGGTTCAAGACAAGCTAATCTAGGGGATAGACTAATGACTATGCTAAGGTCTAAAACACGAACTAACAAGGCTAAACGAATAACTAAAGACAAAAGGAAGCTAATAAATCGATAGGAAGAAACTAGGGCTAGGTCGGGTTCATGGATGTCAAGGGCATAAGAAGGGGAAAAACGGGGTTACTAGCGTGCTTTCGTAGCCTAGGTCACGTTCGGGCTCTCCCTACTTAAACGGCCTAGGGTTTATCCTCACCACGCTCTCGCTACTAATGAAGGAACCAAACCTACAACCAAACAACCACATACAAGAGAAGAGGCAAGAAAAACAAGGATTGATCGTCTCTAGTCTCACAAGCAATTCATCAAACATGTGGAGTGCAAGGTTAATAGGAAACAACAAAAACAACATCTAGTACCACCCATCTCACCCTAATCATCCCTAATCACACCCAATCTCCCTACTAACCCTAGCAAGAGTCTACTCAAACATAACTAAACTAAAACTAACACTAACAAGAGAAACCAAAACAAGAACAAGAGCATACATATGTAAAACTAACAAGGATGATGAACAAAACTATAAGCAAGAGCTAAAGATTGAAACTTGAATGATAAAACAAAGATAAAGAGAAGGAAAAAGAGATTATACCATACTAGAAGATGAAAGGAGGAATGAAAACTTGCATAGAAGAGAAAACCCAAATACATCTATCAAGGTTGTCAATCTTGGTAGAGATCTTCAAGAATTCAATTAATACAAGGATAATCTAAGATTAAGGATAAAATAAAGACTAATCTACACTAATCTATGCTAAAGTAGTCTAGGGTTTAGTGGGTAATGAAGAACTTATCATAGAATTACAAGAGGGGGGTATATATAGGGTTACAAGAGGAAAGGAGAAGAAAAGAAGCAAAAGCGGGCTGCAGTTGGGCCATCCCGTCTGGGACGGAGTGGTCCCGACCGGGACGGGTTGGTCCCGACCGGGACGGACCCAAAATAGGCCCTTCGCATTTGTGCACCTCATCCCGGACGGGATGAGGTCCTTCCCGACGGGGATGGGTCTTGTAGGCCTCCAATATGATCTGTAAGGTCCCTCCTTGCTTCTCATGGGTTTCTCATCGATTCTCGGGGCTCGGGATCGAGTCCTAGGGGCTCGGGTCCCAAGGTATCGAGTGATCGTTCCTTCTCTTCGTTGGCTCCAAAAGTGTATGAAACGAGTCGGAATCGCTCCAATTCTTCATGAATGGTCTTGGGGACCTAAAACGAACTAGAAGAAGCATAGTAGCCCAGAAACCGCTCCCAAGGAGCGATTCCACAAGAGAAACGGGGACGAAACACAACAAAAAAGGCACTACAAACTACACTTATCAACTCCACCACACTTAATCCTTACTCGCCCTCGAGTAAGCACAAACTAACTAAAAGAACTATACTACTAGCCGAGCGGGTATTAGCGCACCCTACGCCCTTTCAACTCACGCGAGGACACTTAGAGGACAAGTGCTGTCCGCAAGGCAAGTGGGGTCTTGCGACAAAACAGTAGATACAACCGAACACGAAAACACATAAACAAACAAACATACAAACAAACAAACAAAAGGTTGCACCCAAAAAGAAACAAATACCGCTTCCCTCTAAAAAGCGGTGAAAGAAGCACCGGTTTAGGACTCAAGGCAAGTGACAACGTTCCCAAGCTAGCAATACAAACCAAAATGGACAAAACCCTAATAGTATGATGACAAAGCAACATAAACGTTGGTAACTTACCTAGGTTCCTCCTAACCTTCTAAGAACATACTACGGGACGATTGGCGGGATGGAAAATGGATGAACCACGGTGTTAGTCGACACTGTAGGTAAGTGAGACCCCGCCCCCTTTAGCGATGTGCCAAGAGGGTCGTCCCATGCTTAAGAACCGCCTAACTAGTCCAAGTAAAAAGGTGGATAAGGTTTGCAAAATGAGGGAAGACCGATCATTACCGCTATCATCCTTTCTAGGGACTCGGTCCTTTGGTAGGCTCTTCACGGTAACGATCGGAAAAAGGCTTATTTTGAGAGGGTGAGAATCTTTTTGTGAGACGGTTTTCTTTGGCATTTTCTTTGTTTTGCATTTTTGCTTCTTGTGTTGCTATGCCATTTTTTTTTCATCTTTTGTATTTTCTTTTTGGCTTTTTGTGCCTTTTCTTTTTCTTCAATCTTTTCTTTCATTCATTGTCTTTCATTTTCTTTTCTTTGCCCTTTTGGCTAGATTTGAGTGTAGGCATTTCTTTTTGCAACTAAGAAAGGGAGATTTCAACATATTGCAACTTTATTTTGTGGAAACGTGTAGAAGGTAGGGAAATGGGTGAGTCGGGGAGCGTCCATCTCTTCAAACCCACAAAAAGGGGAGAAACTTGGACTAATCAAAACAATTCCGAACACGGTCACCTAAGGGACAGGACTCAGCAACCAAGGCCTTTTCACACCGTGGGTGGTCATAATGGTCAAAATGCAAATCCCGTAGTAAATCCCTAGTAAGCTAGGTGGACTCAAGGTAAGAAACCAACGAAATCATTGATTTAGGGTCATTCTACTAGACTAAAGTCCAAGACTCGATTTATACTACTAGAAAGGGAAAGTAAACACTTGCACACTAGCCTCTAAACAGGGTTTTCGAAAACCTCTTTACACACTAGACACAACTACACATCACAAAACAAAGACGAGACAAGAACGAAAGAAAAAGAGACAAAGGCAACAGAACAATACAAAACAAAAACATAAAGATAACAAACACCACCCCGAACTTCCAAACAAGCCACCACAACTACCAAAAATTTCAACAAGCTCCACCCGAGCACACATCATCACAATACTCCTCCAAACTCCACAAGAGACAAAGAGGGAAAAGGGATGAAAGATGTTACCGGATGTCTTGAAAGCTCTCCAAAGCTATCGGTGATTAAGCAACCTATAAGGAAAAAGGGAGGCAAAACACGCACAAAACAACAAATATACGACATAACGACACAAAAGGAAAACACACAAAAGAAAATCTTTTTGATTTTTGTGAAAATTTTTCAAATTTTTATGGTTTTTTTAAGATTTTTCGAAAAACAACGAAAATAAAACTAACTACGATAGAATATCGCTCCCCTACACTTAAACCGAGCAATGTCTCCATGCTCGACCGTAGTGTATGGAGCCACTAAAAAGGAAAAAACAACGAAAATAAAGCTAAAAATCAAAATGAAAAGCGGAGAAAAGGGTAGAATGTGTCCGGCCGCGGTGTAGTCAAGTCACCATGGGCCGAGACGAGAAAAGATATGGATGGGGGAAGAAATAAAAAGAAAGAGAATAAAAGGAAATGGGAGGGGAGGACTAGGTGTAATCAAGGCACCTAGCCCGGATTCCGCCCAAATCGGCTAAATCCTACAAAAAGGGTGAAAATCTTGTAAATTTGGATTTTTCAAATGACTCTTGATGTAGTCACGTCATCGAGTGTCGGGAGCAACGATTACCAAGGCCTCGAGGGCCACCATGACACAAATGATAAGGGGAAGAGGAACTAAGAAAAGAAGACAAGCAATAAAAGACGGATAAGAAAGGATAGTTGTCGTACCACGCGGTTAGCAATTCACTCGCTCCATCGTCTCATAGGTCGGTATCGGCACGTAGCTGGTCTTCGTCATTGTTACTCCTCTTCATTCTTGATAAGGCCGCATGGTTGAAGTATTAAACTTGCAATGGTGTAAATGAGGCGGGATTTGAGGTGAAACTCGGTGTGTAGTGATGAGAAAGGTGTATATATGAAGTGTAGGGGTCACATGATAGTTGCAAGGGTAGGTAGGGAGGTTGGGAGGGGGTATAAAATGGTTGGGTGGGCTCGAATGACAAAGGAGAGGCCAAAAGAAGGAGCAGGGCATCATCCCGGTGGGGATGGATGGTCCCGGTCGGGATGACACACCCTTCCCGGTCGGGAAGCTCCCGTCCCTGTCGGGATGACACTCCAGAAAACCCAATTTTTGGTACACTCATCCCGATCGGGATGACATCCTTCCCGGGCGGGATGCTCGACCTTCCCGGTCGGGATGCTCTCTTCTCGGCTGGGAAGAGTCCTCAAACCCTCTATGACCCCAAAAGTTTGTTCAAAGCTTCAAAAACCGACTCCCATGCTTACAATCCAAGGTCTATCAATAACCACTCCTCTCTAAGATTCATCTTCACTTCACACCTACAAGTAAGCTCAAACACATTCATCAAAAACCCTCCCTCACATCGCTCATCAAAATACCAAATCACAAGAATTTCACAAAACCACTAACAATCCTAGAAACAAAACTATCCAAACAAACATACATACACACACAAAAGCTCAAAAAGATATTTACAATAGGATACTCTCACCATCTACACCTCCATAGCCATCAAGAGCTCGAAGGAGTAATTCAAATGCTCTAGCAACATCTTCACTGAGGCTCACATGGCCGAGCCTAGCTACCTTCAAGTGCTTCCAAGTCGGAGGCAAGAAGCGATCATCTTCATTATGCTATGGGTTCTCGTGATCTTCCGGGTCTTCCAAACTATGATAGCAACGACTCTTATGACCATCCGGTAGGTATAGTGGTCTAGAGTCAAGCTCGGCATTGGAAGATCACACCCTAAGGGGGTTGCTTCTTCTACGGGGTCGAGAGTAGAGTTCTCTTCCACCGCCAGACAAGGATCCTATCCATCAACCGTCTCACAAGACAAGGGACTTGGAATCGAGTGCGATAAAGGAGGTGAAGGCATCAAGTTTTATGCATTGGAGGTTTTAGGATCCTCCAATTTCCCATTCAAGGCGAGTTCTAAGGCATCTACCTCTTTTTCCCAAGTATTGCGTTCCTTTTCACTCACCTTGTCTACATGGCCTAGAGGAGGTATGTCTTCACTTGGCTTTGGATTGTCAAGATCCGGTTCATCACGAAGAAAATCGTACAAATCCAATTTGATAGCCAATACATCGGCTCCCCAAGAGTTACCTTGAGAATCATGTTCACACCCCTCCGCATTGTCGACCCTTGAAGCTTCAACTTCCTCCATTCTTCCCATATCTTCACCATCCAAGCAACACTCAACAATGGTCTCTTGATTTACCCTCTCTTCTTCATTCATGGCTTCATGATCAGGTTGACTTTCTTGTGGAGACACCCGACCTTGTTGCCCAAATGAACCTTCCCCAACAATTTGTGGAGTTCTAGTGGCCGACATCGTGATGCGAGCCATGAGTGCATCGATTCGAGCATCTTGCACCGCTTTTTGGGCCCTAAACTCCTCCCTAACCCCTTGTAATTGAATCATCATCTCTTGTTGGCTCTTTTGCATTAGAGTTATCGCCTCTTGTTGACCCTTTAGAATCTGAATCAACATTTGACAAGTCTCAAAGTTGGGGATTTTTGGTTGTGGGTCATGTGGGGGCATTTGGTAGTTGTTAGGATGTTAGAATGATCCTTGACAACTTTCATGGTAACCATATGGAGGGCGTTCGTAAGATTTTTGATGAGGTTGATACGGTTGGTGAAATTTTGGGACTTGGCAATTTGCCCCATAGTTGTCCCGTTACGATTGATGGAAGCTAGGACGTGTCATTTCCATAACGTTGCTTTAATACTGATAAGTGTAGTTTGTAGTGCCTAATTTTCTGTGTTTTGGTCCCATTTTCCTTGCGGAATCGCTCCTTGGGAGCGGTTCATGAGCTACTTATGCTTCCTCTAGCTCGTTTCAGGTCCCCGAGACCATTCGTGAAGAGTTGGAGCGATTCCGACTCAATACATACACTTTTCGGAGACAACGAAGCGGAGGAACGATCACTCGATGCCTTGGATTCGACCCCGAGACCTTGGAACCCGATCCCGAGCCTCCGAGACCCGATCGCGAGTCCCGGGAATCGATAAGAAGTCCATGTGAAGCAAGAGGGAACCTTAAAGATCATATTGGAGGCCTACAAGACTCATCCCCGACGGGTATGGCCTCATCCTGTCCGGGATGAAGTGCACATTTTGCATAGCTGCTGTTTTGGACCCGTCCCGGTCGGGATCAGACCGTCCCAGTCGGGACCAATGTGCTGTAGCCGCAACTCTTTAATTCATCCTCCCTCATTCTTGTAACCTTATAAATACTTCCTTCTTGTATTGTTTATGCATCTGACCTTAACCTAGACTCTCTTAAGCCTCTCTACAAGATATAAACCCTAGATTTAGTTCTCCTCTCATTAGTTTAATCATCCTTTAATCTTTAGTTAATCTTAGTTAATTAGTCTTGTAATTAAGAAGATTCTTGAAGACTCATCCAAGATTGACAACCTTGGGGTTTTATTTGGGTTTCTTATTAATTCAAGTTCTCATCTTTTTCATCCTATTGTAGTGGGTATAATTTCTCTTCTCTTAATCTTTGTTTTATCATCAAGTTTTAATCATTGATTATTGTTTATTGTTCTTGATTGTTCATAATGAATGTTTTGATGTTTATGATGTTGTTTTCTCTTTTCATTGTTGTAGTTAGTTTGAATATGTGTGAGTAGTCTCCTTGTGGGTTAGTAGGGGGATTAAGGTAGAATATGGGTGATTAGGGATTGATTGGGGGTAAAGGGTGAATCTTTGTTGTTAGTCACATATTGGGCACACTTTGTGTTTGTTGAAATGCTTGTTTGAGTTGTAGTGGCCATGCTTCTCATGCTAGTCTTCCTCTACTCATTGTTTGTCTAGTATGTGATTATGTTGAGAATAGTCGTAGTCACGAGAGTGCGGACTAGGGTCTAAGTAGCGAGAGCCTGGACCCACCTCGACATCGGTCTAAGTAGCGAGAGCCCGGACCGACTCTAGCAATTAGGAGACACCTACACCCTTGACAACCCCAATTACCCATCTACACTTATGAACCCGACCTAACCCACTTCTTCTCCATTTGTGATTCAAATTCTTAGTTAGTCATCATTTCTCTAGTTCATCGTTTAGTTTGTATTTAGTTATTCCGTTTTAGTATCGTATTAGTCTAGTCATTATTAGTCCACTTCCTTCATCTCCAACCACCATAGTTTACCATTTATCGTTCTCTTTGTGTTTGTTTGGTAGCATAGTCTCGTTTTAGGTGGACATAGTCTAAACCTTGCAACACCGTCTCCGTGGATACGATCCCGACTTGCCCTAACTACCATTAGGTCTAGCCGGTTATATTATTTGACGGTGGAACCGTGACAAATTCCCACCATCAATTTGGCGCCGTTGCCGGGGACGGTGCATTGTTTAGACTTATTTTGCTTATAGCTAGACTTAGTTACCTTCCTTTGTGCTCTTCTATCATCTCTTGTGCATATTCTCTAGATTTTTCTTGTTTCATTAGTTTTATTTCTCCTCCTTTTCTCTTTGTCTTTCGATTGTGCTTGTTTATTGTCGTTACCTAGTGCCCATAAAGCACTAGGTTTTCTCACGTTTGTTCTAGTGCGTAGTGTATGCCTAGGCGGGGAGGCGAATTCTTTCTCTTTAATCTAGAGCCGGAAAGACTTTTTCGAGCCTTTCACCAACGGACGATTAACCGGGTTATAATCTCTCAACCAAGTGCAAGCAATACTCATCAAGAGCAAGCTCAAGGAAACGAGTTTGAGGAAGCATCTCGAGAGACGGCCGAAGGGAATTTCACCAATTCCTTTGGATATTCTAGACCTAGTTCCCCCTCTACATCTACTTCAACTCCGTCTTCACCACCATCTCCCTTACATCCAATAATGCCGAAAGTTTCGTCTCACTCCACATTTACGGAAGATGTCTTGCCGGGACCGAATGCTCTACTGGCCGCTTATGCCGGAAATTTTATGGCCAAGACTCACTTTATCCAACTGGTGGAAAGGAATCAATTTAGTGGTTTTCCCACCGAAGACCCGCACCAACACATGGAGACTTTCTCCGATTATTGCGATGCTATCTCTCAACCCGGGGTTACACAAGATCAAATCCGATGGGTATTATTTCCATTCTCATTAATTGGAAAAGCGAAGCAATGGATCAAGAGTCTCGATAGGGCAACCATGGGCATCGACACTTGGAAGAAGCTTGCATTGGCGTTCTACCAAAAATTCTACCCTCCGGAAAAGACTAATTTGCTTAGGGCCTCCATCACCGGTTTTCAACAACGGGATGAAGAGAGCCTTTATGAAGCTTGGGAGAGGTTTAAATCTTTGGTGAGATCGTGCCCCACCATGGACTTTCACAATGGTTCTTAGTCCAACAATTTTGGAACGGTCTTTATGAGGACTCAAGAACTATACTCAATATGGGCTCCAATGGTAGGTTCACCGAGGTCGATGATGACCAAACATGGGTAAGAATCGAGGAGATGGCGGTTCATAATTCTCAATACTCAAGGCCTAGAAAGGCAAATCGAGGAGGTAAGCACGAGGTTGATGCTATTACTCAACTAAGCATTGACCTTGGAGCTCAATTGAAAACACACATGGAGAGTATTGACAAGAAGCTCCAAGGCCACCTCACTCAAGTTCAAAGCATTAGTCCCTCCAACCAACACTCAATTCAAGAAGTGAATGCTTTGGGATTTGCACCTCCTTTGCCTTATTATGGGATGTGTGATACTTGTGGAATCGTTGGTCATGACCCTATGCATTGTCAAGGGAGTATTGAGCAAGTGAACGCCTTTCAAGCGTTCAAGCAAGGTGCTTCCTATTCCAACCAATACCAAGCTTCCAATCAAGTCCCTCAACAACAAGCTATGCAACCTCGTCCCTATGTTCCACCTCCCTTAAGGGACAACAATCAAGGTTATCAAGGTTATGTGGGTAATCCAAGACCCTTCAACAACTTCAAGCAAAATAACCAAGGTACCTTCCACAACAACAATCAAGGGTTCCAACAAGGGAACTTCAATCAAGGTGGTTTCCAAGGAAACCAAAACTTCCAAAGACAAGAAAACCACAACAATGGCCTTAATCAAGGCAATTCTCATGGTTTCCAAGGGAACCATCAACAACAAGAAACTCAAGCTAACCGTCAAGAAAGCAAGCCAAGGAGCCGCTCTCCTATTCATGATTACGGTGCTCCATTAGCCCTCACCGATACTCCGCACAATCCACAATCTCCAACTCGTGATTTCGACGTTCAAAAATCTATGTTGGAGATGCAAAGGGGTCAAATGGAGATGTCAAAAAACCAACAAGAGTTCTATGCTTTCATTCAAAGGGACAACATGGCGAGAGATGCTCATATGAAGATGCTTGAGACCCAAATAGCCCAACTTGCTTCGGGTAGCTCTTCAAGGCAACCAGGGCAATTACCACCTCAAGGTGAAACACCGAAATTTGAGCATGTAAATGCTATTACCACGAGGAGAGGTACATCTTATAACCCTCCCCCACCCCCTAATGAGCAAGAGCCAACAAGAGAAGTTGTGCCTCCAATTCAAGAAGATCAAAACATGGGAAATCAAATGGAGGAGCAAGTCTTATGGGAGATTGAGAAACCCCAAGAAGACAAGCTTCCCCCACTTCAAGAAAAAGACAAGGGCAAAAGGAAAGTGTCATTTGAGAAGTCTACCCCGATTGAGCCAAATAAGTTCCATATCAAGTTGCCTTTCCCAACAAGGCAAATGAAGACCAAGGTGGATAGCCAATATGACAAGTTTCTTAATATTGTGAAGAAGTTGGATTTGAGTGTCCCATTTACCGAGCTACTTACCCAAATCCCGGCATATGGAAGATTCATGAAAGATATCTTGGATAGGAAGAGATCCATCGACAAAGAAGAAACCATTGCGTTCACAAGGGTGGTAAGCGAGCTTATTCAAGGTTCTACGCTTCCAAAGTTGAAGGATCCGGGTAGTTTCTCGATCCCTTGCACCATAGGCCACTACGAGATCGAAAGAGTATTTGTGATTTGGGTGCGAGTGTTAGCATCATTCCTTATTCCATTTGTGTGCGACTTGGGATGAAGGAGCTAAAGCGTACGTCCGTTACACTCCAAATGGCCGATAGTTCATTCAACCGACCATTGGGGATGCTTGAGGATGTGCCGGTACGAATCGGGAAGTTCTTCATTCCCGTTGACTTCATTGTGCTCGACATGCCGGAAAATGCTATCACTCCCATTATTCTTGGGCGCCCATTTCTACACACCGCCGGTGCTATGATCGATGTGAAGAATGGTAAGATCACCTTCGAACTAGGCGAAGAGAAGCTAGTGTTTGACCTCCAAGGCAACACTCCACCTACTAATGATGAGTCTTGCAAAATGATCCACGCCACAAAAGACATTGATCTAGGGGGAGAGTCGAGACAAAGCTTGAAGAAGAACTCTTGTGAACTTGAGGATGATGACTCCGAGATTGGAGAGGATGAGTGCCCATGTCATGGGTTTGATGACGAATTGAAAGGTAAGAAGGAAGATGAGCCTCCCTTGGGGCCACATGAGGATCGATGGACGTTTGGGTATACCCCAAAGGATCAAAAGTATAAGTTCAAGACATTGAACTTACAAGATCGGGATGCCCCGGGAACGTCGAGACAAGGTCATGGAGAGCCTTGGTACTTGGATGCTTATATTACTAGCTTGATTGAAGACTTTGCTAGGGCCTTCGACTTGTTTCTTCGTGCCCTTGATGGAGATGAAACTAATCATTGTTGTTGTTGAAAAAGATTGAAGAATGCACCACCTTTGGTTTGACGGAGTTCCACAAGAACCGTCTCTTTGTATATATCTCTTTCTCTTGTAATCTCTTTTAGTTTTGTAAAATTCTTGGTTATTTGGTTTGTTGATGAGCGATGTGAGGGAGGGAATTTGATGTGTGTATGAGCTTTGTTTGATAGGTGAAGTGAAGGTGATTCCTAGGGAGGAGTGGTCATTGTTTGAGGTTGGATCGTGTGAAGGGGAGTCGGTTTTTGAAGCTTGGAACGAGCTTTTGGGAGCTATAGAGGGTTAGGAGACTCTCCCCGGCCGAGAAGAGGTCATCCCGACCGAGAAGGATGAGCCATCCCGACCGGGAAGGATGTCATCCCGTCCGGGATGGATGTGACAAAAGATGGGTCTACTGACAGGTCATCCCGACCGGGACGAGGGCTTCCCCACCGGGACGAGCAGGTCATCCCGACCGGGACCACCAATCCCGACCGGGATGGACCCCCTGTCCCCCTTTGGCCTTTTCTTCGTCGTTTGAGCCCACCCAACCACTTTATACCCCCTCCCAACCTCCCTACATGTCCTTACTCTCTTTATATGACCCCTACACCTCATATACACATTTTCACCTCCCTTTCTCTTCACTTTACACCGACTTTCACATCAAAACCCACCTCATTATACCTTTGTGCTCCAACCATGGTTCCGTATCGCGATTGGAGAGGAAGAACAATGACGACGACAAGCAAAGTGCTTATATTGACCATTGAGACGATGGAGTGAGTGAGTTGCTAACCAATGGGTACGACAACTATCCTTTCTTTTCCGTCTATTATTGCTTGTTTTCTCTTGTTTGCCCCCCTTTCCCTTGAGTCATGGTGTCATGGTGGCCCTCGGGGCCTTGGTAATTGTTGCTCCCGACTCTCGATGATGTGATTACATCGAGAGTCATTTCAAAATCCAAATTTGCAAGATTTTCACCCTTTTTGGTAGTAATTAGTCGGATTTGGGCGGAATCCGGGCTAGGTGACTTGATTACACGTAGTCCTCCCCTCCCATTTCCTTTTATTTCTTTATTTTTATTTCTTCCCCCATCCATATCTTTTCTTGTTTCGGCCCATGGTGACTTGACTACACCCCGGCCGGACACATTCTACCATTTTCTCCACTTTATTATTTATTTTTAGCTTTATTTTCGTAGTTTCATTTCTTATCTTTTGTGCTCCCATGCACTACGGTCGAGCATGAGGACATTGCTCGGCTTAAGTGTGGGGGAGCAATATTCTATCGTAGTTAGTTTTATTTTCGTAGTTTTTCTAAAAATCTTTAAAAATCCTAAAAATTTGAAATTTTTTCACAAAAATCAAAAAGATTTTCCTTTTGTGTGTTTTCCTTTTTATGTCGTTGCATCATATATGTGTTTTGTTGTGCGTGCTTTGCCTCCCTTTTTCCTCTTAGGTCGCCCAATCGCCGCTAACTTGGGAAAGCTTACAAGCATCCGGTAACACCTTATCCCTTTTTCCTCTTTACCTCTTGTGATGTTCGGAGGAGATTTGTGATGTTGTGTGCTCGGGAGGAGCTTTGTAAAATTTGGTGTTGTTTGGTGGCATGTTTGGAAGCTCGGGGTGGTGTTTGTATTGTTCATGTATTCGTTTTGTCTTGTTTTTGTTTTGTTGCTTTTGCCTCCTTTTCTTTCGTTCTTTGTTGAGTCGTTGTTTTGTGTGTAGTTGTGTCTAGTGTGTAAATAGGTTTTCGAAAACCCGGTTTAGAGGCTAGTGTGCAAGTGTTTACTTTCCCTTCTTAGTAGTATAAATCGAGTCTTGGACTTTAGTCTAGTAGAATGACCCTAAATCAATGAATTCGTTGGTCCTTTACCTTGAGTCCACCTAGCTTACTAGGGATTTACTACGGGATTTGCATTTTGACCATTATGACCACCCACGGAGTGATAAGGCCTTGGTTGCCGAGTCCCGTCCCTTAGGTGACCATCTTTGAAATTTGCTCAATTAGTCCAAGTTTTTCCCCTTTTTGTGGGTTTGAAGGGAAGGCGCCGTCCCGACTCACCCATTACCCTACCTCCTACACATATCCACACAATAAATTGCAATTTGTTGAAGTCTCTCTTTCTCAATTGCCAAGAAATGCCTATCAATCAAATCAAGCCAAATAGGGCAAAGAAAAGAAAATGAAAGAAAATGAAAGAAAGAAAAGATTGAAGAAAAAGAAAAAGCACAAAAAGCCAAAAAGAAAATAGAAAAGAAGAAAAAGAAATGGCATGGCAACACACAAAGCAAATACGCAAAAGAAAAGAGAAAATGCCAAAAGAAAATCGTTTCACAAAAAGAACCTAACCCCACAAAAGAAAGCCTTTTTCCGACTTTTGCCGTGAAGAGACTACCAAAAGACCGAGTCCCTAGGAAGGATGATAGCGGCAAAAGTCGGTCTTCCCTCACTTTGCAAATATTTCCACCTTTTTACTTGGACTAGTTAGGCGGTTTTGGGCATGGGACGACCCTCTTGGCTCTCTGCTAAAGGGGGCGGGGTCTCACTTACCTACAGTGTCGACTAACACCGCGGTTCATCCTTTTTCCATCCCGCCGATCGTCCTGTGGTACGTTCATAGAAGGTTAGGAGGAACCGAGGTAAGTTACCAACGTTTTTATTGCTTTGTCGTCATACTATTAGGGTTTAGTCCATTTTGGTTTGTATTGATAGCTTGGGAACGTTGTCACTTGCCTTGAGCCCTAAACCGGTGCTTCTTTCACCGCTTGTTTGAGAGGAGCGGTATTTGTTTCTTTTTGGGTGCAACCCTTTGTGTGTTTGTTTGTTTGTTTGTTTGTCTATGTGTTTTTGTGTCCGGTTGCATCCAAAGTTTTGTCGCAAGACCCCACTTGCCTTGCGGAGAGAACTTACCCTCTAGGTGTTCTCGCGTGAGTTGAAAGGGCGTAGGGTGGGCTAATACCCGCTCGGCTAGTTTAGTAGTTAGTTTGTGCTTACTCGAGGGCGAGTAAGGGTTAAGTGTGGGGGAGTTGATAAGTGTAGTTTGTAGTGCCTAATTTTCTGTGTTTTGGTCCCATTTTCCTTGCGGAATCGCTCCTTGGGAGCGATTCATGGGCTACTTATGCTTCCTCTAGCTCGTTTCAGGTCCCCGAGACTATTCGTGAAGAGTTGGAGCGATTCTGACTCAATACATACACTTTTCGGAGCCAACGAAGCGGAGGAACGATCACTCGATGCCTTGGATTCGACCCCGAGACCTTGGGACCCGATCCCGAGCCTCCGAGACCCGATCCCGAGTCTCGAGAATCGATAAGAAGTCCATGTGAAGCAAGAGGGAACCTTAAAGATCATATTGGAGGCCTACAAGACTCATCCCCGACGGGTATGGCCTCATCCCGTCCGGGATGAAGTGCACATTTTGCATAGCTGCTGTTTTGGACCCGTCCCGGTCGGGACCAACCCGTCCCGGTCGGGATCAGACCGTCCCGGTCGGGACCAATCCCGTCCCGGTCGGGACCAATGTGCTGTAGCCGCAACTCTTTAATTCATCCTCCCTCATTCTTGTAACCTTATAAATACTTCCCTCTTGTATTGTTTATGCATCTGACCTTAACCTAGACTCTCTTAAGCCTCTCTACAAGATATAAACCCTAGATTTAGTTCTTCTCTCATTAGTTTATCATCCTTTAATCTTTAGTTAATCTTAGTTAATTAGTCTTGTAATTAAGAAGATTCTTGAAGACTCATCCAAGATTGACAACCTTGGGGTTTTATTTGGGTTTCTTATTAATTCAAGTTCTCATATTTTTCATCCTATTGTAGTGGGTATAATTTCTCTTCTCTTAATCTTTGTTTTATCATCATGTTTTAATCATTGGTTATTGTTTATTGTTCTTGATTGTTCATAATGAATGTTTTGATGTTTATGATGTTGTTTTCTCTTTTCATTGTTGTAGTTAGTTTGAATATGTGTGAGTAGTCTCCTTGTGGGTTAGTAGGGGGATTAAGGGTAGAATATGGGTGATTAGGGATTGATTGGGGGTAAAGGGTGAATCTTTGTTGTTAGTCACATATTGGGCACACTTTGTGTTTGTTGAAATGCTTGTTTGAGTTGTAGTGGCCATGCTTCTCATGCTAGTCTTCCTCTACTCATTGTTTGTCTAGTATGTGATTATGTTGAGAATAGTCATAGTCACGAGAGTGCGGACTAGGGTCTAAGTAGCGAGAGCCTGGACCCACCTCGACATCGGTCTAAGTAGCGAGAGCCCGGACCGACTCTAGCAATTAGGAGACACCTACACCCTTGACAACCCCAATTACCCATCTACACTTATGAACCCGACCTAACCCACTTCTTCTCCATTTGTGATTCAAATTCTTAGTTAGTCATCATTTCTCTAGTTCGTCGTTTAGTTTGTATTTAGTTATTCCGTTTTAGTATCGTATTAGTCTAGTCATTATTATTCCACTTCCTTCATCTCCAACCACCATAGTTTACCATTTATCGTTCTCTTTGTATTTGTTTGGTAGCATAGTCTCGTTTTAGGTGGACATAGTCTAAACCTTGCAACACCGTCTCCGTGGATACGATCCCGACTTGCCCTAACTACCATTAGGTCTAGCCGGTTATATTATTTGACGGTGGGGACGTGACAAATTCCCACCATCAAATACCTAGGATGAACTAGAAGCACTTGAGCAAACTTTAGTAGCCTAATGCTTTTGAGGCACTAGGAAGGGAGAATAGCACACAAGAATTAGAACGGAGATACACAAGGAGAAGAAAACACAAAAATCAAGAACAAAGTCCAAAACTAAGCACACAAAAGTCTAAACTACGCCGTCCCCGGCAACGGCGCCAATTTGATGGGATGGATTTGCCGTGGATCTCGATGATCAAATAAAACCAACTAACCTAAGCTAGGTAGATAGGGCAAGTTGGGTCGATCCACAGGGACGGGGTGTCGGACTAAGGTGTGCTACGGTCAAAGACTAGGTTCAAGACAAGCTAATCTAGGGGATATACTAATGACTATGCTAAGGTCTAAAACACGAACTAACATGGCTAAACGAATAACTAAAGACAAAAGGAAACTAATAAATCGATAGGAAGAAACTAGGGCTAGATCGGGTTCATGGATGTCAAGGGCATAAGAAGGGGAAAAACGGGGTTACTAGCGTGCTTTCGTAGCCTAGGTCACGTTCGGGCTCTTGCTACTTAAACGGCCTAGGGGTTATCCTCACCACGATCTCGCTACTAATGAAGGAACCAAACTTACAACCATACAACCGCATACGAGAGAAGAGGCAAGAAAAACAAGGATTGATCGTCTCTTGTCTCACAAGCAATTCATCAAACATGTGGAGTGCAAGGTTAATAGGAAACAACAAAAACAACATCTAGTACCACCCATCTCACCCTAATCATCCCTAATCACACCCAATCTCCCTACTAACCCTAGCAAGAGTCTACTCAAACATAACTAAACTAAAACTAACACTAACAAAAGAAACCAAAACAAGAACAAGAGCATACATATGTAAAACTAACAAGGATGATGAACAAAACTATAAGCAAGAGCTAAAGATTGAAACTTGAATGATAAAACAAAGATAAAGAGAAGGAAAAAGAGATTATACCATACTAGAAGATGAAAGGAGGAATGAAAACTTGCATAGAAGAGAAAACCCAAATACATCTATCAAGGTTGTCAATCTTGGTAGAGATCTTCAAGAATTTAATTAATACAAGGATAATCTAAGATTAAGGATAAAATAAAGACTAATCTACACTAATCTATGCTAAAGTAGTCTAGGGTTTAGTGGGTAATGAAGAACTTATCATAGAATTACAAGAGGGGGGTATATATAGGGTTACAAGAGGAAAGGAGAAGAAAAGAAGCAAAAGCGGGCTGCAGCTGGGCCATCCCGTCTGGGACGGAGTGGTCCCAACCGGGACGGAGTGGTCTCGACCGGGACGGGTTGGTCCCAACCGGGACGGACCCAAAACATACCCTTCGCATTTGTGCACCTCATCCCGGACGGGATGAGGTCCTTCCCGACGGGGATGGGTCTTGTAGGCCTCCAATATGATCTTTAAGGTCCCTCCTTGCTTCTCATGGGTTTCTC
Source organism: Agrostemma githago (assembly GCA_958450325.1). Lineage (NCBI taxonomy): Eukaryota > Viridiplantae > Streptophyta > Magnoliopsida > Caryophyllales > Caryophyllaceae > Agrostemma > Agrostemma githago. The sequence continues at coordinate 47,311,323 of OY288246.1, read as the reverse complement.
ATCGATTCTCGGGGCTCAGGATCGAGTCTTAGGGGCTCAGGATTGGGTCCCAAGGTATCGAGTGATCGTTCCTTCTCTTCGTTGGCTCCGAAAGTGTATGAAACGAGTCGGAATCGCTCCAATTCTTCTTGAATGGTCTTGGGGACCTAAAACGAACTAGAAGAAGCATGAGTAGCCCAGAAATTGCTCCCAAGGAGCGATTCCACAATAGAAACGGGGACCAAACACAACAAAAAAGGCACTACAAACTACACTTATCAGTTATCCCATGGGACTCCTCCTTGACCAAATTGAAAATTGTTTGATTGGCCATAAGATTGAGAGGGTTGATTAAAAGGTTGTTTATTGTAACCTTGGTTTCCTTGAAAATTACCTTGGAACCCTTGATTGTATCCATGATTGAAATGATTACCATGTTGATTTTGGTAATTGTTGTAATTGTTGGGAACATGGAAGTTGCTACTTTTTTTATTGAAGTTGCTCCTTTGATGAGGAGGCATATATGGGGGCATCTTTGAAGGATCTTTGTTGACTTTGATTGAATGGCCTCAATTGATTCCCTTGGGCACGTGACATCGGATTTTGGACATTTTGATTTCCATAAGAAAAATTGGGATGAAATCTTGTGCCGGCATTGTAAGTATTGGAAAAGGGATCAAATTGAGGTCTTTGGCTATACACTTGTATAGGTTGGACTTCATTTGGCTCTTCAATATAAACTTCTTCATTAGGAATGCAAGAGCTAGAATCATGGCCATATTTGCCACAATGATCGCATTGAACTTCCCATGTTAATTGCTTTGGAGGAGATGGTTGCCTTGGTGGAACACTCCCTTGAATTTGGTACATACCTCTTGGAATAGGCCTTGAACTCATGGCATCCATTCTCTTTTTCAATTCTTCAACTTCCGCTTGAAGTTTCAATTCATTAGAACTCTCAGTTGAGTTCACATCGACTTTCTTTCTAGAATCCCTCGATTGACCCATTCTAGAGTCACTCCCTGCCATCTTCTCAATAAGACTCTTAGATGCCTCATCGGTGAGAGAAGAGAAGTCTCCTCCGGCTGCTAAATTGAGGTTCTCCTTGGTTCTCGATGAAAGGGTGTTATAAAATGTTTGGGTAGTTAGCCAATCGGGTATTCCATGGTGTGGACATTTGCGCAATAGATCTCTAAATCTTTCCCAAGCCTCACTTAGGCTTTCAAATTCATCTTGTTTGAAGGTTTGTATTTCCATGCGATATTAGTTAGTCTTTGACGGTGGAAAATATTTCTCCAAGAAGGCATTAGATAGTTGAGCCCATGTTTTAAATGTATTAGCGGGATGGCCTCGAAGCCATATACGAGCTCCATCTCTCAAGGTCTTTAGAAATAATAAACGGTGCAATTGGCATGAAGTTAATCCATTGAGACGGGCTCCTACTAATTTTTCTTTAAATGAAGCAATGTGCTCTTGAGCATCTTCTTGAGAAAAACCGTGAAAAGTATCTTGTTGAACCGCATTTGTCAAAGAGGCTTTTAATTCATAATTCTCAGGAATCTCCCCGAAATTGACGGGAGAAGGTGTTTCTTCATGTGTGAGTTGGGAATGAGAGCCTAAGGTCGCCATTTGATGGATTGGTGGTGATGGTGGATTTGAATTTGGATGATTTGGAGGGGATGGATTTTGATTTAGTGGTGGAGTTTTTGGTGATGGTGGTGAATTTTGTGAAGTGGAAGGTATGGAAGGATTATTTGGAGTGGGATTATGTGATGTAGAAGGTGTAGAGGGTGTATGTGGTAGGATGGGATTAAGGTTAGGAGGTGATAATGAAGGATGTGGAATAATGGTGGTTAAGTTGTTTCCCCGAAAACGCAATCCTCTAAAAGTCCTTTCCGGCTCCGGATCGAACCACAAGGGCGATGACGTGTTCCTGGGCATAAAACTCAATTAAACGGTGAGACTCTTAGCACCTAATGGTACTAGGGAAAAGAGAGAAGGGAAAAGAATCAAACACAACAACTAAAAACACAACAACTGCTCGCCGCTCCCTGGCAACGGCGCCATTTTGATCGCGCAGCCTATCGGATCGGTCGTTAACGAAGGACGGGGGATCAAATGATATTTGTAAGACTCGAGATTACACAAAAACAAACAAGTATTCGTGGTAAGTCGAGGTCGGTCCACGGGGAACGGAGTGTGTTGACAAGTTTAAAACGGCGTGCTTGATGTCTAGAGGGGGGTTTCCTAAGGGTTGAGTCTATACTAGAGAAATGACTACGAGAATAGCTAGGGGTGGTCAATCTAGGGAAAGGCGTTAGGGAAAAGTCGGGATTCGGAACATGGTGTCTAAGAAGGTCGGAATCGAGTTTTTGTTGCAACATTGATAAAAGGAGAATGTCACCTTTCGGTTTCTTCACCCAACCCACCAACATCCCTAAATTCAAATAATCCAAGTCCTCATCCCTAAACCCCCCAACAAGAAATCTACTCACTAATCATAATGGAAGACAATGAAACATTAACTAAGGACAAAATAACTATAACATGCATAGTAACTAGATCTAAAGAAAACTAACAACAAAATGATGAGAAAACTATGATCTAACAATTACCCACTAAATCATGGTAGACACAAGATCTAACAAAATAGACTACAGAATAATCTAGAACAACATAAGTAAAATCTAGAGAAACTAACAATACTAAGATGATCTAAACAAGACAATAATGAGAAGACTAAAATAAATCTAAACTAGAGATTAGAGAGTGGAAAGAAATGTACCAACTATGAAGATCTAGAAGAAATATGAAGATTGCATAAATAAAGATTGAATCTTTGATGGAGAGAATGAAGAACTTGTCACTAATTCTTCAATAAACTCACAAATCTTCAATTAAAACTTGAATAATCTTCTACAAACTTGAAACCAAGAGAATTGTTGATAGAAAATAAGTAGATCTACTACTAAATTACTACTAGAATTATAGAGAATTACTAAGAATATTACTAGATTGTTGTACTAATGGATAGTGTGATTTGATAGAAGACTACACTAATGGAGGCCTATTACTGCTTACTTACTCTAATGATGGATGCCTTGGGCAACAAATTAGGGTAACATATATATAGTAAAGCCTTAATGGGTCTCTTTACCTAAAGCCCAAATCCAACTTTTGCTTCATTAGTGAGCCAATCATCCTTTGCATCTTCATAGGGCGAAGTTTCGCCCTGCGGCTCGATGGACTAATCCCACCGGGTGAAATTTTGCCCGGTGAGATTTTCTTCGATTTCCGGCGTTCTTCACCATCGGGCGAAATTTCACCCGGTGGGCGAAATTTCGCCCGGTCGGGGGTCTCGGAAAATCTTCGGGGAGGCGTTTTTACCGTCGGGTGAAATTTCGCCCGGTGGTGTCTCATCGGGTGAAAATTCACCCGGTCATTCTGCTGGCCTCTTTCTTTGTCTCGTTCTTCATTGATTGATTGGATGGCTTTAAACCTTAAGTTGTGTTCTTTACTCTTGGGACGGTATTCCCTTCTCTTGTGCTCGTGGAAGCTCGATCGTGAATTCGGTGCCAAATCCTATCAAAATTGATAGAAAAACTAGCAAAAACACGTAAAACGCACAAGGGGGACGCTAAAGCGAGAAGTACTCAAAATATGGCGATATTCGCACTCCAGACTCGCAAAACGAGGGAAAAATGAGTCTAAATGAGGGGAAAAGCGGTCTAAATTTAGCACACAACAGTTATTTGAAAACTCAATAATACTTCTATCCTTCTCATTGAGGAGTGATGGTAAGGGATTTGTCGTGGATCCCAACCGTAAAATAAAACCGGCAAAACCTAGCTAGGGTAGCTAGGGCAAGTCGGGTCGAATCCACAGGGACGGGAGGTCGGACTAAGGTATGCTACGGTCTAGGACTAGGTTCGAGACGAGCTAATCTAAGGAGGGGGAGACTAGGACTAAGCTAGGTCTAAAGCAAGAAAACAATCAAAGGAAACGGGCTAGGATTAGGTCGGGGTCAAAGGGGTAACGGAATGGTCAAGGAGGAGTTAGAGTGAAGGAGGTAGTAGGGTAATCTAGGTAATCTAACTTAGACTCACCTAGAGGTTCCTCATGGAACCCATCTCGGTGACACACATGACAAAGAAAGACAAGAAAAACAAGCATTCTAACCTACTTAGTCATTCAAGCATTTCAACAAACATGTAATATGCATCACCCAAGAGGAAACCCAAATCTTCCACCAACATATCCAACAAACCCTTAATCCCCCAATTAACACCCTTATCACCTTACTAACCCTAGCAAGAGTACTACTCTAACATTATCAAACTAATTCTAACATCAACAAGAGGAAATAACACAAACATCAAGACATACATAATGAAACTACCAAGTATGAAGAACAAAACAATAAACAAGAACTAAAGATTCAAACTTGATGAAAGAACAAAGATTAAGAGAAAGGAAAAGAAGATTATACCATACTAGAAGATGAAAGAAAGAAGGAAACTTGCATAAATGAGAAAAACCCAAAACAAACATCCAAGTTTGTCAAGCTTGGTGAAGATCTTGAAGAATTCCCAAATTACAAGTGCTAATCTATAATTAACGATAATCTAAAGACTAATCTACACTAATCTAATCTAATCTATGCTAAAACTAGGCTAGGGTTTGTGGGTAATGAATTCCAGAACATAGGAATACAAGAGGAAGGGTATATATAGGGTTACAATGCAAAGGGAGATGAAACAAAGTCACGCGGGCCTGTAACTGGGTCATCCCGGTCGGGATGAGTTGGTCCCGATCGGGATGACGTGGTCCCGGTCGGGATGAGCTCATCCCGGTCGGGATGGACCCAAAACAGGAGCATCGCTTTTAGTGCACCTCATCCCGGACGTGTTGAGGCCATACCCGTCGGGGATGAGTCTTGTAGGCCTCCAATATGATCCTTTTGGTCCCTCCTTGCTTCACATGGACTTCTCATCGATTCTCGGGACTCGGGATCGGGTCTCGGAGGCTCGGGATTGGGTCCCAAGGTCTCGGGGTCGATTCCAAAGCATCGAGTCATCGTTCCTTTATCTTTTTGGCTCCAAAATGTGTATGAATCGAGTCGGAAACGCTCCAACTCTTCCAAATGGGTCTCGGGAACCTGAAACGAACTAAAGGAAGCATAAGAAGCCCATAAATCGCTCCCAAGGAGCGATTCCACAAAGAAAATGGGACCAAAACACTACGAAATAGGCACTACAAACTACACTTATCAACTCCCCCACACTTAACCCTTACTCGCCCTCGAGTAAGCACAAACTAACTACTATACTAGCCGAATGGGTATTAGCGCACCCTATGCCCTTTTAACTCACGCGAGTGCACTTAGAGGAAAAGTGCACTCCGCAAGGCAAGTCGGGTCTTGCGACAAAACTGTGGATGCAACCGGACACAAAACACATAAACAAACAAACACACAAACAAACACACAAAAGGTTGCACCCAAAAGAAAAGAAATACCGCTTCCCTCTAAAAGCGGTGAAAGAAGCACCGGTTTAGGACTCGAGGTAAGTGACAACGGTCCCAAGCTAGCAATACAAACCGAGGTGGACTAAACCCTAATAGTATGACGACAAAGCAACAAAAACGTTGGTAACTTACCTAGTTTCCTCTTAACCTTTTAAGAACGTACCACGGGACGATCGGCGGAGTGGGAAGTGAAGAACCACGGTGTTAGTCGACACTGTAGGTAAGTGAGACCCCGCCCCCTTTAGCGTGAGCCAAGAGGGTTGTCCCGTGTCCAAAACCGCCTAACTAGTCCAAGTAAAAAGGTGGAAAACATGCAAAATGAGGGAAGATCGACTAATGCCGCTATCATCCTTCCTCGGGACTCGGTCCTTTGGTAGTCTCTTCACGGCAAAAGTCGGAAAAAGGCTTATTTTTAGAGGTAGGGGTTATTTTTGTGAGACGGGTTTTCTTTTGGCATTTTCTCTTTTCTTTTGCATTTTTGTTTTGTTTTGCCATGCCATTTCTTTTTCTTATTTTCTATTTTCTTTTTGGCTTTTGTGCCTTTTCTTTTTTCTTCATTCTTCTCTTTCTTTCATTTTCTTTCATTTTCTTTTCTTTGCCCTTTTGGCTTGATTTGGCTTTTTGGCATTCCTTTGTATGACAAGAAAGGGAGAATTTCAACAATTTGCAATTTTATTGTGTGGATATGTGTAGGAGGTAGGTGAATGGGAGAGTTGGGAGCGCGCTTTCCCCCTTCAAACCCACAAAAAGTGGAGAACTTGGACTAATTAAACAATCCCAAACACGGTCACCTAGGGGATGGGACTAGGCAACCAAGGCCTTTTCACACCGTGGGTGGTCAAAATGGTCAAAATGCAAATCCCGTAGTAAATCTCTAGTAAGCTAGGTGGACTCAAGGTAAAGGTCCAACGAAATCATTGATTTAGGGTCATTCTACTAGATTAAAGTCCAAGACTCGATTTACACTACTAGGAAGGGAAAGTACACACTCACACACTAGCCTCTAAACCGGGTTTTCGAAAACGGTTTACACACAAGACACACAACAAAACACAAAATGAAGACTCAACAAAAACGAAAGAAAAAGAAGCAAAAGCAACAAAACAAGAACAACACAAAATGAACACATACATAACACAAACACCACCCCTAGCTTCCAAATGAGCAACCAACCAACATCAAACTTTACAAAGCTCCTCCCGAGCACACCACATCACATTCTCCTCCAAAATCCGCAAGAGATAAAGAAGAAAAAGGGATAAAGATGTTACCGGAAGTCTTGAAAGCTCTCCAAAGCTAATGGCGATTAGGCGACCTAAGAGGAAAAAGGGAGGCAAAACACGCACAACACAACAAATACACGATACATCGACATAAAAGGAGAACACACAAAAGGAAAATCTTTTTGATTTTTGTGAAATTTTTTCAAATTTTTAGGGTTTTTAAAGAATTTTCGAAAAAAACTACAAAAATAAAGCTAACTATGCTAGAATAACACTCCCCCCACACTTAAACCGAGCCATGTCCTCATGCTCAATCGTAGTGTGCGGAGAGACAAAAGAAAAAGAAAAGAAACTACAAAAATAAAGCTAAAAATCGAAAATAAAGGTGAAGAAAAGGGTAAAAGGTGTCCGGTCGGGGTGTAGTCAAGTCACCATGGGCCGAGACAAGAAATAGATATGGAAGGGGGAAGAAAAATAAAAAGAAGGAAATAAAAGGAAATGGGAGGGGAGGGCTAGGTGTAATGAAGTCACCTAGCCCGGATTCCGCCTAAATCCGACTAAATCCTACAAAAAAGGGTGAAAAAACTTGTAAAATTTGGATTTTGAAAAGGACTCTCGACGTAATCACATCATCGAGAATCGGGAGCAACCAAAACCAAGGCCTCGAAGGCCAATAAGGTACCATGACTCAAGGGGAAGGGAATAAACAAAGAGAAAACAAGCAATAATAGACGGAAAAGAAAGGATAGTTGCCGTACCAATAGGTTAGCAACTCACTCGCTCCATCGTCTCATAGATCAATATAGGCACAAAACTTGTCTTCGTCATTGCTATTCCTCTTCATTCTCGATCAAACTGCATGGTGAGGTAGTAATGGTGTGAGGGGGGTCGCGATTTCGATGTGAAACTCGGTGTAAAGGGAAGTGAAATGAGGTGAGGGTATGTAAATGAAGTGTAATGGTCATAAGACATGAGCAAGGATGGGTAGGGAGGTTGGGTGGGGGTATACAATGGTTGGGTGGGCCCAAATGTCGAAGAAGAGGCCAAAAGAGGAGGAAGGGGACCATCCCGGTCGGGATGGATGGTCCCGGTCGGGAAGACGCACTCGTCCCGGTCGGGAAGCCACCTTCCCGGTCGGGATGGCACTCCAGCAAGCTCCAATTTTTGCACCTCCATCCCGATCGGGACGGCTCCTTCCCGGTCGGGATGTCATATCCTTTCCGGTCGGGAAGCTCCAGCTTCCCGACCGGGATGGGTCTTCTTGACCTCCAAAACCCCAAAAGCTTCACCGAAGCTTCAAAAACCGACTTCCATACTCACGAACCATGCTCTATCATTAACCATTCCTCTCTAGGAATCATCTTCACTTCACACCTATGACAATAAGCTCAAATGCAACATCAAATTCTCTCCCTCACAACGCTCATCAACAATCCAAATGACAAGAATTTCACAAAACTACCAATCCTAGAAACCAAGGTACCAAACAAACATATATACACACACAAAAGCAAAAAGAACAAGAAAAAGAGATATATACAATAAGGTACTCTCACCAACTAGAACTCCATAGCCATCAAGAGCTCGAAGGAGTAAGTCAAATGCGCTAGCAACATCTTCGTTTAAGCTCACATGGCCAAGCCTAGCCACTTTCAAAAGCTTCCAAGTCGGAGGGAAGAAGCGATCATCTTCATTATGCTCGGGGTTATCGTGATCTTCCGGGTCTTCGGAACCAACATAGCTACGACTCTTATGACCATCCGGTAGGTATAGTGGTCTAGAGTCGTGCTCGGTGTCATAATGTGGGAGATCACACCCTAGGGGTGTCGCTTCTTCTACGGGGTCGAGAGTGGGACTCTTTTCCACCGCCCGACAAGGATCCTCTTCACCAACCGTCTCACAAGAAAAGGGACTAGGCATCGAGTGCAGTAGAGGAGGAGAAGGCATCAAGTTTTCTTCATTGGAGGCTTTGGGATCCTCCAATTTCCCATACAAGGCAAGTTCCAAGGCATCTACTTCTTTTTCCCAAGTATTGCGCTCCTTTTCACTCACCTTGTCTATATGGCCTAGAGGAGGTATGTCTTCACTTGGCTTTGGATTGTCATCCGGTTCATCACGAAGAAAATCGAACAAATCTAATTTGATAGCCAATACATCGGCTCCCCAAGAGTTATCTTGAGAATCATGTTCACTTCCCTTCTCATTGTTGGCCCTTGAAGCCTCAACTTCCTCTATTCTCTCCCTATCTTCACCACCCAAGCAACACTCAACAATGGTCTCTTGATCGACCCTCTCTTCTTCATTTGTAGCTTCAAGGTTGGGTTGACTTTCTTGTGGAGGCACCCGACCTTCATGCCCAAATGAACCTTCCTCAACATGTTGTGGAGCTCAAGCGGCCAACATCGTCATATGAGCCATGAGTGCATTGATGCGAGCATCTTGCACCTCTATTTGGGCCTTGAACTCCTCCCTAATCCCTATTATATGAGTCACCATCACTTGTTGAGTCTTTTGCAATAGATCTATCGAATCAAGTTGACTCTTAAGCAATTGATGCATCATTTGAAAAGTCTCAAAGTTGGGATCTTGTGGTCGTGGGTTATGTGAGGGTGTTTGGTAGTTGTTAGGATGTGGGAGCGATCCTTGACAACTTTCTTGGTAACCATAAGAAGAGGGTTCATAAGATTGTTGATGAGGTTGATATGGTTGGTAAAGTTGTGGGTTATGGTAACTCGCCCCATAGTTGTCCCGTGATGATTGATGGTAGCTTGGATGCGCCATGTCCATAACGTTGCTTTGGTACCTAGGATGAGCTAGAAGCACTTGAGCAAACGTTAGTATCCTAGTGCTTTTGAGGCACTAGGAAGGGAGAGTAACACACAAGAAGAAAAACGGAGATACACAAGGAGAAGAGAACACAAAAATCAAGAACAAAGTCCAAAACTAAGCAAACAAAACTCTAAACTACGCCGTCCCCGGCAACGGCGCCAATTTGATGGTAAGGGATTTGTCGTGGATCCCAACCATCAAATAAAACCGGCAAAACCTAGCTAGGGTAGCTAGGGCAAGTCGGGTCGAATCCACAGGGACGGGAGGTCGGACTAAGGTATGCTACGGTCTAGGACTAGGTTCGAGACGAGCTAATCTAAGGAGAGGGAGACTAGGACTAAGCTAGGTCTAAAGGAAGAAAACAATCAAAGGAAATGGGCTAGGATTAGGTCGGGGTCAAAGGGGTAACGGAATGGGCAAGGAGGAGTTAGAGTGAAGGAGGTAGTAGGGTAATCTAGGTAATCTAACTTAGACTCACCTAGAGGTTCCTCATGGAACCCATCTCGGTGACACACATGACAAAGAAAGACAAGAAATACAAGCATTCTAATCTACTTAGTCATTCAAGCATTTCAACAAACATGTAATATGCATCACCCAAGAGGAAACCCAAATCTTCCACCAACATCTCCAACAAACCCTTAATCACCCAATTAACACCCTAATCACCTTACTAACCCTAGCAAGAGTACTACTCTAACATTATCAAACTAATTCTAATATCAACAAGAGGAAATAACACAAACATCAAGACATACATAATAAAACTACCAAGTATGAAAAACAAAACAATGCCACTCGATCGAGTACACTGCCACTCGACCGAGTCATTGCGAGACTCGACCGAGTGGAGGTCGAAAAAGCATTCTGTTCGGTTTTTGTGATGTCACTCGATCGAGTGGCCTATGGCACTCGGTCGAGTGGCACCTGTACGAACCATTGGTTCGTTCGCAATATCGTTAATTGAAAAGTGTAGTTTGTAGTGCCTAATTTGTTGTGTATTGGTCCCATTTTCCTTGTGGAATCGCTCCTTGGGAGCGGTTTATGGGCTACTTATGCTTCCTCTAGTTCGTTTCATGTTACCGAGACCATTCATGAAGAATTGGAACGATTCCGACTCGTTTCATACACTTTTTGGAGCCAACGAAGTGAAGGAATGATCACTCGATGCCTTGGATTCGCCGAGACCCTGGGACCCGATCCCGAGCCCCTAGGACTCGATCCCGAGCCCCGAGAATCGATGAGAAACCCATGAGAGTCAAGGAGGGACCTTAAAGATCATATTGGAGGCCTACAAGACCCATCCCCGTCGGGAAGGACCTCATCCCGTCAGGGATGAGGTGCACAAATGCGAAGGGTTCTATTTTGGGTCCGTCCCGGTCGGGACCATGCCGTTCCGGTCGGGATCACTTCGTCCCGGTCGGGACCATTTCGTCCCGGTCGGGATGACCCTGCTGTAGCCCGTGTTTGATTCTTTTCTTCTCCTTCATTCTTGTAACCTTATACATACTCCTCCCTTGTATTGTTTAATCATCTTACATTACCCTAGACTCTCTTAGGCCTCTCTACAACATTCAAACCCTAGATTTAGTGTTCCTCTTATTAGTTTAATCTTCCTTTAATCTTTAGTTAATCTTTGTTTAATCTAGTAATTAGTCTTGTATTAAGGAGATTCTTGAAGACTCTTCCAAGCTTGACAACCTTGGAGATTTGTTTGGGTTTCTTATTAATTCAAGTTCTCATCTTTTTCATCCTCTTGTAGTTGGTATAATCTCTTTTCTCTTGTTCTTTGTTTATTCATCAAGTTTGAATCTTTACATATTGTTCATTGTTCTTGTTTGTTCATTATGGATGTTTTGATTATTATGTCTATTCCTCTTGTTAGTCTTAGTTTTAATTTCATTATGAGTGAGTAGATTCCTTGTGGGGTTAGTAGGGGGATTAAGTGTGGATTATGGGTGATTAGGGTTGATTGTGGGTAAAGGTGATTCCTTTGTTGCTAGTCACTTATTGGGCACACTATGTGTTTGTTGTATTGCTTGTGTGGGTAGTAGTGGCCAATGCTTCTCATACTTGTTCTCTTCTTCTCATTGTGTATTCGATTTGTGGTTGAATGTTTGTGTTTTGAGTAGCATCTAACATGAATGTTCGGGTCTAGTCTTAGACACGAGAGTGCGGACTTTGGCTTTGGCGCGAGAGCGCAAACCGACCTTAGTAACTAAGTAGCACCTACACCCTTGATTACCCAATCATCCTACTACACTTATGAACCCGACCTAACCCTACTCCTTTCCTTATTTGATTCATCCTTTTTGTTAGCTATCATTCCTCTAGTTCATTGTTTAGTTAATCTTAGTGGTTTCTATTAGTTCATATTATTTCTAGTCCATTGTTAGTCTAGTTCATACCTCTTTAACCATCATAGTTTGTCAATTATCGTCTTCTTTGTGTTTGTTTGTGTGACTTAGCCTTGTTTCTAGGTAGACCTACTCTAGACACCTATAACCGTCTCCGTGGACACGACCCGACTTACCCTAGCTACCATTAGGATTAGTTGGACTCTACTTGACGGTGGGGACCCATGGCAAATCCTACCATCAATTTGGCGCCGTTGCCGGGGACGGTGCATGTTTAGACTTAGTTTGCTTATTAGCTTGACTTAGTTACCCTTCTTGTGCTCTTCTTCTATCTCTTGTACATATTGTGTAGGTTTTTTCTTAGTTTCTTTAGCTTCTTTTTCTCTTTGTCTTGGGTAGTGTTCGTTTATTGTCTTTGCCTAGTGCCCATAAAGCACTAGGTGTTCTCACGTTTGCCCTAGTGTGTAGTGTATGCCTAGGAGTGGAGGCGATTTCTTTCTCTTCAATCCAGAGCCGGAAAGACTCTTTAGAGCCTTTCGCCAACGGACAATTGGCCGGGTTAGAATCTCTCAACCAAGTGCTAGTAATACCACTGAAGAACAAGCCCAAGGATCCGACTTTATCGAGCAACCTCAAGGCAATACCGAAGGGCTTCATAAATCCTTTTGGTACTTCTCAACCTAGTTCTCCATCAACATCTACATCAACACCATCTACACCGTCCTCTCCCGCATATCCAATAATGCCTAAGTTCTCTTCTTATTCAACCTTTACGGAAGACGTGTTGCCCGGTCCAACCGCTTTACCGAAGGCATATACCGGCAATTTTGTGGCTAAGACTCAATTCATCCAATTGGTCGAGCGAAGCCAATTTAGTGGGTTACCAACCGAAGATCCTCATCAACACATGGAAACCTTTTCGGACTATTGCGATGCTATCTCACAAACGGGAATAACCCAAGACCAAATCCAGTGGGTACTATTTCCTTTCTCTTTGATCGGTAAAGCAAAGCAATGGTTCAAAGGGTTAGACAAGGCGACTCTTGGTGTTGATACTTGGAAGAAGCTAGCATTTGCTTTTAACAACAATTCTATCCCACGGAGAAGACAAATCTATTGAGAGCTTCTATCACGGGATTCCAACAACGTGATGAAGAAAGCCTCTACGAAGCGTGGGAAAGATTCAAAGCCTTGATCCGCTCTTGTCCTCACCATGGTTTATCACAATGGTTCCTTGTTCAACAATTTTGGAACGGGTTATATGAAGACTCAAGGGCCATACTCAATATGGGATCGAATGGAAGGTTTACCGAGGTGGATGATGACCAAACTTGGTCAAGAATCGAGGAGATGGCGGTACACAACTCTCAATACTCAAGGCCTAGGAAGGCGAATCGAGGAGGAAGGCACGAGATCGATGCCATTACACAACTAAGCATTGATCTTGGAGCTCAACTAAAAACCCACATGGAATCTATTGACAAGAAGCTCCAAAGCCATTTTGATCAAGGTCAAAGTGCAAGTGCCTCCCACCAACATTCCATTCAACAAGTTAATGCTTTGGGAGTTGTATCTCCTACATCTTATTATGGGATATGCGATACTTGCGGGATAGTGGGACATGAGCCTTTACATTGTCGTGGTAGTATTGAGCAAGTGAACGCCTTTCAAGCGTTCAAGCAAGGTGCTCCCTATCCCCATATGTTTCAAGCTTCCCAAACAGTTCCCCAACAACAATCTCCACAACACCGTCCATATGTGCCACCTCCCTTAAGGGATAACAATCAAAGCTACCCAGGTTATATAGGCAACCGAAGGCCATTCAACAATTTCAAGCAACATAACCAAGGTACCTTCAACAACAATCAAGGGTTCCAACAAGGGAACTTCAATCAAGGTGGTTTCCAAGGGAACCAACACTCCCAAGGACATCATAACTACAACCAAGGTAACAATCAAGGCCTTAATCAAGGTAACTCTCATGGGTTCCAAGGGAACCATCATCAACAACAAGGATCTCAAGGTACTCAACATGAAAGCAAGCAAAGGAGTCGGTCTCCTATTCATGATTATGGCATTCCTCTAGCCATCACAAACACTCCTCATAACCAACAATCTCCCCCTCGGGATTTCGACATGCAAAAGTCAATGTTGGACATGCAAAAAAATCAATTGGAGACACAAAGAACACAACAAGAAATTATTGCTCAACTTCAAAGGGATAACTTGGCAAGAGATGCGCATATGAAGATGCTCGAAACTCAAATAGCTCAACTTGCTTTGGGTAGCTCTCCAAGGCAAAAGGGGCAACTACCTCCTCAAGGTGAAACGGCGAAATTTGAGCATGTGAATGCTATTACCTTGAGGATTGTTTCATCTTATAACTCCCCCTTACCCCCTAATGAGCACGTACCAATGAAAGAAGTTGTGTCTCCAATAAAAGAAGATCCAAGCTTGGGAAATCCAATGGAGGAGCAAGTTTTGTGGGAGATTGAGAAACCCCAGAAGACAAGCTTCCCCCACTTCAAGGAAAAGACAAGAGAAAAGGGAAAATGTCATTTGAAAAGTCCAACCTTAATGGGCAAGACAAGGTGCATATCAAGTTGCCTTTCCCAACAAGGCAAATGAAGACCAAGGTGGATGTCCAATATGACAAGTTCCTCAATATTGTGAAGAAATTGGATGTGAGTGTCCCATTTACCGACCTACTTAACCAAATCCCGGCATATGGAAGATTCATGAAAGAAATCTTGGCTAGGAAGAGATCCGTCGACAAGGAAGAGACCATAACATTCACAAGAGTGGTGAGCCAGCTTATTCAAAGTTCTACGCTTACCAAGTTGAAGGATCCGGGTAGTTTCTCGATCCCGTGCACCATAGGCAACTTCAAGATTGAGAGAGCACTATGTGATTTGGGTGCGAGTGTAAGCATCATTCCCTATTCCATTTGTGAACGACTTGGGATGAAGGAGCTCAAGAGTACTTCCATTACACTCCAAATGGTCGATAGTTCCCTCAACCAACCTTTGGGGATGTTGGAAGATGTGCCAATAAGAATCGGGAAGTTCTTCATTCTGGTCGACTTCCTTGTGCTTGACATGCCGGAAGATGCTATCACTCCCATTATCCTTGGGCGCCCATTTCTACATACCGCCGGTGCTACGATTGATGTGAAGAACGGTAGGATCACATTTGAGTTAGGCGAAGAAAAACTCGTGTTTGACCTCCAAGGCAACACCTCGCCTACTAATGATGAGTCTTGTAAAATGATCCACGCCGTGAAAGACATCGGTCTAGGGGATGGGTCGAGTAAAAGCTTGAAGAACAACTTCTATGGAATTGAGGATGATGACTCCGAGCTTGAGGCGGATAAGTGCCCGTATCATGAGTTTGAAGACAAGTGCCATGACAAGAAGAAAGATGAGCCTCCCTTGGGGCCACATGAAGATAGATGGACGTTTGGGTATATACCGAAGGATCGCAACTACAAGTTCAAGCCCTTGAACTTAGTAGATCGGGATGCCTCGGGAACGTCGAGGATAGGATGTGATGATCCTTGGAGTGGAGGTTGGTATTCCATTAGCTTGATCGAGGATTTCTCGAGAGCCTTCGACTTGTTTCTTCGTGCCCTTGATGGAGATGGAGTTGGCCAAGTGTTGTTAAAGAAATGAATGAAGAATGCACCATCCTTTGGTTTGACGGAGTTCCAAAAGAACCGTCCTATTGTATATATTTCTTTCTTGTAATACTTTTAGGTTTTGTGAAATTCTTGTAATTTGGTATTTTGATGAGTGATGTAAGGGAGGGATTTTGATGAATGTTTTGAGCCCATTTGATAGGTGTGAAGTGAAGAAGATTCCTAGAGAGGAGTGGTTATTGTTAGAGCTTGGATTGTGCGAAAGGGAGTCGGTTTTTGAAGCTTGGGACAAGCTTTTGGAGTTATTGAGGGGTAGAAGACTCTTCCCCGCCGAGAAGAGTGCATCCCGACCGGGAAGGATGACCCATCCCGACCAGGAAGGAGTCATCCCGATCGGGATGTGGGTGCCAAAAGTTGGGTCTTCTGGAGTGTCATCCCGACCGGGAAGGGAGCTTCCCGACCGGGACAGCCATGTCATCCCGACCGGGATGGTCCCATGCTCCTCCTTTTGCCTCTCCTTTGTCATGTGAGCCCACCCAACCACTTTATACCCCCTCCCAACCTCCCTACCTATCCTAGCCCTTATCATATGACCCCTACACTTCATATACACACATTCACCTCATTTTCACTTCACTTTACACCGACTTTCACATCAAATCCCACCTCCTTATACCTTTGTACTTCAACCATGCGGCCTAATCAAGAATGAAGAGGAATAACGACGACGAAGACTAGCTATGTGCCGTTATCGAACTTTGAGACGATGGAGTGAGTGAGTTGCTAACCGATCGGTACGACAACTATCCTTTCTTTTTCGTCTTTTATAGCTTGTCCTCCTTTGTTTGTTCCCTTCCCCTTATACACTTTTGTGTCATGGTGGCCCTCGAGGCCTTGGTAATTGTTGCTCCCGATTCTCGATGACGTGACTACATCGAGAGTCATTGAAAAATCCAAATTTACAAGATTTTCATCCTTTTTCTTTTTGTAGGATTTAGTCGGATTTGGGCGGAATCTGGGCTAGGTGACTTGATTACACCTAGTCCTCCCCTCCCATTTCCTTTTATTTCCTTCTTTTTTATTTCTTTCCCCATCCATATCTTTTCTCGTCTCGGCCCATGGTGACTTGACTACGCCCCGGCCGGACACATTCTACCTTTTTCTTCGCTTCATTTTTATTCCTTAGCTTTATTTTCGTAGTTTCTTTTCTTTTCTTTTCTGGTGTCTCCACACACTACGATCGAGCATGAGGACATTGCTCGGTTTAAGTGTGGGGGAGACATATTCTATCGTAGTTAGTTTTATTTTCGTAGTTTTTTCGAAACTTCTTTAAAAACCCTAAAAATTTGAAATTTTTCCCAAAAATCAAAAAGATTTTCTTTTGTGTCTTTCTCTTTTTGTGTCATGGTGTCGTACTTTTGTTGTGTTGTGTGTGTTTGCCTCCCTTTTTCCTTGTAGGTCGCCTAATCATCGTTGACTTTGGAAGGCTTTCAAGACATCCGGTAACGCCTTTCTATCCCTTTTTCCTCTTTATCTCTTGTGGAGTGTGGAGGAGATTTGTGATGATGTGTGCTCGGGTGGAGCTTTGTGAAGATTTGTGGTTGATTGGTTGCTGACTTGGAAATGTGGGGTGGTGTATGTTTTCTTTACGTGTTTGTTTTGTTTTGTCTTGTTTTGTTGCCTTTGCCTCTTTTTCTTCTGTTTTTGTCGTGTCTTTGTTTTGTGGTGTGTACTTGTGTCTAGTGTGTAAACGGTTTTCGAAAACCCGGTTTTGAGGCTAGTGTGCAAGTGTTTACTTTCCCTTTCTAGTATTATGAATCGAGTCTTGGACTTTAGTCTAGTAGAATGACCCTAAATCAATGATTTCGTTGGTTTCTTACCTTGAGTCCACCTAGCTTACTAGGGATTTACTACGGGATTTGCATTTTGACCATTATGACCACCCATGGTGTGAAAAGGCCTTGGTTGCCGAGTCCCGTCCCTTAGGTGACCTTGTTTGAAATTGTTTGATTAGTCCAAGTTTCTCCTCTTTTTGTGGGTTTGAAGGGAAGGGCCCATCCCGACTTACCCATTTCCCCTACCATCTACACATTTTCCACAAAATAAATTTGCAATTTGTTGAAATCTCTCGTTCTTAGTTGCAAAAAGAAATGCCTACAACTCAAATCAAGCCAAAAGGGCAAAGAGAAGAAAAAGAAAGAAAATGAAAGAAAGAAAAGAATGAAGAAAAAAGAAAAGGCACAAAAAGCCAAAAAGAAAATACAAAAGATGAAAAAAAAATGGCATAGCAACACACAAAAAGCAAAAATGCAAAAGAAAGAAAATGCCAAAGAAAACCATCTCACAAAAAGATTCTCACCCTCTCAAAATAAGCCTTTTTCCGATCGTTACCGTGAAGAGCCTACCAAAGGACCGAGTCCCTAGGAAGGATGATAGCGGTAATGATCGGTCTTCCCTCATTTTGCAAACCTTATCCACCTTTTTACTTGGACTAGTTAGGCGGTTCTTAAACATGCGACGACCCTCTTGGCACATCGCTAAAGGGGGCGGGGTCTCAATTACCTACAGTGTCAACTAACACCGTGGTTCATCCCTTTTCCATCCCGCCGATCGTCCCGTAGTACGTTCTTAGAAGGTTAGGAGGAAACTAGGTAAGTTAGCAACGTTTTTGTTGCTTTGTCGTCATACTATTAGGGTTTTGTCCATTTTGGTTTGTATTGCTAGCTTGGGAACGTCGTTACTTGCCTTGAGTCCTTAACCGGTGCTTCTTTCACCGCTTTGTAGAGGGAAGCGGTATTTGTTTCTTCTTGGGTGCAACCGTTTGTTTGTTCATTTTTTTTATGTTTGTTTGTTTGTGTGTTTTTGTGTCCGGTTGCATCCACAGTTTTGTCGCAAGACCTTACTTGCCTTGCGGAGTGCACTTTTCCTCTAAGTGTACTCGCGTGAGTTGAAAGGGCGGTAGGGTGCGCTAATACTCGCTCGGCTAGTTTAGTAGTTAGTTTGTGCTTACTCGAGGGCGAGTAAGGGTTAAATGTGGGGGAGTTGATAAGTGTAGTTTGTAGTTTCTAATTTGTTGTGTATTGGTCCCATTTTCCTTGTAGAATCGCTCCTTGGGAACGGTTTATGGGCTACTTATGCTTCCTCTAGTTCGTTTCAGGTTCCCGAGACCATTCATGAAGAATTGGAACGATTCCGACTCGTTTCATACACTTTTTGGAGCCAATGAAGTGAAAGAATGATCACTCGATGCCTTTGATTCGATCCCGAGACCTTGGGACCCAATACCGAGCCCCTAGGACTCGATCCCGAGCCCCGAGAATCGATGAGAAACCCACGAGAGTCAATGAGGGACCTTAAAGATCATATTGGAGGCCTACAAGACCCATCCCCGTCGGGAAGGACCTCATCCCGTCCGGGATGAGGTGCACAAATGCGAAGGGTTCTGTTTTGGGTCCGTCCCGGTCGGGACCATGCCGTCCCGGTTGGGATCACTTCGTCCCGGTCAGGATGACCCTGCTGTAGCCCGTGTTTGATTCTTTTCTTCTCCTTCATTCTTGTAACCTTATAAATACTCCTCCCTTGTATTGTTTAATCATCTTACATTACCCTAGACTCTCTTAGGCCTCTCTACAACATTCAAACCCTAGATTTAGTGTTCCTCTTATTAGTTTAATCTTCCTTTAATCTTTAGTTAATCTTTGTTTAATCTAGTAATTAGTCTTGTATTAAGGAGATTCTTGAAGACTCTTCCAAGCTTGACAACCTTGGAGATTTGTTTGGGTTTCTTATTAATTCAAGTTCTCATATTTTTCATCCTCTTGTAGTTGGTATTATCTCTTTTATCTTGTTCTTTGTTTATTCATCAAGTTTGAATCTTTACATATTGTTCATTGTTCTTGTTTGTTCATTATGGATGTTTTGATTATTATGTCTATTCCTCTTGTTAGTCTTAGTTTTAATTTCATTATGAGTGAGTAGATTCCTTGTGGGGTTAGTATGGGGATTAAGTGTGGATTATGGGTGATTAGGGTTGATTGTGGGTAAAGGTGATTCCTTTGTTGCTAGTCACTTATTGGGCACACTATGTGTTTGTTGTATTGCTTGTGTGGGTAGTAGTGGCCAATGCTTCTCATACTTGTTCTCTTCTTCTCATTGTGTATTCGATTTGTGGTTGAATGTTTGTGTTTTGAGTAGCATCTAACATGAATGTTCGGGTCTAGTCTTAGACACGAGAGTGCGGACTTTGGCTTTGGCGCGAGAGCGCAAACCGACCTTAGTAACTAAGTAGCACCTACACCCTTGATTACCCAATCATCCTACTACACTTATGAACCCGACCTAACCCTACTCCTTTCCTTATTTGATTCATCCTTTTTGTTAGCTATCATTCCTCTAGTTCATTGTTTAGTTAATCTTAGTGGTTTCTATTAGTTCATATTATTTCTAGTCCATTGTTAGTCTAGTTCATGCCTCTTTAACCATCATAGTTTGTCAATTATCGTCTTCTTTGTGTTTGTTTGTGTGACTTAGCCTTGTTTCTAGGTAGACCTAGTCTAGACACCTATAACTGTCTCCGTGGACACGACCCGACTTACCCTAGCTACCGTTAGGATTAGTTGTACTCTACTTGACGGTGGGGACCCACGGCAAATCCTACCATCATTAATGATTTCGAAATTGCTTTTGATTTTGTTAACTGGATGATTTTGTCGAATCAGGTATAAATATTGTGTTATTTGTACTCGGTTCTAAATTTGATACTCGTCGTATCCCATATTCGGTCATTGAATCGATATGAAATAGTTAGAGCGAGATAAAAATTGTTATAAGTCGTTTTAAATTAACTATCGCGATATAAATAGATTTCCTCCGCGTTTAATAATGCCGTAATTCTAACGAATTGTATGACAATTATTTTAGCATCAATAGAAACCGCGTTGGTTAATTTATTTGACTAAACCGTTGAAATTTGATATCCAACTATTGAGTTGGTATCGAATCTGACGGATCGACACTTGAATTAAATAAACTCGACTTGATTCCCTCGGCTTTTCCGACATCGTAACGAATCCCTAGGGATTATGTGATGTCGGATCCGCGTCAACGGGTTTCGACCCCTAAAAAACACTTGTTTCGAAAAAGGTTTTAGGAAATCGATGAAGTATGCGATTAATGATAATAATGTGAACGAAATAAAAAAACTATTGTTTAAGTTGACTCGTTTCAATAATTAAGTGCTAGGGTGTCGGGATAAGCAACCGGCAACGCTGTGTGCAGTATACTTGTATATTCGGGTTTCCTTATTCCGACATCCTTCGCACTCGACACAAATCCGCGAGTATTTGAATGTTTTATATTAATAATACTATCGATATTAGAATGCGATAATAAAGTAAATAAAAAAACAAAGAAAAAACAAAGAGAAGGAGGAAGATGACGAGAGGGAGAAGAGAAGGGGTTTTTGCACCCTCAACCTATATGTTTCTTATGCTCGGACGGAACTCGTAGTGACGGCTTGCACGGGAGTATCGAGTATGTAGGCTAAGTTGTGGTGGTTAGGGTTCGAATTCCTAAGCGCTAGGGTTAGGGTTCGTGTGTAGTATTGACTAGGCTTCGATTAGGGTTTGCTTAGGGTAGAATTAGGGTTGCAATAAACTGGTGAATTTGTGTGTTGCATGGGGTGTATATATAGGCTAGGCCAATGTACCCCGCACTACTAGAAAATATGCCAAAGAAATCATGTAAAAAGACCCTAAGACACCATTTTGTATATGATTTCCAGGTCAAAGGTGTCTTAGGGTAAGAAACCATGTGAGTAAAATGGTTTCTTTGCTTATGTTTTAGAAATCAATTTTAAGGGATTAATGGTTTCTTTGGTCCATGAAAAAAACACCATCTGACAGAGATAAATGGTGTCTTATCTAAACTTAATAAACCATTCAATGTACTTAAATGGTTTCTTTGATTTCCCTTAATAAATCATTTACCACACTTAAATGATTTCTTTAACTACTAACTTAATAAACCATTTAATACTCTTGAATGGTCTCTCTCTCTATATATATATAATTAAAATGCACTTGGATACTCATTTTTCTTAGTATCCGACGTAGACACGTATTTCCGCAAAATATCAAAAATATAATTTTTTTTATTTTCTAGAATATGTTCAAAAATTTCAATAAAATATACGGAGTATATGGTTAATATTCCCTACAAAAATGAGCACTACTCCATTATTATTTCTAATTAATCTAAGTAGTTACTACATCAAACAACTTCTTCTTGGTTCTTGAGACCAAATTTAATCCATCTTCGGCGCCCGCATCCATGCTATTTCAAGAAGCTGATCATTTTCAGCGTCATCGACTTTTATATTAATGATCCGAGCACGTTTAAATCTAAACATGACAGAACCTGAGTCTGCCATCTTGTCACTACAGTTCTTCACCACTTCTCGGATAGCTGCCACAAATCTGGTTAACTTGTCTGTTGAAACCTCAACTACAAATTTTACCCCAGCATGTCCATAAACCTGATAAATTCATAAAGCAATAAGTTATGCCTAATCATTAAATCCTAAAATTGATGGAAAGAAAAAAAAAACTATCACAAAACCATATAGTTGAAGTAGACAAAGAGGCCACAAACCTCATAATATTTCTCGATATAAGCCTCCTGCCCCTTCTCTGATGCTCTCTTAATATTTCATTCAATGATATCCTTAGGGACGTCAAGCTCCCTGGCCTCCTGTAGTGTGGCATGAAGAAGAGAATTGGACGCGGGATTAGTACCTCATTTCTTGATTCTGAAGTGTTCTAATTGAACCAAACATATAACAAAAGAAGTTGTTAGAGAATAACAACAATTATGTACCTCGAGGACAGCAAGTCGAGTAAATGGTTGCACTAGAAAATGTTAGAAAGAATTCATGACCAAAGTGGAGCAATTTTCTATACTACTTTAAAATTGACAGTTGAAGGGAACAAATGACAGTTGAAGGGAAAATTGTTCGGGCTTTACATCACTTGCTTAATCCATCCCAATGACTGCATATCTATCAAATGCATTCAATCGCGGGCTTTGATAGATGTGGAATTGAAATGAAGGCAATAAAAATGGGGAGGGATTAACCGATAATCCATTAAAAACACTCTTAAGTGATGACTTCATCATGATTCTTAAACCATCACCATAGTCATCATTTAATCAGCAAAATAAACCCATATCATCGTAATCGAACAATAAGAATACGGTAATTCGTCACACGGTGATCAAAATACCGCTCACAAAAACTAAGAACAAACAATTGAACAAGAAAACACAATAATAAGGGTGTAACGAGTGAAAACAGCGAGCTGAACTAAGTCATTCTGGATTTTTTTATCCCTTTAAATCATAGAGTAAGCATGTTATAAATCATAGAGTAAGCATTTTTTTTAGTGACTAGGATTATCGTATTCCTTAAGCTATAAGTGTGCACTCCTGAAACTTCTTAGCAATTTCTGCATTTTTATCTTAAAGAGTGGTTATGACTTCATTTGTGTTTTCTTACTTGGACCTTTCTCACAATATTTAGTTTTATATTTCCTGGGTTTCCATCGAATTTTCAATTGCAGATAATAGAATTAATAATGCCAACATATTGGTAGTCCTCCTATAGCAAACTTGTTGAAAAAGCATTCCTATTACAACACTTTAGTTACGTTCTATAGACTATAAGCTATGTGACATACAGAATATAAACAGGGGACTTAATATGCATTATAGTCTCTTATATGGAATTGTGCACGACCTGTTGACGTAACTGTATCTTGTAGCATCCGCCTCACTAGTTTTCTAGGTGAAGTCTCAAGAACTAGGGCTCAACTCAGACTGTTGGGAGTCCAATGAAAGATTTTGGATCAGTATCCATTTCAATGTTTCGGATCCGAGATTTAGGAGTAAATATCCAAAAAAATCCCCACTCCCGCGTTGGTCCTTAGACTTGTCTGTTCCATAAATGAAGCCTAGAAATTAATCATGAAAATTGACATTTGGCTCCACGTCTCCAATAGATTTGGAAATGTCTGAGCATCATTACATGACATACATCAAAGTTACAAGATAATCCTTTTCATATGTAATACTCTGAACACCGAATCTCAAACACAACATATCTGTAGACATGTTTTATACTCTCCAATAGATTTACCAAGTTTCATGATTCATTCAGCACAAAGATCAATCACAAAACCATCAAAAGTGCAACAAGCCAATATATAATGCAAAATCAAAACAGGTTAGAATAAACTACAGGAACTTATAGAACACTTATTTCACTTGTAATTCACTGAGCTCCCTCTGATTCAAATCTATCTAAATAATAGTCTGTCTCAATCACACAACTTGGATAATACAAACATCAACAGAACTTGGATATCTACTACAATTAATCGATCGATTAATTAGAAGATCAATTACCGGAGAGGATTAAAACTAATTACACAACAATTTATCATACAAAAAATCAACCCCAATTACTGCAATTCATCGAATCAAACCCTAATCACAACACCAACATCAAATCACTACGCATTACAAAACCATTAGGCATACCTATTATCCGTCTTACGATTAAAATCATCACACAACAATTCATCCAACGAAACAAAAATTGCGTCGAGAATTAATCAAAACAAAAACAATTGAAAAAAGCAATGAATAACCTTCGAAGGATCGACTTTCTAGAAGTTTTTGACGACAGAGAGGACACGATCGGTAACCCGACTAAATAAGTTTTAAGGCGAAATTACACCAAACGAAACATCAAACAAGGATTGAAAAAGAACATACAAGTAGTCGGCGAGAGGAATCACGGCGACAGGTGATTGCCGGTGAGAGGCTGAGAGTCGGAGTGAGAGGCGTCAAGCCGTCAATGTGGGATTTGGGGATAATCGCGTATGGCCGAGTAGAGAAATAAAAATAAATACGAGGACTATTTAATTTGTTGGATTTCAAGTTATTAGAAATCATTAGTGTTAATTGGAGTCTTTGATACTACACTGCATTTAGTAAGAAATCATTTATTCAGGAAATGATGTTTTTGCTATTAGACTAATATTGTAAGAAATCATTTATTGGAAAATGATGACTTTAGTATTAGAGTACACAGGTTAGAAATCACTTGTTTGAAAAATGGTGTCTTTGTGATTAGATAATAAACCATTTATTTGGGAGAATCGATTTCTTTAATCAAAGACATCATTGATCATACTTAAATGGTTACTTATTAATGATTCCTTTTGAGTTTATTCTAGTAGTGCCGGTTAGGGTTGCTCGACCGAGTAAGTGGCTGACTCGGTCGAGTGGCCCATTGTGCCAGCAGTCGGGCTCAAACAAGGGCCCACTCGATGGAGTGGGCTGAGCACTCGATCGAGTGGCTCAGCTGGGTCGCGCGGGTCCAATGTTTTGGATCATGGCTTTGTTTTTTGATGGGTTTTGTATTTGGGCTGCTGTTTTGTATGTTTGAATGGCTGTTTTTATGTGTTTTGGAAACGGCTTTGACCGGGGTTGACCCAATCGCAAAAAGTCGGTTTTATTTCCGGTGTCGGTTTTGGCCCAAATTACTCTTGTTTGACTCAAAACGGTCCACTGGGCCTGGATTTGTGGTCTGTTTTATGAGATTTACACTCCATAAGTGCTTAAGCCAACAACTAATGGTTTTGAGCCCATATCCGAGCGCGTAGAAACACGTTAGCGTCCGATCATCATCGGGTGTTTTTTTGGAAACTGCTATAGACACCTGGCAGTCAAAATGCGGGTGTCTACAGTACCTAAATACTTTCATTGAACTTTTCTATGCATCTCCGATCGAGTTAACCCAACCAACTATAATATTGTTATTAACTTTTGACCTGACGATTCAATACTTATACGAGTAGATGTAAGGTTGGATCTGCTGGGAGCAAGAGAACGACTTCACCAGGATCGTATAGAAGGAAGACTCTTAATATGATGAACCTATTCAAAGTTGATCTATAAGGAAATCACCAAGAAGCATAGAGTTCAGAAACCTGATCAAGGACCATATCATCAAAAAAGACCTACGAGATCAACGTGCGAACCTTGGACTGGAGCGTCGTTAACCTAGTTTTTGTTTTTGTTTTGCCTGAGCACTTGCCGACCTTATAATACTTTTAGGACTCGGAACCTTAAGTCAAGTTACCAGTGTGTGTCATACGCGTAATCCTCTTTGAGCAGTAACCAATCGTGAAACATAGCCCATTGTTTTCCATCCAAAATCTTAATCACCTTGTTATGACAAAAAGAAAATACCTTTTAGGATAGGTTGGGAGATGTTCGAGATGTCATTATTACCTTGTATCTGTGGAATTATGTGTTCGAAAGAAGTACGAGAACGATCATTGATCAAATTATTTGAGGATTTCCTTTATTGACTTCAAAAGCTATTTTGGTGAATAGATTGTAAACAAGCCTTAGCAGATCTCTAGAAATTTCACGATTGGCTGATTTATAACCAATAATTTTGGGAATCCCTAAGAAAACTGTATCTATTTTGGTGACTTCTTTCTGTTTTGGATGATGGATGATAATATTACAACCCCAAATGTTGTAATGATGACAGGCACTTCAAAACCCACTGTAACACCCGCTATTTTCCTATCACTTTTATCCTTTCCACTATTACTTCATCATAACTCTATCACGTTTCGGCATTCTGTTTCATCATTTTTCCAAGCTTTATTTTTATTTTTTAAGTCAAATAATATTTACTTTTATTTTAAAAGATTTTAATTATATTAAACCTATTTATTTGATTTTTATCGTAAAATATTTATCTATTCGCGAGAAATTCTATTTCTCTACGATTAACGTTTTAAGCTTGGATTTAAATTATTTCTTTTCCCAAAAATGCCTTAACACATTTATATAATAGTTTCAACTGTGAAATATTTTATTTATGAAAAAAATTAACCGTTAATGATTTTATTACGAAATTTCGTAAATAATTATTTTCCAACGCGAGGTTTACTCGAATTGCTTTGAAATACCTTTAACTATTTTACGATTCTTCTTTTTATCAACTTACAAATTATTTGAGACATTTTTCCCCATGATTTGGACCGACCAATCTCTTTGTCATACACTTACTATGTTTTTCTTTATATGTTCCATTTTATTATGTTAAAACTTAAATAGATAATTCTTTTTATTTCCCATTTATTTGATGCTTTATGAACAAATTCTTCATGCCCCATGCTCTTTATTTGGCTGGTGCATCTAGCCTAAGTATTCCCTTGTTTTAATCAAAAATTTATTTGGCATTCATTCATAAGAGACCATCCATTTCTTACATTCATTTTTTCCTTAAACAACAAAGAAAATACTCTTCATTTCCTCCATATTGGCCATATTTTAGCCATATTTTCCAGCCAAATTTTGTCCCTAATTGATTCTTGATCGTCTCATTTTCATCTCCGAATTAATCGTTATTCCGATCCTTCCGTTAAGGTAATAATCGATGTTGTATTCGACCATTATTTACCTTGATTTTTCCTAGTTTTCTCATGGTATTTTTCTACCATGATTTTCGTGTATGGTAGGTTTTATGGACGATCCTAAGGCCGACGAGTATATTATCGATTCCGATTTAGACTAGAGGTAACGTCGATGTTACTCGGTATTGCATGATTTTAATTGTGTATTTGCATGTATATTTTTATATTTTATTTTTGAAAATATATGTATGTCATAAAATCTGGAAAATTTTTAAAAGTTCAAAATTTGCGTGTTTCGGTATTTTTATCACTTTTACGAGATTAACGATTAAATCGTCATATTAATTTGTAAAATCGTAATATTCGGCCTAAACATGTAATATATGTTTATATTCTGTAAAAATGATGTTTTTAATGATTTTTAATAATTTAGTATTTTTCTGATATTTTAGTTATTGATTATTGAATTATTACCGTTTACGGACAAAAACGATTAAAAGCCGATTTTTAGTTCTAGTACTTAAACATTTTATTTTAATCTGATTTTTGATGTGGTGAAACTTTCTGATGAAATAAAACTTTCTGAATTTTATCATAATTTTTCAGAATTGTTAAGTGAATGAATTAATTAATCACTTTAAATCATCGTTTATTGATAAAACCGTGTTTGTCATTTAAATTCTTGATTTCTGGTCTTTGGTTTAAATCTGGAAAAAATATGATTCTGATGATTTCATAATAAAATGTAATTTTATGATTTTTAGTAGCTTAATAAATGTTGGAGCAAGTGTCATCCACAATAGTTCATTGATATATTAAATCTCATGGACGGAATATAATTGGGATAATTAGTACATCGATACTCCACGTCAGTTGATTAACGTAAATTGATAACGCTCAGCTGACTAGAGTTAGACGTTATTGTCGTAAGACGGCAGTGATCAACTGATCTCTTTCGGTCACACCTATAGGATGAGACCCAAGTAGAAAACTAATTATTTGTATTTGATACAGTTAATCAGTTCCTTGCGTATATATTTGATATATGCTTTGTAATGAGAGTTATTTATTGGAGATAGAGTTTAGAACTCAGTCTGATTAAGTTTATTAGTCTATTATACGATAATTGACTGAATAAATTTTACGTCTTATTTTAATACGATTAAATAAGACCTAATTTAGTATTTAAACGTTAATAACTAAATTAGTTGAGGTTTTGTATGCTTTTATGGGTAGAATAATTAGCCATTAATATTTACAAGAAGTTGTAAATTTAGCCAAGTAATTATTATTATGGGACCTATTATATATAGATATAATAGTAATGTACTACTTAAAGAGTTAAGAGTATATTATTTATTTGATGTGATCAATTATATAAGATAATTGATCATGTCACACATAAGCATTTGTATGTCAAATGGCAAAAATAATATGGACCCATTATGCATGCAAATAAAATAATGCAATGGTCTTCTCTAATTTAGGGGTGACCGGTTTTGGGAGCCATTTAAGGGAACATTTTTGTTCTCATTTGACATCCATTTTCATTCATTAGTTTTTGCATGACTTCTTCTCCAAAACTCTCTCTCATACTAATATTCATCTTTATTACTAAAGTAGTAATATTCATAATATTAGTATAGGTTCATCACTACTATTATCTAGTTAATAATAATAGTGATTATTTGGGTTGAATCTTGGTGCAACTAGAAAGAGATCTTCTACTTTGGAGATTCAAGATTTTGGAGGATCATCCATACTAATATAAGCTCAAGAACAATAAGAAAAGGAGAACTTTATTTTTTTTACATTCATCATATGTTTAAGGACATATTTGTAAATTTTTGAAATTTATTTTGTCCTTTTGGGACGCTTATTGTTTTTTATTGGATAAAAAATGGATAAACATGCATTTATTTGTTCCAAATTTATTCGAAATTTTTGTGGACAAAATTTTGATTTTTTGAGTTCCTGGAAATGTTCCAGAATGTACAAAAATTTTTATTTTTATTTTTGGGTGTTTTATGATTTAATTTGAATTTATTTCATAAAATTGACCATTTACCGATCAAATTAGCAAATTAAATCAATTCAAACTAATTTTCTATATTTTTCAAATTAGTGGAGACTAATTCTTGAAATTCCAAATTGGTTTGGAAAAATTAGCTTGAGCTTAATTGAGAATTAAGTGTTGATTAATGATTTTTAATGGTTAAAAATCGATAAATTCCATAAAAATCGAGCTAGGATGAACTTGATAAATTATAGGGCGATTTTGGCATGATTTTTACAGCATTTTATTTATTTTAATGTTTTTGAATGAATGAATGTCATTTATTGATTATTTTGCAAGATTGTACCTAGTATGGCCTAGTCTTTTAATCGGTATTACCCGTAATGAAAGAGAATATCGATTTGGTTGTAATTAATTGCGATCTCGTATCGCCCGTTTGTAATAATTAATAGTTTTATTTATACAAATGTATAATAAGAATGCTATGTATTCATTTGTATCATTTGTAATTAATTATTATGAAGACGGAGATTACCCAAGACGGTGGACAAAAGACGGTGCCTTTTGGAGGTGTTCCTTTGAAGATGCCTGGGACCAAGGAGTTGGTTTCCGATTTTGTAATAGTCTAGTTAATTAGATTAGCTAGATGGCCATACTAGGATTTATTTTGTTTGATGCTTGCTTTATATTCGCTCATGCCAAAATTGCCAATCATGCATTTTATTTATCGATTGTCAATTCACCAATTTACGTAATCACCAACTTAGTTCACTTATAAGTGATTAGTAACTTAATATTGACAAGACCTCTCACATGCATAGTAACAATTGAGATTAAGCCTTACCAATTAAAGCACCTATGAACCCCTTGTTCATTAGGGCAACCACAACGTGGACCCTTTTTACCTTGGGTAAGTAGGGTGATAAGATTACATGCCAAGATTGGGTTGGACTCAACGAGATAAGAGTTATTTTGGGGCTAGGAGATGGATTTGGTTGAAATCCGTCAACCGAGAGTTCTAGAGTAGAATTGGTCGAGTAATGACTTACCGTTTTTACATAAGGATTGCATGCGATGTTAGTTCTTATCTAAATGCGGGTCTCGGAATCACTTATATAATTTCGTGAGGGGTCATTATATGAGTGACTTGTTAAAATTGTTTTACAAGTAAATTATATAACAATGGATGTTAATATTTCCTAAATTTTGTTGTAGTATTTATAATTCGCTATGGCTACCAATGCAACCATTCAACTCGGAAAGGATTCTTGGCTTAGGTCCGTTATGGACAAATGTATCTTGAAAGACGATGGAAGTAATTTCATCGAGTGGGAGTCTACCATAAAAGGTGCGGCGTTGTCAGACAACGTCCTTCGTTACTTGAACGAGCCACCACCCAATGAACCCGGTCCTAGAGCCACCGCGGCACAAAGGACCGCCTACGAGGAGTTTTTGAAGATATCTAACGATATCAAGAATGTCTTGATATGGTCAATGTCTCCAAAACTCAAGCTTCAATACATTACCCTTAATGCATATGAGATATTCTCAAGGGTTACTACGGCTTTTTCTCAATCATCCGACATCCGTCAATATGAAGCTATGATGAAGTTCTTCGAGAGTAAGCTAGAAAAGGGTCAAAAAGTTGCCCCTATGTGCTCAAGATGATTGAGCATATTGACACTTTAGAGCATCTAGGGTGTAGCATTCTCAAGAAGCTTGCGATAGGTCGCATTCTTCACTCCTCCAAGTTCTCCCAAATTAGGGTGAGCTACAATATGCATGGCATGGACAAGAGTTTCCAAGAGCTTCATGCACTCCTCAACCAAGCGGAGAGGGACATGGAGGCTAGTGGGAGTGAGAAGAGAGACATGCTCTCCATGAAAATGAAGAATCTCAATCTTGGGGTTCAAAAGGGTAAAAACAAGGGTAAGACCAAATTCAAGAGACAAGGAAAAGACAAGAACAAAGGGAAAGCTATTGAGAATAGCAAACCTAAGGCTAAGGTTAACAAACATGCCGACGCCGATTGCTATTATTGCAATGGCAAGGGACATTGGAAGCGCAATTGTCCCAAATATTTGAAAGATTTGAAGAACAAGAAAGACGAGAGTGAGACTCCGTCAAGTATTGTTCTCACTTCTCTCTATATGATAGACATTAACTATACTTGCACTTCCACTTGGGTATTAGATACCGGATGTGGTTCTCACCTTTGTAATCATTTACAGGGGCTGAGGAACGTGCGAGCACTAGCCAAGGGTGATGTGGACCTACGCATGGGAAATGGAGCTAGAGTAGCCGCTATATCCGTAGGCACTTATGTACTCACTCTAGCTAGTGGTTTTGAGTTGTATTTGAATAATTGTTATTTCGTACCAACTTTAACTAAGAACATTATCTCCATTTCCGTACTTGATATGGAAGGTTTTTCCTTTATGATTAAGGACAATTGTTGTACTTTTTCATTTAATGACATGGTTTATGGTAAAGTTACGTCTATCGGAGGTATTTATGTTCTAGATAATGTTAATGATATATATCATGTAGAAAGCAAGAAGCTCAAAATGGGTGAACCTAATCAATCCTACCTTTGGCATTGTCGTTTAGGACACATAAACGAACGACGCATAAAGAGACTTGTTTCAACGAAACTTCTCAAACCGTTTGATTACGAATCTAATGGCACATGCGAGTCTTGTTTTTTGGGCAAGATGACTCGTGCTCCTTTCTCAAGTAAAGGAACACGAGCAAGTGAGGTATTGGGCCTTATACATATCGATGTGTGTGGCCCAATGACTATGACCGCTAGGGGTGGTTACAACTACTTCATTACTTTTACCGACGACTTAAGTAGATATGGGTATGTCTACTTAATGAGGCACAAGAGCGATGCTTTTGAAAAGTTCAAAGTGAAGTAGAGAACCAATTGGATAAAAAGATTAAAGTACTACGATCCGATCGTGGTGGTGAATACCTAAATAATGAATTTGATTCACACCTAAAAGATTGTGGCATAGTATCACAATGGACTCCTCCTGGCACACCACAATTGAATGGCGTGGCCGAAAGGAGAAACCGAACTTTATTAGATATGGTTCGGTCCATGATGAGTCTCACTGAGCTTCCAGATTCATTTTGGGGTTTTGCCATTTTGTCCGCAATATTTCACTAAATCGAAGCCCGACTAAAACAGCCAATAAGACACCATATGAGATATGGAAGGGAAGGGTTCCTTATTTGTCGTTTATGAGAATATGGGGTTGTGAGGCATATGTTCAGAACAAGTCTGACAACAAACTCGCACCAAGATCCGACAAATGTCTGTTTGTAGGGTATCCAAAGGAAACACAAGGTTATTACTTCTACAATCGTCACGAAAACAAAATGTTTGTGGCTCGTGACGCTGTCTTTCTAGAAAATGACTTCATTTCTAGAAGACAGAGTGGGAGAAAATTTGAACTTGATGAAGTCCAAGAGCCACAAACCGAAAATGAAGTGGAGGAAAGTGTTCCCTCCTCCTCGGACACGGTTGATGTTCCCTTTGAACCTAGGAAATCCACGAGGGTTAGTCATACTCCTAATCGATACCTTGGTATTGTCGAGGAAGATGCGTTGGACATGTTACTTTGTGAAAGTGACGAACCTACAACCTACAAAGCGGCCATATCTAGTCGTGATTCCGTGCAATGGCTTGAAGCCATGCGATCCGAAATGGACTCTATGCACGAAAACCAAGTGTGGGATTTGGTTGATTTACCTGAAAAGGTGAGATCTCTTCAGTGTAAGTGGATCTTTAAGATCAAGAATGGCATAGATGGACATAAAGATGTCTACAAAGCCAGATTGGTGGCAAAGGGTTTTACTCAAGTTCATGGTCTTCACTATGACGAAACCTTTGCTCCAGTCGCAATGCTTCGCTCCATAAGGATTATCCTAGCGATTGCCGCATTTCATGATTATGAGATTTGGCAAATGGATGTCAAAACCGCCTTCTTGAATGGGATTCTAGAAGAGGAAGTGTATATGACACAACCAGAAGGTTTTGTAGATACATATAATCCTAAGAAGGTATTCAAGCTTAAGAGATCCATTTATGGTCTTAAGCAAGCGTCCAGAAGTTGGAATCATCGCTTTGATCATGTTATCAAACAGTATGGATTTGTTCGAAGTGTCGAGGAACCTTGTTTGTACATGAAGTTTAGTGGGAGTAAGGTAACCTTTCTTGTCTTGTATGTGGATGACATACTTTTTATCGGGAATGACGTTCCGATGCTTGCTTCCGTAAACGAGTGGCTAGGAAAACACTTCCAAATGAAAGATTTAGGAAATGCACAATGCATTTTGGGTATTCGGATCCATAGAGATAGGTCCAAGAGGACGTTGGTATTAAGTCAAGATGCTTATATAGATAAGATTCTTGATAGATTCAAAATGAAAGACTCTAAGAGAGGCTTTCTTCCCATGAGTCAAGGTACCATTTTGTGCAAGTCACAGTGTCCTTCCACACCCGAAGAGATTGAACGCATGAAGTTGATCCCATATGCTTCCGCTGTTGGATCAATCATGTATGTCATGACGTGCACTCGTCCCGATGTTTCGTATAGTTTGAGCATGACGAGTCGTTATCAAGCCAATCCTGGTGAAAGTCACTGGACAACCATAAAGAACATCCTTAAGTACTTGCGAAGGACCAAGGATTCGTTCTTAGTGTTTGGAGGGGATACTGAGTTACGTGTAAGAGGTTACACGGATGCCAGTTTCCAATCCGATCGGGAAGATTTGAAGTCCCAATCCGGCTATGTTTATATGTTCAATGGAGGAGCCATTAGTTGGAAGAGCTCCAAGCAAAGTGTCACCGCGGATTCTACAACAGAAGCTGAGTACATCGCGGCTTCGGAAGCTGCAAAGGAAGCTGTTTGGATTCGTCAGTTTTTGGAAGGACTAGGAGTAGTCCACTCTGTCGAAGATCCTATCACCATATATTGTGATAACAGCGGGGCCATTTTTCAAGCAAAAGAGCCCAAGTCTAGCAATAAGTCTAGACATGTACTTAGGAAATACCACGTGATAAGAGATCTCGAGGAAAGGAAGGAAATCGATATATGCAAGGTTGGGACAGACGAGAACATCGCTGATCCTTTAACCAAGCCTCTTTCAAAGGCTAAACATGATGGTCATGTTGTCGCAATGGGATTGAGAAAAGTCCCAGATTTTCTTTAAGTTATCTAAGATGTAATAATTGGATATTGTAGTAATTTTTACATTTCTGATAATAGCATTCATTGTTCGAGTTTCAATATGAACTCTTTTATTTAGTTTGACTAAAACTTATACCTTGTTCATTCGAATGGATTGTGAGACAATCTTGAACCCTATTCAAGTGAACATTTGAACATGGTATTTTTGCCCCTTGTCACTTAATGAGGTGACGACTCGGAGTGACAAGATTGTAAGTTGATCGATGGTTAGTTCAAGACCATGGGGTCATGGAGATGACTGGTCATTTACATAGGCAGACTGATTGTCACTCTGCCGGGCAGTGACCACAATAGAGTCCCTTATCAAAATAGTTGAGGCCTGGTCGTGGCGGGGATTTCTATTTTATTCCTATGAGTCGATTCTTTAGACTGGCGACCATTTATCTGAGTCGGTGCAGTTTCCAATTGGCTTTGGTTGGTGCCCTAGGTCGTACCGTGAAAGGAGGCTGATGGACATCTTCTGGGTCATGGTGATCTGCATTATACAGTATAAGATGGGTCAACAGGAATTGTCCACCCACGTTGGGTACAAACATCCTTGGGCTACTCGAGGAGAAGTAACTGGAAATGCGTGGCCACGCTCAGAAATAGATCTATGGTAGATTTTCGGGTCAAACAGTTATTCTCCAGATCGAGAAAACCACTCTAATTATAATTAAATCACAAGTGCGACTTGAAAGACACCTTGTGATGAGTGGGAGGATGTGACATCAAAGAGACAAGAGAATCGGTAGCACACAACTTGTGTAGACAAGTGGGAGATATTGATGGGGTAGGAGTTCTCCGCAATATGGTGGTTACATGCACAACTTGTATCGGACAAGTGGGAGATTATTGGAGCAGGTGTCCTCCACAATAGTGCATTGATATATTATTTGGGATAATTAGTACATCGATACTCCACGTCAGTTGATTAACGTAAATCGATAACGCTCAGCTGACTAGAGTTAGACGTTATTGTCGTAAGACGGCGGTGATCAACTGATCCCTTTCGGTCACACCTATAGGATGAGACCCAAATAGAAAACTAATTATTTGTATTTGATACAGTTAATCAGTTCCTTGCGTATATATTTGATATATGCTTTGTAATGAGAGTTATTTATTGGAGATAGAGTTTAGAACTCAGTCTGATTAAGTTTATTAGTCTATTATACGATAATTGACTGAATAAATTTTACGACTTATTTTAATACGATTAAATAAGACCTAATTTAGTATTTAAACGTTAATAACTAAATTAGTTGAGGTTTTGTATGCTTTTATGGGTAGTAATAATTAGCCATTAATATTTACAAGAAGTTGTAAATTTAGCCAAGTAATTATTACTATGGGACCTATTATATATAGATATAATAGTAATGTACTACTTAAAGAGTTAAGAGTATATTATTTATTTGATGTGATCAATTATATAAGATAATTGATCAT